>LR862361.1:94246860-94292665 GCA_903992545.1 Pipistrellus pipistrellus
CTATCCCCCCGCCCTGTTTCCCTGTCCCCCGCCCTGTCCCCGCCCTGTCCCCCCCGCCCTGTCCCCCGCCATGTCCCCCGCCCTGTCCCCGCCCTGTCCCCGCCCTGTCCCCCGCCCTGTCCCCCGCCCTGTCCCCCGCCCTGTCCCCCTGTCCCCGCTCTGTCCCCCGCCCTGTCCCCGCCCTGTCCCCCGCCCTCTGTCCCCCGCCCTGTCCCCCGCCCTGTCCCCCGCCCTGTCCCCCGCCCTCTGTCCCCCTGTCCCCCGCCCTGTCCCCCGCCCTCTGTCCCCGCCCTGTCCCCCTGTCCCCCGCCCTCTGTCCCCCGCCCTCTGTCCCCCTGTTCCCGCCTGTCCCCCTGTCCCCTGGTCCCCACGCCCTGTCCCCTGTCCACGCCCCTGTCCCCGCCCCTGATTCCATGTCCCCCGCCCTGTGCCCCTGTCCCCGCCCTGGTCCCCCTGTCCCCCGGCGCGTGGCACCTGGTCCCGCTCGCGCCCACCTCCTCAGCTGCAGCATCACAGTGCTCATGCGGTGCTTGTACATCTCGGCAGTCCTTGCCCAGCGTCGAGCACTTGGAGCTCCAGGTCCTCCTTCTCTCCAGGTACTGCGGGGGCAGGCAGGCGGGGGCGGTCAGCGGGGGGCGGTCAGCGGGGGCAGGCAGGCGGGGGGCGGTCAGCGGGGGGCAGGCAGGCGGGGGCGGTCAGCGGGGGGCGGTCAGCGGGGGGCAGGCAGGCGGGGGGCGGTCAGCGGGGGCAGTCAGCGGGGGGCAGGCAGGCGGGGGCGGTCAGCGGGGCCAGTCAGCGGGGGGGCAGGCAGGCGGGGCGGTCAGCGTTGGGGCGGTCAGCGGGGGGCAGGCAGGCGGGGGGCAGGTCATCGGGGGAGGGTCAGCGGGGGGCAGGCAGGCGGGGGGCCGGTCAGCGGGGGGGCGGTCAGCGGGGGCAGGCAGGCGGGGGCGGTCCAGCGGGGGCGGGTCAGCGGGGGGCAGGCAGGCGGGGGCGGTCAGCAGGGGCAGGCAGGCGGGGGCGGTTAGCGGGGGGCAGGCACATTGGGGGCGGTCAGCGGGGGGGCAGGCAGGCGGTGGGCGGTCAGCAGGGGGCGGTTCAGTGGGGGGCGGTCAGGCGGGGGCAGGCAGGCCGGGGCGGGTCAGCAGGGGGGCGGGTCAAGTGGTGGGCGGGTCCCCCAGCGGGGGGCCGGCAGGCGGGGCGGTCAGCGGGCCGCCCACGTCACCCCGCAGGCCAGCCGCCGCCCCAAGGCAGCCGTCTGACAGCAGGGCTGTGGGCAGTGGGCAGTCAGTGAGCGGGGAGTGGCTCAGACCTACTGTGCGCCAGGGGACGGAGTGGGGACGTGCAGACCCGGTGCGTGCCCCCGAGCCTGCCGTCGGGGAGGGAGACGGGACCCCCGGACAGTGACTGACGGCTGCAGGGGTTGCCGGTGCTGGGCGGGGCGTGCACCCGGGCAGGGGAGAGTGGGGCCGGGCAGCAGGGGCAGCGGCGCCCGCCCACCTTGTCCCGCAGCCCCTCGGCCTGGCGCGTCTCCTCCTGCAGGTTGTAGATCTTGTTGACCAGCTCCTGCCGGTCCTCCAGCGCCTCCTTGCGGTCGTGCTCCAGGATGTCCAGGATGGGCCTTGTCCGAGTCGGGCAGGCTGCGCTGGCCGGCCTGGGCGGGAGAGAGGCGGGTCAGGGCCACAGAGCGGGCAAAGACACCCGCCGACACCCGCAGATGCCTGCAGACGCCCGCAGACACCCAGACTCCCGCAGGCCACGCTGAGCCCACACTGAGCTGCGCTGAGCCGAGCCGTGGGCAGAGCCGGAGCAGAGACGTGAACCGCTGCCTCCGGGGGTGCCTGGCGGCTGTTGGGTGAGAATGTTGTCACCGGGCAGGAAGCACAAGCCCCTGCTGCTGCCAACACCCCGAGGCCCGCTGTGGGCCCCAGCTCTTATCGGAGCCCGGGAGCTGCTCCCGAACACGTCACAGGTGACAACAAGACAGGTGGGCCTGCTGGTGGACGCCACCTGCCCACCTGCCAAACAGGCGCCAGTCCGCTCCGGTGCCACCAGCTCATCACCAGAGCACAGGCACCAGGCAGCCAGAGGTGGAGGCAGGGGGAGGCACGGAGACCCACCAGGCCCCAGCCGTATTCTCTGTCTGTCTTTTCTTCAGTCCTTCACCGCCCCTCCTCAGGCTCACCCTTGGCAGTGCTGGTGCAGCGCCCTGCCCTGCCCTGCCTCACCGGCTTGCCCCCTCCCTGCCCTTCCCTCCCTTTCCTCCTCCCTTCCCCCCACCTGGATGATGGACTGCAGCTCCTGGATCTTGGTCTTCAGCATCTCGTTCTCCCGCTCCAGCTCCAGCACCTGCTCCCTCTTGGGCCGGCTCTCGATGTCGTTCTTCAGCTTCAGGGACTGGTTCCGCTCCAGCTTGCACTCCTCCTCCATCTTGTTCAGGCCGGTGCTTCAGCTGGTCGATCTGCAGCCGGGCGCCGAGGGGCGGCGTTGGCAGGGCCGGAGGAGGCGTCGCTCCCCGGCCGCCCGAGTGCGCCCCACTGGCCCAGCCCCTCCCTCCTCCCACAGAGCCTTTCCCAGCAAACCAGCGCCCCTCCCGGCCGAGGAGCTCCCGTCCGCCGTTTAGAACAACCCAGAGGCTCTCTGTGTCCCTTAGAATTTTCCAGGGAACCATGGGGTGACACGGGTGTCAGATGAGGATAAAACTGTGGTTGGCAAACTGCGGCTCACGAGCCACACTGGGCTCTTTGGCCCCTTGAGTGTGGCTCTTCCACAAAACACCACCGTCTGGGTGGGTCTATTTCGAAGAAGTGGTGTTAGAAGAAGTTTAAGTTTAAAAAACGTGGCTCTCCAAAGAAATGTCAATCCTTTTACTGTTGGTATTTGGCTCTGCGGACTGAAGAGTTTGCCGACCTCTGGGATAAAGGATGCCCCTCCGGTGTCCCCAGGCATGAGCCATGTGGATGCCCTTTCACAGCGGTCCTCTGAGCGCCGGGAGCCCAGTGCTCTGATGGGAGGGACCACACGCTGGGGACCTCGGGCTCTGGGCCAGCCCCGACTCCACCCCGCGCGGCCCCGCTCCCCGAGGTCTGTCCGTTTGCAGAAAGGCCCCGGGCTCACGGCCTACCGGGCCTGCCGGGGGCAGTGCCAACTCCTGGAACCGGGAGGCTGAGGACGTGCCAGGGCCACCCTCAGGGTGAGTGTCAGGGTCGGGGGCCAGAAGACGCTCACAGCTGGTGCCTAAGCGAGTCTGCTGCCCCGGACCCTGGCCTCGAACACCCAGCACAGGGGCTTGTGTTCAGGCTGCAAGGAGGGCGGCCGGGGGTGTGTGTGTGTGTGTGTCCTTCGCCAGTTCTGGCAGGTGGAGGGCCGCAGCTTTAGCGAGGAAAGGCGGGGCCCGGGGGAAGGAGAGAGGCCGCAGGGGAGCGGCCGGGGGCTGGGACATGCGAGGGACTCCGCGGGCCAGATGGGCCTTTTGGTTCTAGGCCTGCTGTCTCACTGGATACATCTTTGGGGAGGGACCCCACGAGGGAACGTTCCGGAATAGAACCGCGGGGAGCCCCACCCTAGATTAACGGCCCCCCTACAGGGCAACGCGGCTCAGAGACCGTGGGCGGAGTCCTCGGCAGCGTCCTGGGAGGTCACCCCAGTGCCTGTGCCGGGCCGATCCCCCGTCGCACCTGAGTGGGCCTGGCGTGCCCGCACGGAGGGGCGCACCTGCGTGGGCAGAGCACCCGGACCAGCCACTTCCCCGGGGGCTCGCGGTGCAGCCCCCAGACCCCTGAGGGCGTGGGCGTGACTGCCACCCACAAATGAGGAAACTGAGACCCAGGCTCAGGTCACTGGGAGAGCAGAAGCCGGATGTGAATCCCCATCTGTAATATTTAACGGCTCCTGCTCTTAACACACGCCCCCTCCAGCCCTGAGGCCTCTGCCTCCAGCCGCCCGGATTCCAGGGGGTTGTTTACTGATCTGTCGGCTTCGGCTAAATTGTATGTGACCTGACCAGAAATCAGGTTATTTATCCCCCGTCCCCCTCGGTGCTCAGCACACTGCCTCACACGTGGCAGGTGCCTAATAAATATGCCGAGAGTCTATTTCCACCCGCAGCCAGAGTGATCCATCTAGAAATAAATCAGCCGTCACTCCCCGGCTCTCAATCCTTCAGCGGCGACGCATCACCGCGGGCATGACGGCCAAGGTCTCACCCGTCCCCTGCATCCGGACGCCGGCCCCCTCCCCCTCCCCCTCCTCTCCTGCACTTGCTCCTTTGGCTCCAGGAATCACCAAGCACGCCCCCTGATCGCTCCGAGCTCCACCCCAGACCCGCGTGGCTGGCCCTCCCTGTCCCCGGGGCTCTGCCCCGCGGCCCCTTCTCACCGGCCTTCCTGACCTTCTATACCAATAAGAGGAATAATATGCTAATTAGGCCGGATAGACAGGAGAGCTGCCGGATAGACAGCGGCTGCGAGGGCGGAGGAGGGCAGGCAGCCGTGGCAGCAGCAGCAGGGTGATGGGGGCAGCGCCCTCCCCTGATCGCACCGGTCGCCTCCCACAGAGGGAAGTCGGACTGTGGCTTAGGTCCGCTCCCTGAGGGAGCAGCCGTCAGCAGGACATCCCCTGAGGGGACCCAGACTGAGAGGCGGCAGGCTGGGCTGAGGGACCCCCATCTCCCCCGCCCACCCCGCCCCAGTGCATGAAATTTGTGCACCGGGCCTCTAGTCCTACACAAAACAGCACCCGCCCGCCAGCCTCGCGCTCTCTGCATTCCTCTTCTAAGCCTGGGCACGCCCGGGTGTTCATGTGTTTGCCCTCCGGTGAGGGGTGGCGCCGGGCCAGTGGACCTATCCCTGGGCCAGAGCCGGGCCCGGGCGGCGCTCAGTACTGGAAAGGAACCAGTGAGTGATGCAGGTGCCCTTCCGGCCTCCACTTCGGCGCTAAAGCCTTCAATGACCTCAATTACGTGCTGGCCCGTCGATCCCGAGCGTGTCCTTGGCGCGGTGGCTGCCCGCTGCCCCTTCTGCCGGCCGGCCGGAGGCCTGCCCAGGCCCTGGCCTCCCGCAGCAGGCTGCCCTCTCCTCGCTGACTCGGGGCCCCTTGCTCTCCCCACCCCTGGCCCGGGGCACGGTCTGTGGGCGCCGTCCGCACAGGCGCCTAGAGCACCTGCGCCCGAGCAGGAGGGCAGCCCCGCTGGGTCCGTGTGACTGCACGTGCGGCGACGGACCTGGGGCCTGAGCTGCGGCGGGCTGGTCTGCGCCGATGCACATGCGCACGGTGGCGGGGGGGGGGGGGGGGGGCCGGGGGGCGGGGGGGAGAGCCCACCCTGGTCCGGTGTGCGCATGCGCACGGTGGGCTAGGGCCCTAGGCGCCAGGCTGCGAGGGCGGTGCGCATGCGCCGGTGGACCAGGCCTTGGCCCCGCCCCCGGCCGAGGGCGAGGCTCCAGCGCCTGCGCAGTGCCCGCCGCCCTCACCTCGAGCTGCAGGTCGCGGCTGCGCATCACCGCCATGTTCTTCTCCTCGCTGAGCTGCGCGTAGCGCATGGCCAGGTTGTAGTTGTCGTCCTTGACCTTGACCAGCTCGTCGTTGTAGCCGTCGCGCTCCTCCTTCATCTTGTAGTAGCGCTCCTGGAAGGTGAGCAGCTCCACGCGCGTCAGCGTCAGCTGCTTCTTCTCGTCCTCCAGCTGCCGCGCCTTGGCCAGCAGCTCGCAGCGCTGCAGGTCCTTGGCCTTCATCTGCTGCTGCAGCTTGATGACCTCGTTCATGAGGAAGTGCGTGAGGCCCTCGTGGCCCTCCTCCACTGCGGGGGGGCGGGGGTCAGGTCCGGCTCCCACCCCGCCCTCCGAGCTCCCCCCCGGCCCGGCTCCGGGAGCAGAGCGGCCATCCTGGCTGAGCGCGGCCTGCCTGGGAGACAGATCAGGAAAGCGAGAGACCGACAGGCCACTGCGGACAGTGTCAGGGAGGGGAGGCCAGGCCTGAGGGAGAGAGGGGCTGGTCCAGCTGGGGGCAGGGCTCCCCGGCTCCTGATGCAGAGCTGAAGGTCGAGTGTGGAAGGAAGATGCTCCAGGCGGTGGGACATGGCGGAGGAAGACCGAGAGCCTGAAGCCCAGGGAGAGGCAGAGCCGGGGAGGCTGGGTGTCCAGCAGGGCTGGGCCATGGTGCCCCAGGGCCACAGGGAGGATGGATCTTCGGATGGAGCAGCAGGGAGGTCTGAGGTGGAGGAGGCAGAGGCAGGCAGGGCGGATGGAGAGCTGATGGGATGCGGGCGGGGAGGAGGCACGGGGATGTGTGGGAAGGGACATAAGACAGGACAGGCGGGGCTCTGGCTCTGGGATGCTGGGAGAGAGGAGGCGAGAACCGGGCCCAGAGGGGGGGAGCATCTGCCGCCGCCACCATTCAGGGGGATGTGCCAGGACCACCCTCTCTCGGCTCCAGCTCCCCTTGGCCGCTCTCACCGTCAGGCAGAGGCCAGTGGCCGCGCCCGCATGCTCACGGCTCTGGGACCGCCCCCGTGGACACGCCCCCGCCACAGCCCGGCTCCCGGCTCCCGCGGCTCACCCACGATGGTGGAGAAGCGGCGGGTGGGCTCCTTGCCGGTCACCAGCTTGTACAGCTCGGGGTAGTAGAACTCCAGGCTCTCCAGGAAGACCACGTAGCCCCGCTGGCCCTTGGTGTGCAGGATGTCCAGCAGCCGGCCTGGGGCCCGGCCACGGGCGGCGTGAGGCACGGCGGCCGGACCCCGGTCCCCGCGTCTCCCCTCCCCCGGACCCCCTCCCTCCGTGAACCTGGAGAAGACAGCGGCCTCCCGGGCCCGGGGCTGGGCCACACGCCAGACCCTCAGCCGGAGGCACTGGCCGGCGGCTCCTTCCTCAGGGACCCGGGGGACCCGGGGGGACCACGGCCCCAGGAAGCCCACGGCGTCACAGAGCTCCCGGGCGACCGGCTCCGATGAGCCACACTGGCCTCGGCTCCTGATCGGAGGAGGTGGCAGTGCCATGGCCGCTAAGTGTCTGTGCGGGAGCTGGTGTCCGGGAGCAGGCCGCGCTCCCTGGGTGGCCACGGCGCTGGAAGCATCTCCAGCCCACGTGGGCCGGGTTTCTGCCCACGGGTTCCCCTTCGTGTTTACATGCCCGCCTGAACTGTGTGATGGGATGTCCGTCAGGAGAGCGTGCCACGACGGGGATGAGTGTCGTGTGCACCAAGGACAGTCACCGCGCACAAGCCACTCACCAGCCGTCACCCCGTGGGAACGGGGCTTCCACACCTTTAACGTGGGAGCGAGCCACAGAGAGACATGCATCCTGGGACCCGGTGTCCCCGCACAGACAGATAACGTGTGTACACACACAGGCACATATGTAGAACCAAAACTAGTTTCACCGACCGTACGTACCACCTTGCATGAAGGTGATAAAGTGCCGGGCACCCTGAGGCAGTCCGACAGACCCTTCTCAGAAGAACCTGGGGTCTACGGCCATACCACCCTGAACGCGCCCGATCTCGGAAGCTAAGCAGGGTCGGGCCCTGGTTAGTACTTGGAAGGGAGAAGAACCTGGGGTGTCCCCCAAAACGTGCGCACACCCTTTGAACAATGACATCGGCAGTGTTTACCGAAGTGCACTTCCTGTTCAAAACGGAGCTGTCGGCTGTGACAGCGTGCACACCGTTTTGGGGCCACCCTGTATTTTTAAACAGATAAAATGTACTGGGTTCCAGCTGAAACTGGTTTGGCTCAGTGGATAGAGCATCAACCTGCGGACTGAAAGGTCCTGGTCAAGGGCATTTACCTTGGTTGCGGGCACATCCCCAGTAGAGGGTGTGCAGGAGGCAGCTGATGGATGTTTCTCTGTCATTGATGTTTCTAATTCTCTCTCTTCCTCTCTTTAAAAAATCTATCTATCTATCTATCTGTCTCTCTCTCTCTATATATATATAAGTAAATGTACTGGGTTCCAAAGCGTTTCAGTTATAAAGGGACACAGTCCTTCAACAGTCAGTTATGAGTCAGTAAGGAAAGTGCTTCTCCCCGCGTGAAATCACACAGCCTCTGGGCAGACCTAGCAGCCTCTCGGATCTCGAGGGGGCGGTGAGTGTGAACGGTGTGTGGTGAGACCTGTGACCGCGGCAATGCCGTTCGGAGACGTCGGTGATGGTGAGGTGCCCCGTCACAGGGTGGCTAATCACTCGATGTGTTGCCTGCCTGTTTCTGCCGGGGTAGGAAAATAACACCATTTCCCGCTCTCTGAGCCCGGGACCCTCTCGGTTCTACCGCTTCGGGGGAGGAGGGGCCTGGCTGGGCAGAGGGCCGCGGGCCCAGCTGGATAATGCCCGGCCGGAGAAGCTCCGGCTGGCACACTCACTGGAGGGGTTTCCCGCCCGCCCGCCCGCCCGGCGCCCGGCGCGGCGCTCACCGGCGCGGTTGATCTTGGAGGGCAGCATGGGCGCGTTGAGCACCTCGTCCTCGTCCTGCTCGTCGATGACCTTGCACTGGCGCAGGTAGGGCGTGAGCTTGGCCGGGTTGATGTAGCGGCTCAGCATGTGCCGGTTGCACTCCACGTTCTCCCACAGCGCGTCCTCCTCGTCCTTCAGCGTCTCCATGTAGTCGTCCATGTCGGCGCCGGCCCCTGCGCACAGGCGGCGGTCACCGGGGGCTCAGACCGCGGCCAGGCCTCCGGGCGGCCTCCGCACGGTGCTGGGCCAATAAAGGTCATGCAGGGCCGGGTGGGCGTCACCGGCACCCAAGGGTTGCTGGTTCGATTCCCGGTCCGGGCACTGGCCTGGTTTTGGGCTCCGTCACCAGGGGGGCGCGTGGAGGCAGCCGATGGATGTTACACTCTCATGTGATGTTTCTCTCCTTTCCCTTCCTCTCGCTCTCAAATCAGTAAGTGATTTTTTAAAACAAACGAATGAATGAATGGATGAAAAAGACAGAGAAAGCATATTTTTAAAAGAGGGAGAAGATGCCAAAACCGGTTTGGCTCAGTGGATAGAGAGTCGGGCTGTGTACTGAAAAGTCCCGGGTTTGATTCCGGTCAAGGGCATGTACCTTGGTTGCGGGCACATCCCCAGTAGGGGATGTGCAAGAGGCAGCTGATCGATGATTCTCTCTCATTGATGTTTCTAACTCTCTATCCATCTCTCTTCCTCTCTCTAGAAAATCAATAAAATATATTAAAAAAAAAAAAAAAAAAGAGGGAGAAGAGTCCTCCACGGAGAATGACTTAATCAGCCAAGCCCGTGGAATGACACCCCCAAAACCCCTCAACACTGGGGCTCCCAGAGCTTCCCATTTGTGCCCATGTGCCCAGGCTGGGAGGGGCACCTCAGCTCCCGGGCCCTGGGCCTGGGCATCTGAAGGGGGCAGGTGGTGGAGATGAATGGGAAGCCGAGTCTAGGGTGGTGGGCACCCCGATACCCAGTGCTGCCGCCGCCTCACACCCTCTCAGCGGCCACCACCCTGCGGTCTCGTCTGTGTCAAATGGACCCCCGGCCCAGGCCCCAGCCGGCAGGGCTGTCCACGGAGGACCCACCCACGAACCGGCTGCACCTCCACCGGGGCTTCCACGCGGGGAGCGGGCGGGGCTGAGCCGGAGGCCGGCCCCTGGACGCCGGGGCGGTCAGAGCTGGGCCGCCCCAGCGGGCGGAGCGGGGAGGGGCCGGGAGGCGACACGGTGACGCCGCATGGCCGCTCGAGCGTCCGTGAGACGCGGTGGGGCCGTCTCTGTGTCTCTGATCCAGTGCCCGGCCCGGAGCCCGGCCACGCATGGCTCTGCTCCCCCCACGCGGTGTCCGGTCCCTGCTGTCGACGCCCGTGACCTCCCGTTAACGGAGCTGTGGGCCTGGCCTTGGCTGTTGGCTGTTCTGAGCAGCGGCAGACAGACAGACAGAGCGATTAAAGTGCAGAGTCTGCCCGTTAGGAACGGCCCGCAGGGTCTGCACCCACAACAGGCTGCCTGCACCAGCCGCCCTGCCTCCAGCCCGGGCCCCGGGGCTGCTGGGGGCGGGTGGTGGCTCCTGCGCATAAACGTGCCGCCTCCACGTGCCGCCCCCCACTGGGGATGGAGCCGGCAACCCCGGGCCTGTGTCCCGACCGGGGATGGAACCCTGACCTCCTGGTTCGCAGGTCGACGCTCAGCCACGGAGCCACGCTGGCAGGGCCTCCCCTGACTCTTAACCAGGGCTGGTGGCAACTCCAACCCGACGCCGGCCGGTCTGACCGGGGCCTGGCGTGGTCTTGGGTCCGACCCTGGCCACGCTGGTCTTGGTGTCGACAGCGGGAAGAGAAGTTCCTGGCTCCCGGCAGGCCCCTGGGGAGGGCCCCGTGCTCACCTCTTCCCAGTCCCACCTCCGCCCTCACTTCCTGACACCGGCCACAGGGCTCCCTGCTGCTGTCTCCGTGAAGGTCAAGTCTCCGCCTTGAGCCCGAGGCCCCGTGTGGCCGCCGGTCCCCCGGCCTCCGCCTGGCTGTGTCCCTGCCTGCCTCTCCGAGCGTCCGGGGAGCTGCTGGCTTCAGAGCCGCCCCCGCCCTCTGCGGGCCCGCCCCCCGCCCTCACTCCCAGCCGCCTCCATGTCCGCTGTCCGTGCTCCCTGAGGAGAGGCGGGGGTCGTACCTGGCATGTGGCAGGTGCTGGGACGGCCGCTCCCTCCCGGGACGAGGCCTGAGCGTCACTCCGCGCGGCCCCGGCTGGTCCCTGCCCGAGCCGGGCTCCTCCGGGGCGGGGGGCGGCGGCCGGGCCCTGGAAGGGAGAAGCGGGCTGGGCGGGCTGGAGGCAGAGGGCCGGGGCCATTCGGGGCCACAGCGGCGCCCGCCGAGCAGCGTGTCTCTCCCGGGCCGGGCCGCGGGGAGACCTTGGGCCAAGGGCAGCGCCCGTCCCCGAGCCCAGGGCCGCCCTCCTCTGAGCTGGCCTGCAGCTGTGGCGCCGTGGCCGGCGGACAGGCACCTCCCCGGACAGGCTGCTGACGGGAAGGACCAGTCTCCTCGGGAAGGGAATGGAGCGCCCTGGGTTGGTGCTCGCTGGCAGGATGGTCCTGGGGCACCGTCTGTCAGGAACCGCGGACTTGGGCGGAAGGGCTAATTGAGGCGACGCAAGCCCCTCCGGGAGCTGACAGCTGGCTCGCCGGGGGGGGGCAGCCCGATCGCAGGAGCACTCACTGGCCTCGCCCCTCCTGTCACTGGGACACGCTTTTCGGGACGGGCGCGTCTCCTTGGCATCCCGAGGCCTGCTGTTCGGCCGGCCGGGACAGGAGCGGCCGGGACAGAAGCGCGGGACAGGAGCAGCTGGGACAGGAGCGGCGGGACAGGAGCAGCCGGGATAGGATCGGCCGGGACAGGACGCGGCCGGGACAGGAGCGGCCGGGACAGGAGCAGCTGGGACAGGAGCGGCCGGGACAGGAGCAGCTGGGACAGAGCGGCGGGACAGGAAGCAGCTGGGACAGGAGCGCTGGGACAGGAGCGGCCGGGACAGGAGCGGCCGCCCGCTGCGGCACCACGGGGAGGGCTGGGGGCGCCGGGGGGAGGGCCGGGGGCGCCGGGGGGAGGGCCGGGGGTGCCGGAGAGGAGGGCCGGGGGCGCTGGGGGGGAGGGCCGGGGGCACTGTGGGCTCCAGGCCGAGTGCCCCCGCCAAGGTGAGAGGCTGCCCGCAGGCAAAGGGAAGCAGGAGGGATGTGGGATGGAGCGCAGGGCGGCTGAGCTGGTACCACCCCGGGCCTGCCAGCACAGGCTGGGAAACCGAGGCACCGGGCAGCAGAGCGAGGCTGCCCCTGCCCTCCGCCCTCAGAGCTGGCCCACCCCGAGGACCCGCAGTGTGTAACCGTCGCAGCTGACACGTCACCGGACGCTGACGGGCACGGACCGCGCTCCAGGCCCTCGGCTGAGCGAGCCGGTCAGCGCACGGCTCCGAGAGGGGCGCCCTGGGGACAGCGAGGGCCCCCGAGAGGGAGGCCGGTGGGGAGGAGCCCAGGCTCCGGCCACGCTCCTGCCTCCTCGTCACCGCTCCCGGGGCCCGGACTGCCTTTCTTTAAAGCCGCCTTTCACAGGTCTCTAACCGTATCCGTCCCGCAGCGCCCTGAGCTGTGGCTCCAGCACACGGGCCTGAAGCAGACGTAAAGCCACGTTCGGAGACGGCAGATGCCGGCCGGGGTGAGAAAGAGCTACTGCTTCTTGGAGAGGAATGGATGGCGGGGAGTTACTGGCGTGGGAGTCCGGCCGCTGGTGGGCTCATCCATCCCCACGGCGCCCGCTAGCCGACAAGCAGGCCGTCCACAGGCCTGGCCGCCCCTGGGAGGACCCCCCCCCCCACCCCCCCCCCCCCGCCGGGAGGGCGAGCGGCTCCAGGAGGAGGGAGCGGGGAGCAGAGAGCGCGGAACAAGGCGACGCTTCAGAAAAACACGACCTGACCGGGAGAATCCGAGAGAGATGAGAGAGGACATCGCGGCCATAAACAACGCCACGAACAGGAACAAAGATCGGGTTCTCAGCAATTCACACCAGGTGGCGGACAGCTGCTAATTAACAGGAGATTTGGAAGATAAAGTTGAAGCAATCTCCCTAAAAAGTTAGTAAAAAATTAAGGAGAAGGAAGAGGAAGAGGGCGAGGCCCACTTAGCAGAAATCCTAGGAATACAGAGGCTGTATTTCCTTCCTGTGCGTCTTTTGTGGAGGAAATCCTGTAAACGAAGGGATGAAATGATCGAAGAAGGAATATCCCAGGACCCTCCACATGCCAGACTCCGAGTCTTGCGAAGGGAGGAGACGGAGCACCAGGCCAGCCAGGAGGAGCCTCGCAGAACCCTCGCTGAGCGGGAGGCCCAGCGAGCAGCACGGCCACGAACGGTCCAGAGGACAAGGCGGCGGCCCGGAGTGTGGGAGTGGTGGGAGGCCTCCGGCCTCCGATAGCAGCTCGGGAAGGAAGCTGGGCGACAGCAAGGCAGCGCCCTTCGCGTTCCCGATGGAAAAACACCGTCACGTCTGGGCTTGTAAACCCGCCCGCACACCGATGGGTGGAAACGGAAGAGCACTTCGGAAAGGCAGCGACCGGACACATTTAATTTCCCGTCCCCTTTCCCGGGAAGCTGCTTGAGGACTTGCTCCAGCAGCACGAGGGGGTCGAGCAAAACAGAGGAAAGGCACGGAGCCCAGGAAACAGAGTGTGACGGGCTGAAGGCTGGAGGAAGGTTCTGGGGGAGAGGGATGCCAGAAAAAGGAGCGGCCAGGATTGCGGCTGGGCCATTGAGGGCCGATGAGAACGCACTGAATGGTCATCTCATAGCCTGCATAATAAAAGGCTAATATGCAAATCGACCTAAGTGGACCGACCAGCCGCTATGACGTGCACTGTCCATCAGAGGGCAACGCTGGGAGCCGGGCTCACAGCTAGTGAGTGCAGTGGCCATGGTGGGAGCCCCTCCCGCCTCTGTGGAGCACTAAGGATGTCCGACTGCCGGCTTGGGCCCGGTCCCATGGGGAGTGGGCCTAGTCATCAGTCGGACCTCCCCTGAGGGCCCCCCGGACTGCAAGAGGGCGCAGGCTGGGCCGAGGGACCTCCCCCCCACCCCCAGCCCCCAGTGCACGAAATTTGTGCACCGGGCCTCTAATATTTGATAATGTAGGACTGGTCTGACAGTCAGATGGAAAAAATTAAGGACAGGTACATTAAAACCCCCAAACCCTCAGCAAACTAAAGAGAAAAAGAGAGGCATAGAACTCCAGGAGAAAATAGCCGAAGCCGGTGTGGCTCAGTGATAGAGCGTCGGTCTGCAGACTGAAAAGTCCCAGGTTCGATTCTGGTCAAGGGCATGTACCTTGGTTGCAGGCACATTCCAGGTGGGGGGTATGCAAGAGGCAGCTGTCGATGTTTCTCTCTCAATCAACATTTCTAGCTATCTCTCTTCCTCTCTGTAAAAACTCAATAAAATATATTAAAAAAAAAGAAAGAAAACTCCAGGAGAAAATAAGGCAAGAAAGGAAACACAATTACAGGCCTCAACGTGAGCGGTGTTTACCCTCGTCACCAAATGTGGCGAACAGCACCGTGACCGCATGCACGGGGAGGGGGCGGAGGGGGGCACACAGCGGGTTTCCCGAGGAGAGCGGAGTCCGCACCCACCGCGCACACCCCGACAGGAAAGACAGAGCAGACCCGGCGACACGTGGAAGGCACACGTGCCCAGAAACACGGAGGTGGGTGCGGAGGAAGCGATGATGGAGGAGAGTCAGACTTGGTGCCTTTGGGGGCCGGGACTGGGGCTGCTGCTGGCCAGGCTGCGAAATGATGGTTTACAGGACAAGCTACTTAACCTTTTACCCCTCTCCCCCCACGTGCACATCGATCCTGGGAGAGAGTGGAAGGGAGGGGGAGAGAGAGAGAAACAGTGGTGTGAGAGAGACACAGCGATTGGTCGCCTCCCACGCCCACCGGGGACCAGGGCTGGGGATGGCACCTACAACCCAAGTACATGCCTCTGACCGGGAATCGAACCGGCGACCCTTCAGTGTGCAGGCCGGCGCCCTCACCACCGAGCAGCCGGAGTGAGCCTGCTTGGCCTGCATGACCTTGGCAAAAAATATCAATAAAACATGACACACACATCACTCTGGAAAATTAAAAAAAAACACACAAAAAACCAAAAAAAAAAAACACGACATACAGCAATGGTTGGCAATACGGGCCCTGCATGACAGGCTGGCGGGCCACACAGCCCCCTCCCTTCCCTGCACACTCCCCACGCCCGCCCTGTGCAATGCCTGTCGCACAGTCGCCCCTCAGGATGCAGGAGTGTGTGCAGGGCACTTCACAGACGCCCCTCACCCCTTCGCAGGAGTGTGGCGGGGTGGGGTTCAGGCGCCCACGTCACGAGGAGGGAGGGTCGGAGTGAGCCCTGGGTGAGACCCCACAGCCCCGCCCTCCCGACTCCCGGTCACGGGGCCTGAGGGAGCAGTGCCGTCACAGGCAGCGTGCAGGAGGCAGGCAGCTCAGGCCCCCGCCCCTCACCCCGCCAGAGCCCTCGCTTCCTGGGGCTCCGTGGCCGCTTCCTTCCTGTCCTCTCCCGCTCTGCAGGAGTGCATCCTCCAGCAGCTGCCAGACGCGGTGCGGGTGGCTGTAGGCAGGCACCCTGAGGGTCATCTCCGTTGACACAACCGCCCTTTGGGGTTCCTCCCCCCCTTAGAGGGGAGACGGGCTCAGAGGGCTCGGGCCACCCGCCCACGTCCACGTCCGTCCTGGGCGCCCCCCGCCAGGGGCCTGAGTCGCAGTAGGCACCCCGCATACTGTCTGTCCGGCGGGTAAATAGATGTCAAACCCGGGTGCAATGAGGCTGCTCTGACTTGGCGCCTGCCGAGAGCCAGGCCCCGGGAAGGAGCCGCCCGCGGGACCCGCCTCTGCTCTCCGCACTTGTCCTTGGGCACCCGCGGGGCCAGACGCCCGGCGGGCAGGGAGACACACGGTCTCTGGCTAATTGATTCGCCTGGGCAACTGGAGTGGGCGGCTGGAGATGGAGGGTTTAATTATCCCAACGCAGCCTCCGCTTAACTGAAAGGAGTTCTGGCAAAAAAAAAGAAAAAAAAAAAAAAAGAAAAAGAAAAAGAAAAGGTAGGGAGGGGTGGGCATTATTTAAAAGAACCATCTAGCACGTGTGAGGACCGCGGACACGGGACACAGCAGCCCTCTGGCCGGTCCTGGCCGGCCGCGGTCACAGCCCCGGGAGGAAGCTCTGGGAAAAGACCCCGAGTCCCGCCTTCCTCGTGTCCCCGCCCCTCGTGGCGACAAACGGGACACTCAGAGCAGCAGCTCGAAGGCCCCCCCCCCAAGGCTTCCTCCCGGCATCCCCAAGAACGCCCTCACCTCTTGTCTGTCTGGGCTCATTCAACCGAAACATTAAGATGATACCATTTCCCACAATTACCCTGTGAAGCAATCAGTGGTGCTTCACCCGCACATGTTTTGAAAGCAGCAATTATCATTTTAGATTCACAGCGGGTGGCAGGCCCTCCTGCCAGCTGCCGGCCTGAACCCATGTTCTCTCACTCTGCGGAGGGCCCAGTTTTGCGGAGCGTCTCTGGGCCCATCTGAAACACGGTGTTTCTCGCCTCCCTTGCAGCTAGGGGTGGCCGGGCGGCACAGTCCTGGCCTCTGTGAGGTGAGGGGAAGTTTCAGGTGAGTCATGGGGAGGGCGTCTTGGGCCTGGGCCGGGGCAGAATGGGAGGAGAGCCTCTTGCATGTCCCTGTCTCCCTCCCGGGACGCGGACACAATGCCCTAACGCACAGCAGCTGCCCTGTGAGCACGGAGACAGAGGCTGCCCTCGCAGTGCGCTGCCATGGGTGCTGCAGGGACGCTGGGCCCAAGCTAAGCTTTGAGCCCTTGGTCCATCCTATCTAATAAAAGAGTAATATGCAAATTGACCATCACTCCAACATTCAAGATGGCTGCCCCATGTGGTCAAAGATGGCCGCCACAAGATGGCCAGCAGGGAAGTTCAGTTTGGGAGGGACCAGGCCTGCAAGGAAGGGCAGTTAGGGGTGGCCAGGCTGGCAGGGGAGGGCAGTTGGGTGAAAACAGGCTGGCAGGGGAGCAGTTAGCATCAAACAGGCTGGCAGGGGAGTGGTTAGGGTGGTCAGGCTGGCAGGCAGAAGCAGTTAGGGGCACTCAGGAAGGCAGGCAGGTGAGCAGTTGGGAGCCAGCAGTCCTGGATTGTGAGAGGGATGTCTGACTGCCCGTTTAGGTCCGATCCCCGTCGGACATTCCTCGAGGGGTCCCAGATTGGAGCGGGTGCAGACTGGGCTGAGGGACACGCCCCCCTGCACGAATTTCGTGCGCTGGGCCTCTGGTAGAAGAATAAATCCCTCGTGTGCATGGAATTCTGATTTTGAGTCTATGGCTTGCGGGCAGGAAAGCGATCCTCACAGACCCCTGTGACAAGTAAGATCTACGACATCTGAGAGCCCCATCGCGGTCCCAGATAGACGCTGAGTGCTGGCTGTGCATCGCTTGTGTTCCTCTTTCCAGTTACAACTCCGAGCGAGCAGGCGATCGATAAGACAAAGCACCGCCATGGATGGGCGCCGTGGGCGACAGCCACGAGGGGGGCGTCTCCCGGGCGGCCGTGCGCCAGGACACGGTGACGAGATGACACCACCTTTGTCTGCCCGGCCGTTGCTGCACGGCGGTGCCTGGCCAGCCATTCATCTCGCCTGCTCCCTCGGCGCGGCCTCCAGTCCGGAGCTGACCTGATTCCCAGGCCCAGCCTCTTCTCCCTCAGCCCTCGGTCTTCCTGACGCTCCCAGACACCCGGTTACCGCCATGCTTCGCACCAACATCCGGGCATGCCCGCTCATCAGCCGGACACTGCCCACCCCCTCCCTCCCCCCAGGCACCAGGTGAGCTCCTGACGTGCTCCAGCCACTGCTCTCCATGCCCTGCCAGGGCCACAGTCTCTGTGGGATGCAGGTGCCAGGGGAGAGGAGGCCCAGGAGGGGCTGGGTCTCAGGGGGGAGGGAGGAGGTCCCACTTACTGAGCAAGGGCACGGCCCCCTCCCCACTCCCCGCCCCGGGCCCTGCGCCCTCGCTCCTCAGTGGCCTCGCCCTGCGCCAAGGCCCAGCCCTTCTGAGGGACGCCCTCCCGCTCCCCGCGGCTCTCACTTCCTGCCACAGGGAAGCTTCTGAGGAGCACATTCGCAGAGCCAGGCTCACGCGGCCCGGAAGGAGCATCCCTCCATCACAGTGGCTCTGAGCGTCGCTGCGTTTCTGTTCCGGAGCCGCGCACACAGGATGGACAGGACAGCCCCAAGGTCTCCGGGGGCATGGCTGCACACTCGGCCACTCCCCCCTCCCACCCAGCGTGGGCAGCACCCGCCGCGGCGGCTGCGGGAAGCCCTCTGGCCTCCGCCACCAGGAACAGCGTCCTCTCCTGCGGTCGCCTCGGCAGCCTGGCACACAAATGCCCGTTCGCCCCGGGAACCGTGAAGTCACCGAGAGCACCAGGTTCCTCCAATTCAGGACTCTCTGTGCTTTCAAAGACAGCCCTGCTCCATCCATGCCCCTGGAACACCGCTCATCAGCACCTCTTCCTCCTCCGGCCGCGGGTCGGGTCGGTTCACCGTTTGGGCTGGAGAACCTCGTCCCGCCTCCATCCGTGGCCGTTCCGTGTCTCCACGCCGCTGTGGTTCCCTCCCTCGCATTTCTCAGGAAAGGTCACCAGCGTCCTCAAAGTAGAGCCCCCCCAGAGAGCAGCCGAGGACGAGAACTGGAAGGTTCTGTGGAAACGCACTCCCACTAAACCTTCCCTCCATCTTCTCACTGGGCTGGCACTGGTCCCACGGGACAGACCACGTCAAGTGGCAGACAAGGCGGGCCCAAGGCCTCTGGACGTTTGGCGGGGCAACATTTGAAAGTCTGGTGGTAAGGATACATCAGGGCAGACGTAAAGCAGGAGACTGGGAACTCTATTCATCCATCCATCCATCCATCCATCCACCCATCTATCCATCATCAATCCATCCATCCATCATCCATCATCTATTCCATTTAACCATCCATCCATCCATTATCCATCCATCATCCATCCATCCATCACCCATCATCCATTTTTTTTTTAATTTTTTAAATTTTTTTTAAATTTAATAAGTTTTTATTTTTCATATTATTACAAATGTTCCTTCCCCCCCCCCCCCCCCCCCCCCACCATTGCTCTCCTCCACCAGGTTCCCCCCCCCCCCTCTGCCCCTTTCCCCTCTCCCCATTGTCCTCATCCATAGGTGCACAGTTTATGTTCAGTCTCTTCCCACGCCCCCCTCTCCCCTTTTCCCCAAGAATCGTCAGTTCACTCCCCTTCCATACCTCTGATTCTATTATATTCAACAGTTAATATTGTTCATCAGATTTTTTAAAATTTCCTTTGTTTTAGATTCACTTGTTGATAATTACGTATTTGTTGTTCATAATTTTTATCTTTGTTTACTTTCTCTTCTGAAGAACCCCCTTCAGCAATTCATATAATTCTGGTTTGGTGGTGATGAACTCCTTTAGCTTTTTTTTATTAGTGAAGCTCTTTATCTGGCCTTCGATTCGAGTGATAGCTTTGCTGGGTAGCTTATTTTTGGCTGTAGGTTCTTGCTATTCTCACCTTGAATATTTCTTGGCCATTCCCTTCTGGCCTGCATGGTTTCTGTTGAGAAGTCAGCTGACAATCGTATAGGTGCTCCTTTATAAGTTACTACCTTCTTTGCTCTTGCTTCTTTTAATATTCTCTCTTTATCTTTTGCTCTTGGAATTTTAATAATGATGTGTCTCGGTGTGGTCCTCTTTGGATTCCTTTTGTTTGGAGTTCTGTGCGCTTCCTGGACTTGTAAGTCAAATTCTTTCACCAGGTGGGGGAAGTTTTCTGTCACTATTTCTTTCAGTATGTTTTCGATATCTTGCTCTCTCTCATCTTCTGGAACCCCCATAATTCTGATGTTGGTTCGCTTGAAGTTGTCCCAGAGGTTTCTTACATTATCTTCAATTTTCTGGATTCTCTTGCCTTCTAGCTTCTGTGGAGGAGTGTCTTCTGGCTCTTTATGTTCCAAATCTTTGACTTGATTCTTGCGATCTTCCCTTCTGTTTTTAGGACTCTGTAGAATATTTTTTATTTCAGACAATGTATTCTTTATTTCTTGTTGATCCCTTATCATTTCTTGTTGACTCCTTATTAATTCTAGTTGATCTCTTTTCATATCCTCATAGGCCTTATCCATCTTTTCTAGGAAATTCTTGAAAAACCTTATAAGCGTAGATTTGAACTCTATATCCAGACGCTTTTGTCCTCCATTTCTTTCGTTTGTGATCTATTTTGTTGTCGCATTTCGCAGTTACAGATGGGACGGGGTTTCAGGGTGGAGCCTGCAGCTTTGGCTTCCGTCAGCCCCGCCCTATGCGGGTCCTTCAGTGCTCGCTGCCGGCGCCTCTGAGAGAAAGGTGCCCTCGATTTTCGCCTGCTGCCAAACAGTCTATGCTCTCCCCCAATGAGCCCGGTATTGGGGTTCAGTTCAGTTGGAAGTGGAGTTGGAGGTGGCGTTCACAGCAGTCTGGAGCCCCAGTCTCCTTCCCGTCAGGGCAATCCCGCGGCATAGCCGACCGTCCCTTCTCTGGGGGCACTGTGCGCGCCTCCGGGACCTCCTTTCTCCGCTTCCCCGGGTTCCGACTTACAGCCCAGCTCCCTATGGCTGAGCCTGAGTCCCCGGGGTCTGGCCCAGAACGGGGGTTCAGAGCAGTCAGGGGCCCAGCACAGTCGGAGTTTTATCTCCTTTCCGCTAGGGAACGCCCGCCAGGCACTCGGCCTCCCTCCTCTCCGGCTCCGTCCTCTCCGCGCGCGCCGCGTGTCTCCGTACCTTAGCTTTTACAGCTCCTCCGTGCTTCCTTTCTGGTTTTCTCCTTGCTTCTTGTTGTAGGATTTCCAGTCAGTCGACTTTCCTGTAGTTCTGGGTAATGTCCATTTTATATTTTAGTTGTATTTTATTAAAATTGTTGTGTGCGGCTGCGGCTAGTTGCCTACCCGAGCAGCCATCTTGGATTCTTCCCCCATCATCCATTTTTCATTTAAACACTCATCCATCCATCCATCTAGCCAGCCAGCATCTATTCCATTTAACCATCCATTGATCCATCTATTGATCCATCCATCCATCATCCATCCCATTTAATCATCCTATCATCCACTCATTATCCATCCATCATCCATTATCTATCCCATTTAACCATCCATCCATCATCCATCATCCATCCCATTTAACAATTCATCCATCTATCTATTCATCATCTGTCCCATTTACCCATTTACCCATTCATCCATCATTTATCCCATTTAACCATCCATCCATCCATTATCCATCTATCCATCATTCAGCCATCCATCCATCCATCCATCCATCATTCATCATTCATCATCCATCATCCATCCCACTTAATAATTCATCCATCCATCGATTCATCATCAATCACATTTAACCATTCATTCATCCATCCATCCATCCATCCAGCCATCATCCATTCCCTTTAACCATCCATCATCCATCCACCCATCATCTGTCCATCCATCCATCATTCATTATCCATCCTTCCTTCCATCCATCCATCCATCATCCATCATCATCCATTATTTATCCATCATCCATTATCTATCCATCCATCTATCCATCCATCCATCATCCATTATCTATCCATCCATCATCCATCCATGTGTCTGCAGACAGCTCTGCTGATGATTTCAATCAACCCGCAGGGTAACAGGTGATGGTCCACGGTGACAGGTGCCGCGGGAGGCAGTGGAGCAGCAGCAGGAGCCGAGGAGGCAGGAGGCTCGGGGGTCCACCCGCACGGGCTGCTCAGGTCAGCGAAGCGTCGGGGCCGGAAGTGCGGCCGGGTTTACAGGTCCCGGGCTCCTCCTCTTCCTCCGAGGACTCAGGTGAGAGCTGGACTCTCGGGCCTCGGTCCCTGGGCAGGTCTCCAGGCAGCAGAGGGCGGAGGAGGTGCTCTGAGGGCCGGTGACCGCTGCCTCGTTAAGATGGGCCGTCTCTGAAGAGCCCTCGCTGTCCGTGTGGAGAGTTGGGGGGCTGGGGTCCCGTGTGCAGGGCACCCCCACACAAGGAACATGGAGCGCCTGCCCTCAAGGGGTTAAATGTGCTATGCTTGTTGGTGTGAAGTGCCATCGTCCCCCTGAAAGAGGGGCTGTAGCAGACGCGTCCCAGGAGCTGCACTCAAATCAAAGAGTGAACCCCCAAAACCTTGGCGTGAAGGCACCAAGGCGAGGCTCCTCTCCGGGAAGAACGTGCCTGGCTCCACTCTGCTGCTGTGGCCTCGGCTGCTGTGCACCGGACGGGCAGACCTACATCCTGGGCTGTGGCCGCGCCCACGGCCGGCACCAGTCACTGTCACCCGGTCCCGCCCGGCCACAGCCAACGGCAAACTCCATGGAGGCCTCTGCCCCGGCGTCCCGGTAATTACCTCCACCAAAACGCATTACAGGAGAGAGAGACCCTCCACCAAACGCGTTACAGGAGACTGTCACGATGGCCACCCTGCGGTCAGAAACTCCCCACCTGGGGGCATCTCTGTCCGTCTGTCTGTCCTGTCATTTAGGTCCTGGGGGCAGGGAGCCCTGTGGCCGGAAGACTCCTGGACAGACAGGCTGCGTGTGTGTAAGGGATGGCGTTCCGATGGCTGTGCTGGCTCCCTCCTCCCAGCACTCCCTCCTGTGCGCACCTTCCTCCCCTCGGAGGTGAGCCCTGTCGTCCCGTCATCTCATCTCGCTCGGTGAACGGCGAGGCTCCCAACAGCCCGTGGGCCGGACCAAGTCCCAGGCCCGGCGAGAGGAGCTGGTCTCCCGCTCAGACCGCCCCGCCCCCCTTCCCCGGCCTGCCCCCCGCCCTGGGGCATTACGGGCATCGTCTCACTGGCACCCACCGCTCCCACGGCTTCGGGCGGGAGCTGGGGTGGCCTCCGAGCCTGGAGGGGCCAGTGCCTCTCCCGCGAAGGTCGGACTCAGCGAGGTGTCGCAGGACTGTGTGGGGCGCGAGGACACAGCAGGACAGCCGGCGCCGGGGCGGGCCGGTCGGGGCCATCCTGGCGCCTCCTGCCCCCCTTCACTGACGGCCTCGGGCCGTGGTCGGCAAACTCATCCGTCCACAGAGCCAAACACCAACAGTAAACGATGGACGTTTCTTCGGAGAGCCACATTTTTTACACTTAAACTTCCCCTAACGCCACTTCTTCAACACAGACTCACCCAGGCTGCGTGTTTTGTGGAAGGGCCACCCTCAGGGGCCAAAGAGCCGCGTGTGGTTCGAGAGCCAGTTTCCCTACCTCTCCCCTTGGGGAGCCATGTGCTCTGGGGTGTCGGTGCCCCTCCCCGGGGCGTGGGAATGTGAGGCCCGCTGTCACCCCTCGGAGCCGGCCTCCGGGGACCTGCCCGCCAGTACTGGGCGGGTGGCGGGGGCTTGGAGCAGCCAGGAGGCGGGTGGCGGGGCTCGGAGCAGCCAGGAGGCGGGTGGCGGGGCTCGGAGCAGCCAGGAGGCGGAGCGGATGGGACAGGGATGCCCAGAGGCGCACCCCCGGCGGCCGCCCTCTCCCTCCCGCCCTCACCCCCCCCTTTGCTGTGACTCGCTTGGCTGAGCTTCCCTTTTCGGCCGTGCACCTGTGGGCGCTAAATAAAACAGAAAAGCCGTCCCTGTTCCCCCCACCACCCCGTCTCTCCACCCCCCTCTGCGCCCTGCCCTGGGCAGCCGCTCTCCCCGGTCCCACGGCCCCTGGTGCCCCGGGACAGGCGGGTGCCGGCCCGGGGCCATGGAGCTGACGGGAGGGCGCCCAGGAGGGCGGGTGCCAGGGGGCGGGGCCCAGGGGGCGGGTGCCAGGGGCAAGGCCCCGGGGGTGGGCCCAGCTTTTAGACACAGATGCTGTGCCCACGTCCCCTCCGCCCAGGGGTGCATGGGCACCCACTCCTTCCCTCAGCCTGGCACCGTCCCCATCAGAGGAAAGTCAGGAAAACCCCTGGGCTCAGTGGTGACCGTTGACCTATGAACCCGGGGTCACGCTGACTTCCCGGTCAGGACACAGGCCCGGGCTGTGGGCTCCATCCCTTGTCCATCCGGCCGGTCCATGATCCTCTCATCATGGATGTCTTCCCGCTCCCTTCCGCTCTGAAACCGATAGACACATCCGGGAACAGCCAGGAAGGCCCGCACGGAGCTCAGGATGGGGCTTCAGGCCCGCGCCCCGTGCGCCCGGAGCGGGAACCTCGGCTGCGGGAGAGCGAGGCCCCGCGTGGCCGGGAGGCGAAGGCGGAAGGAACACGCCCGCCATCAGCAGGCGGCGTGGGCGGCGCCAGGGAAACGGCAGAG
Source organism: Pipistrellus pipistrellus (assembly GCA_903992545.1). Lineage (NCBI taxonomy): Eukaryota > Metazoa > Chordata > Mammalia > Chiroptera > Vespertilionidae > Pipistrellus > Pipistrellus pipistrellus. Next base: position 94,270,716 of record LR862361.1, read on the forward strand.
CGGGGCGCCCGCCCCCCCCACAGCCCATTCCCTCCGACCAGCCGGCTCCCTGGCCCTGGCGGGGCAGGCCGGGTGGGTCCGGCCGTGGGGTGTACTCAGGGCTCACACACGGTCTGCCTCCTCGGGGTCCCCGCTCCCCGCCGTGGCCCCCGAACTGCAGCTGCAGGGGCGGCGCCTCTATGCTCAGGGGGGCCGCGGTGGGCGGCCGCACTTCCCTTCACCTCTGCTCTCAGCAGCCGCTGGTGCCTTCCAGGAAGGGAGGCTGGGAGGGAGAAGGGACCCGGGGCGGCAGAGAACCGGTGGTCTGCCACGGGGCAGCGGGTGTGTGTGTGTGTGTGTGTGTGTGTCGGGGGTCAGGGGGCGCGGGTAGGGGGGTCTGGGCAGCAGTGGCATCACCAGGTCTGCCCGCCCGACGCTGGCCGGGGTGGCGGCCGGGGCGGGAGTGCGGGACCCAGCGCCCCTAAGGGACTTCCTTTTGCTGCTGTTAACCCTCCACAGAGGTGTGTCTCCATGGATTCTGTTTTTAGAGAGAGTGGGATGGATAGAGAGAAACATCCTGACCAGGGCAGGATCCGGCCTGCAGCCGAGGTCTGTGCCCTGGACCAGAGTCAAACCCGGGCCCTGCTGTTCTCAGGCCGGCGCCCTACCCACTGAGCCACACTGGCCAGGGCCCTGAAGAAACGTTTGAAAGCCTCACTCGGAGGTGCTCAGAGCCACGGGGGTGGGTGTGCGAGCCCCAAACCCCAGCCCCTCCGAGCCTGGGGAGGCAGGAGGACACCGGCTCGGGCCAGGCCCACCCAGGACTCTGGAGCTGGCCTGCTGGGGTGCTGCTTTATTTAGCTTCGCCCTGAAACGCCGTTCTGCACGGCGTGGGCCTTGCCTGCTGACTCAGCTGCTGCAGCCAGAACTCATCAAACCCCTTTTCAAATAGGTCCGGCGGTTTTATTTTCTGATCATAAATATGAGATTTAATTAGCAGCTTGCCGCTAATGAAGTTGCCATGGGAGGCGGCCTGGAGACTCGGGGTGGGCGAGGGGGCGGGGGAGGCCTGCCTGGGGACGGGCCGCTGCCCTGCTGGCTCTCCCCCGCCCTCCGCGTCCTGCACAGCCCAGCAGCGGGGAGGCCGGCGGCCGGGACGGACACGCAGGGCCCCGCCCTCAGGCGGAGAATCGCGGGGTGTGTGTGTGTGTGTGTGTGTGTGTGTGTGTGTGTCGAATGTCCCGTCCCTGGGCGGGCTGACTTCTCTTGCAGCTGCCACGCTCCACGCAGAAGGGAGAAGGGAGGGGCTGGGAGAAGCCCGAGTCTCTGCCGAGAAGGTGAAAGAAAGGCCAGGAGAAAGCCAGGAGCCAGTTACCCCGTCTGAGGTGAGCAAGGCGTCAGGAGACCCGGGGGGCACCCAGCACCCACACTGCCCTTCAACGCCCTCGGCCTCGGTTTCTCCAAGAAATAATCTCCAAACGGTCACCTGCTGATAGGACCCGCACCCAGGCGGGTGGCGTTTCCGTGGTGATTAAAAGACTCTAACGCCGGCACCTGGCATACAGCAGGCGCTTAACTCGGAGCTTCATCGTCCCTGAATCGGCTCCCAGCGAGCCGGCGCCCAGGCCGGCCTCTCGGGAGGGAGGGCTCTCCTGCGTCCGCGTCGCCGAGAGGCTGAAGCCAAGCCTGACGGTCTCCTCCCCCCGGGGGCCGACCAGGAGCCGGCGGGCGCGGCGGCCTCTCACCGCCCAGCGCTCCGCCCCACTGAGCCCAGGTCCAGGCGTGGCCAGGGTGCGTCCCTTACACGTGCAAAGGCCACTGCTCTGCACACACCCTGGGTGTCCCCGCGTGTCCCTGCGTGAGCCGCCCCCTCCTCCCAGAGCCGCAGCTCCGAACGCGGCTCCCCTGCCGCCCAGCGCACGGGCCTGGGTCCCGAAAGAGGCTCAGGCGAGAGGTGCAGCTGCTGAGGGTCACTCACCTCCTTGCTGTGTTTTCATTTTCTTAAAAATATTTTTATTGGTTTCAGAGAGCCAGGGAGAGGGAGAGAGAGAGAAACACCAAAGGCTGAGAGAAATCGTTCATCTGCTGCCTCCTGCACGCCCCACACTGGGGATGGAGCCCACAACCTGGCATGTGCCCTGACCGGGAATCAAACCGTGGCCTGGGCCACAGGTCGGCACTCAGCCACGGAGCCCCCTCAGCGGCCTGGAAAGCCCCCCACAGGGCAGGCGACTCTCCCTCCAGGATAAGGACCACTCCAGAGGCACCAACGACACCAAAACACAAGTGGGGAAAGAATCGAGCCTATCGACACGTAAGTGAACTGTTTGCCGGATCAAAAGTTATCCCAGCTGACGGAGAACACAATCCAGACCCTTGGCATCCATAACAACCAGAATTCAGCAGCATCTCACTAGGTGCTTATGAACCAACACAGGTGGCTCATGACCAGGAACAAACTCAGGCCATAGAAGCAGGCCCACAAGCTACGAAAATGTTGGGATCTGCACACGAAGACTTTAAAAACAGCCGTTATAAATATGCCAATGATTTGAAGAAAACACGCACACAATAGAGAAAAAGAGAGGAAACAAGAAAGAAGCTAATGGAAACTCTAGACCTGAAAATCGGAACACATGAACTAGAAATCCAATAGATGGACTTAACCATCATTGGGGCCTTGCAGAAGGAAAGGCAGACAAGCCACAGTGTGAATTTAAAAACGGGGCAAAAGGAGCGATACCGCTGAGACAGAGGGGAACGGAGGGATGGAAAAGGACAAAACAGAGAATCACTGAACTGTGGGTAGACCTGGAGTCCCAGGAGAGGAGGAAGCAAAATTGTGGCAGAGAATGCTTTAAAAACTTTTCCAGATTTGATGAAATATATCAACCCACAGGTCCAAGAATTTCAATCGATTATAAGCAAAGTAAACAAACAAATAAGCCCGCCCCCACACACACCTAACGTATATTGTAACCAAATTGCTGAACATTACATATAAAGAGAGATCTTAAAAGTAGACAGAGGGGGGAAAAAGACATTCAATGCAATGGACGAGTGATAAGAAACACTGCTTATTCCCCCCGAAAAGCAGTGCAAGGAAGAAGACGATGGAACTATATGTTTAAAGTGCTGGAATAAAGCATCGAACATGGAATTCTTTATCCAGCGAAATCTCTTTAAAAAATAAGGTGAAATAAAAGCTTCTTCTTGGACAAACCCAAAGCTGAAAAAAATTCACCCCCCGCAGACCTGCAGTGTGAAGAATATGAACGAACGTTTCAGCCTGGAGACTCAGACCTGCGTGGACTGGAGAGAGCCCAGCATGGCAGCAGCGTGAGCAAATAGAACTGTTTTCATTCGTAGTTTCTTTAAAAGAGAACGGATAGCGGAGGGCAGAAATAATGCTGTCCACTGCGCAGTTCGGAAAACACTCAGAAGTAAAACAGAGATCGCAGTAACCGGAGGCATGAGGGGGGCTCAGGGAGAGCACACGGCAAGTCTTTACGCAGTATGTGAAGTGACAGGTAAAAACCAGGCGGCCCTGGCCAATGTGGTCAGTGGTTGGAGTGTCGGCCTGCGGACCAAGGAGTCCCAGGTTCAATTCCGGTCAAGGGCACGTACCTCGGTTGCAGTTCCTGGCCCTGGTGGGGCATGCAGGAGGCAACTGATCCATGTGTCTCTCTCACATCAATACTTCTCTCTGTCTCTGTCCCTCCCTTCAGCCCTCTCTAAAAATCAATGGGAAAATTATCCTCAGGTGAGGATTAAAAAAAAAACCAAAGTAAAAATGAGGCAATGTGATATAATGGCAGAGTACATAAAATTTATCACAAGGCAGGCTGTGATCAAGGTAGAGATGCATTTCGGAAGCCACAGAGCAACTGCACACATGCACATGGAGGGAACAGGCAGGAGGCTGGCCGGCCAGTGGAGAGGAAGTGGGAACCCAAAGACCCTGGTCAGCCTAAGGGCAGGCGAGAAGGGGAACTGGAACAGAGAGCAGGCCCGTCAGAAAGGAAACAGAGACTGAGATGGTGCCTGCCCACGGGCTGCCCTCTGCCACGAAAAGCCAGAACTGATCAGAGGGGGCCAAAAGTGCTTATACAATATGCTGCTAATAAGAGACACTTCAAATATAAGGACAGGGACAGGGCGAAAGGAAAGGAGCCATTGACATTAGAAAAGCAGACTTGGGGAAAAGGAGAGTTGATAGAGGCCAAAAGGGACATCTATATATATAAAAGCCTAAGCAACCGAATGACCGGTTGATGGTCGCTATGACACACACTGACCACCAGGGGACAGATGCTCAATGCACAGGATCGAGCCCCTTCCTGTCTGGATCAGGCCAAAACTGGCTACCTGACATCCCCCGAGGGGTCCTTGTGAGAGGGCGCAGGCCAGGCTGAGTGAGGTGCACGGTGCACAAATCCATGCACTGGGCCTCTAGTTTTATTATAATAATAACAGCATACATCTGAATGCGTATGAATTTAATTATAGAGTAACGGCAAAAAGAAGCCAAACAAGTGGATAGAACAAAGGGATTAGCCAGGCCCACAATTGTAGCTGTAGATTTCTTTTTCATTGCAATTATTTATTATTTTTTAAAAAGCATAGTTTATTGATTATGAGAAACATCATAACCTCCACCGGCTGCCTCCCGCACACCCCTCCCACCCACTGGGGATCGAGCCTGCAACCCGGACGGGTGCCCCGACCACGGACGACGCCCAACCAGCGGAACCCCGCCGGCCAGGGCTCTAGTTGTAGATTTCAACACTCCTCTCTCAGTAATTGTCGGAACAAATAAATAAAGACGAAGGAGGTGGAAGGTTTGGACAACATGATCACCACGTCACCCGGTGGGCATCTATCAATATTTACAAAACCCTGCAGCCAACACCTGCAGACGCTGCAGAACACAGAGGCATTTCGAATGTCCGTCACACACTCACCAGCACCTTCTGCTGGGCCATAAAACAGGTCTCCACAGCTTTGTAAAGATTAAAATCATAAGAAATACGTCCTCTGACACAAGGAACTAAATGAGAGACGATAATTTAGAAGCTCCTGGAAAGCCCCCAGACCCTGGGAAGCTGAACGGCAGTCCTAAGTAACCCATCGATCACAGAAGACACAGGGAGGAAAAACTGAAAATATTCCGACTTGAATAGAAATGAAAACAAAATACCAAAATGCAGCTACGCCCGGTGCTGAGGCTGGGGAGGGCGGCCCGCGGCTGAGCTGCCCGGAGCCACTCTCCGCGGCAGCACACATGCCCAGGCCCACGCCGAGGGCTCTCCGTGGCAGCACACACACCCAGGCCCACGCGGGAGCCGCTCTCCGTGGCAGCACACATGCCCAGGCCCACGCCGGAGGACAACTGCAGAGGGTGAGGACTCACTCCTCTTGCGCAGTGAGAGCATCACTTATTTATCCGTTTTAAACCTATTTTATTGATTTCAGGGAAGAAGAGAGAGAGAGGAAGAGGGAGAGAGAGAAACATCCATGATGAGAGAGAACCATGGATCGGCTGCCTCCTACACGCCCCACACTGGGGATGGGGGCCCAATCCAGGCCAGGGCCCTGACTGGGAATCAAACCCGGGACCCTTCAGTCCACAGGCGGATGCTCTATCCACTGAGCCCCACAGCCAGGGTGTGCGGAAGGTTCACAATCAGCTGAGGGACCGAAGGAGACCCGGTGCCGAGGCCCAGGTGAGCGGGTTCTGAGCCGCGTGGCTGGGACCGGATCCGGGTCAGTTCAGCCTCCTCACCTCCCACCCCTCCCAGCACCAGGCGGGCCAGCGGGGCGGCCCGGGAGGCACGCCCTCAGGGAGGCCCCGCGCCGGGCCCGTGGGGAGTAACCGGGAGTGACGGACGGGGATAGAGGCGACCCCCCCCCCCGCCCTCCGCCCGCTGTTTCCATGCAAAGGTCTCCTGCCTCCTGCGGCGATAAATAACCAATAAACACCAATAAGTAATCAACATAGAACCCGCTCGTCACTCACCCGCCCAGGTGCCTGGCTGCTTCCTGGCCGCCTCCCGTCCCGCTGGATTCCCTTAACCCCCGGAGGACCCCGGCGGGGGCCCGGCGGGGCGGCGACAGGCTGGCGGGGGTGAGCTCAGAGCCGCGGGACCGCAGGCATTAGCCGCCACGAGGAAAAGAGGGGGCGCCGTGAAGAACCCCGCCATCTGCATGGGAGTGACCGGGAGGCCACAGACCAACACGCCGAGCAGCTCCAGCACGGCCGACACCGTCCGCAAGCCGCCCCCTCCCTGCCGTCTCCTGGTCTCCCCCACTTGTCACCTCCCCGACACTGAGTGCTCCCTGACACCCGGTGCCCCCAACACCCACCTGGTGCCCCCGACACCCGGTGCCCCCAACACCCGGTGCCCCCAACACCCGGTGCCCCCGACACCCACCTGGTGCCCCCGACACCCGGCGCCCCAACACCCGGTGCCCCCGACACCCGGCGCCCCAACACCCGGTGCCCCCGACACCCGGCGCCCCAACACCCGGTGCCCCCGACACCCACCTGGTGCCCCCGACACCCGGTGCCCCCGACACCCGGTGCCCCCGACACCTGGTGCCCCCAACACCCACCCGGTGCCCCCAACACCCGGTGCCCCCGACACCCACCCGGTGCCCCCGACACCCGGTGCCCCCGACACCCACCCGGTGCCCCCGACACCCAGTGCCCCCGACACCCACCCGGTGCCCCCGACACCCAGTGCCCCCGACACCCACCCGGTGCCCCCAACACCCGGTGCCCCCGACACCCACCCGGTGCCCCCGACACCCGGTGCCCCCAACACCCGGTGCCCCCGACACCCACCCGGTGCCCCCGACACCCGGTGCCCCCGACACCCGGTGCCCCCGACACCCGGTGCCCCCGACACCCACCCGGTGCCCCCGACACCCACCCGGTGCCCCCGACACCCAGTGCCCCCAACACCCGGTGCCCCCGACACCCGGTGCCCCCGACACCCACCCGGTGCCCCCGACACCCAGTGCCCCCGACACCCGGTGCCCCCGACACCCACCCGGTGCCCCCGACACCCACCCGGTGCCCCCAACACCCGGTGCCCCCGACACCCACCCGGTGCCCCCGACACCCACCCGGTGCCCCCGACACCCACCCGGTGCCCCCAACACCCACCCGGTGCCCCCGACACCCAGTGCCCCCAACACCCACCCGGTGCCCCCGACACCCGGTGCCCCCGACACCCAGTGCCCCTGACACCCGGCGCCCCGACACCCGGTGCCCCCAACCGGATCGGGACCAACCCCGACACCCGGAGCCCCCGACACCCACCTGGTGCCCCCGACACCCACCTGGTGCCCCCGACACCCACCCGGTGCCCCCAACACCCAGTGCCCCCAACACCCAGTGCCCCCAACACCCGGTGCCCCCGACACCCACCCGGTGCCCCCAACACCCAGTGCCCCCAACACCCGGTGCCCCCAACACCCGGTGCCCCCGACACCCACCCGGTGCCCCCAACACCCAGTGCCCCCAACACCCGGTGCCCCCGACACCCACCCGGTGCCCCCAACACCCAGTGCCCCCAACACCCGGTGCCCCCGACACCCGGTGCCCCCAACACCCGGTGCCCCCGACACCCGGTGCCCCCGACACCCAGTGCCCCTGACACCCGGCGCCCCGACACCCGGTGCCCCCAACCGGACCGGGACCAACCCCGACACCCGGAGCCCCCGACACCCAGTGCCCCGGACGCTCAGTGCAGGTGACTCAGTAAAACAGAGGGAAGAGCCGCTCTGCCGGAGGAAGGGTGCATGGCTGGGACGGGCAGGGTGAGGAGGGGCTGGCACGGCCGTGCGGGGGGAGGGAGGGAAGAAAGAAAACACATCGTGGCTCTGAGGAAAGGAGCCGGGGCCCGAGATTTCAATAAAACTACTGTCAGACACAGAGAAGGACATTGTGTGTCGGTCAAAGGGTCGATTGGTGGAACAGTTACAGACAGTTACAGTCGAATGGAACAGTTACAGACAGCTGTGCGTGTGCCCACCCCGGCAGGTCCCTGTTGGCACTGAACCCCCGGAGCAGCGCCCCCGGACAGCGGGCGGGGGACTAGCAGGAGCAGGAGGGACGGACGACGCTGAGTGCCCACACGGGGCTGGTCCCGGAGCGGCTGCCCGCAGGCCTCGGGGTTCAGCAGGGGCAGCCGGCCGGCGGGGCGCAGGGGCCGAGCGTCGACCTGTGAGCCAGGAGGTCAGGGTTCGATTCCCGGTCAGGCACAGCCGGGGGAGCGGGCTCCATCCCCAGCGAGGGGCGTGCAGGAGGCAGCCGATCTGTGATTCTCTCATCACTGATGTTTCTCTCTCTCTCCCTCTCCCTTCCTCTCTCTAAAAACCAATTAAAAAATATTTTTAAAAGAACAATAATAACAGCAACGATGGCGCAGAGTTTAGACCAACATGGGAAGAGCCCCAAGGAAGAGCAGAAAAGCAGCTGCTGGACATACGTGTTGTATGAAGCCCCAGGAGGCCCCACACTGAAGCGTGTCTTCCTGTCGCCGCACCCGGTGTTTCTCCCCCTTCCTCTCTGAAACCAGCAAGAACGTGTGTGAGGCAGAGGCTGAGGAAGTGGTGTTACTGTCGGGGTCAGACAAAGGGGGGCCCGCACACTCCTGGCAGAGGCTCCGGCGGGTTTAGGTTTGGAGGGACCTTCAGGCCGCCTGGTCCCCCCGACAAGCTGCCCACGCCTGGGCCACGCGTGTGCCTCTGAGCGGGTGCCCTGGCAGGTGGGGGCCGGCTCAGGCTCGGGAGGAGGGCAGTGTCCCCCCCCACAGGCAGGACGGGCAGGGCCGCTCCGGGTCCGGGTCCGGGTCCGAGGCCGCGGCCGGTGGGCGGCGGGCACGCTCACCTGCTGCCGTGAGTCACGGCGCCGCGAACAGGAAGCGAGGGCGTGCCGGGCGCAGGCTGACTCAGGCAGCCTTTCGGGGCCTCTGGCCGGTCTCGGGGGGCCCCCTCTACTGGGAACAGCCCACACCCCACCACGGCAACCGGCTCTGTCGGGAGCCCCTCGACCTGCCCGGACCGGGTTTGAAGTGAAACAGAACCGGGCCGGGTCTGGGCCGAGGAGGCGCAGGCCCACCTGCTCCGTCTCCGCGCGTCCCTGGAGACAGGCGGGGGCTCCGGGGAGCTCGGTGCGTGCTGTTCACACGCAGCCCCGGGGCTGGTGACGGGGTGCAGCCCGGGGGGGGGGAGAGGGGGGGGAGAGGGGGGAGGAGCCCGGGGCCACATGCACCCCCAGCCAGTGAGGCCGCCCGCACCCACGGAGCAGCATCTCAGGGAGCAAGGCTGCAGGCCCGAGGGCGCCCCATACCCCGAGGGCGCCCCGTACCCCGAGGGCGCCCCGTACCCCGAGGGCGCCCCGTACCCCGAGGGCGCCCCGTACCCCGAGGGGCCCCGTACCCCGAGGAGCCCCGTACCCCGAGGGGCCCCGTACCCCGAGGGGCCCCGTACCCCGAGGGGCCCCATACCCCGAGGGTGCCCCGTACCCCGAGGGGCCCCATACCCCGAGGGGCCCCATATCCCGAGGGGCCCCATACCCCGAGGGGCCCCATATCCCGAGGGAGCCCCGTACCCCGAGGGGCCCCGTACCCCGAGGGGCCCCATACCCCGAGGGGCCCCGTACCCCGAGGAGCCCCGTACCCCGAGGGGCCCCATACCCCGAGGAGCCCCGTACCCCGAGGAGCCCCGTACCCCGAGGGGCCCCGTACCCCGAGGGCGCCCCATATCCCGAGGGCGCCCCGTACCCCGAGGGTGCGGACCCCGGGCTCAGGCCAGGGGCTGCAGGCGGAGCCCGGGTTCCGGTGAAAACACAGCGGGACCACATTCGGGGAGCAGGCCTCCCCACGCCCGGGCGGCCCCGTAAGGAACGTGGAGTCTGGAACGCTCCCCGGACCCCAGGGCACCCGCTCCAGAAACTAACCAGGAACGGGGGCCGGGCCGGGGCCTGCTGCTCCCCCCCCCAGTGTCCGCTGAACCCCGAGATCGGGGCGAGGGGCGGCCCGAAGCGGAGACCCAGCTTCTGCAGAAGCGTCACCGCGGGCGTGGACGCTGGCGGGGCTGCGAGGGGCCCGAGCCCACAGGCTGGGCTCCCCTGCCCGCGGGGCTGCTAGGAAGGGCACCCACCGGGCACCGCAGCCACCCCTCCTCACCATCACCGGGAGATGGGCACCACGGCCACCCCTCCTCACCATCACCGGGAGATGGGCACCACGGCCACCCCTCCTCACCATCACCGGGAGATGGAGCCAGCGTCCTGGGGGCGGCAAAGGGAAGGCCCGCCCGCGAGGAGGAGGGCGTGGCCACGGAAGTCACGGGGTGCGGGGGAGCCTGGCCCCCGGCGTCCGCTGTCCTCCTCCCCCTCCCCGCCCCCGCAGCTCTCACCCCCACGCCCCCCCCGAGCGGCCGGGCGGGGGGCCTGGCCCCCGGCGTCTGCTCCGCCCCCCCCAGCTCTGCACCCCCACACCGTCCCTCTGAGCAGCCCCGGGGGAGGCAGGGCCCTCTCCATCCCGCTCCGGAGACAAACCCAGGGGCACACGCAGCCGCGGACAGTCACAGCCCCGCCGGGGAGGTGAGCTGGCTCCCAGCAGCTTCTGAGAGCGAAGACGGAGCTGGGGAGAGGGCGGCCGCGTACTCAGCGGACGGAACCCTGAGCCACCGGACCAGGACCACCGGACCAGGACCAACCAGGCCTTAACCAACCAGGACCAACCGGGCCGGGACCAACTGGACCCGTTTAAAACAGTCTGGGCCGTTTCTTTGCAGCAGGCTTCAGGGAGTCACACCCACACCGACACCGGACGGGCACGGGGTTGGTGAAAGGCGGTTTCACTTCACACGGTCGGTCCCTGAAATAACTGTTCTCGAACCCCGGTGTCAGCGCGGGGCTGTGCCCTGGGGCCACAGGGGGTGGCGGCCCCGGGGCTGCTGCGTGCGTGTCAGCGAGAGCCGCACACGGCCCCCCGGGCGCCATCGGCAGGCAGCCCTGGGCACAGGAGGCCCGAGTGACTGACGCCACACGGCACGCAGGGGCTCGGGCGGAGACAGGGAACACGTGTGTGGTCCGTGCCTGTGCGGTTCAGGGCAGGTGGGGGAGGGGTGGCCGGGACGGGGCGTGAGGCCCCCACAGACACACGGGGGCGAGTGTGCTGTGCGCGGCTCAGGGCGCACATCCTCTCCTCTGACCGGAGTTCCCCCCCCCCCCAGCGGGCGCCCCGACTGCTCTGACAGGGAGGCTGGCCTCGGAGGTCGCTGCCCGCGGACGTGTCCTTCAGGCGGGGCCGGCAGGCCTGGGGGCAGTGGAGACCGGAGCACCGCCCGCCACAAAGCGTTTTTACGGGTCAGAGGACGGGAGAGACTCGGGGATGAGGGTCACTGACCGGCTGCCTCCTGACGCCCTGCGGGGACCGGCCGCCCCCGCCTGTGCCCCCGGGATCCACCCTGGCCTCCTGCTCCTCGGGGCGCTCAGCCCTCCTCAGCCCGACCCTGCTGTTTCCCACTCATACAGGGGGTCATGGCCCACGCCAGCCAGGCACCCGACCCTCCCCTCCACCAACCACTGCCCGTGCCCGCCGGCCGGCGGAGCAATTCCTTCAGACGCCCCGTGCTCCCGGCGGCCCCTCCGCCGCGGGGCTGAGTCCCGCCGGCCGGCCCTCAGGGGCGTGGGTGCGGCTCCCGGTGCCCGGGGACAGGCCGCCCGGGGACAGGCCGCCAGGAACAGGCCGCCCGGGGACAGGCCGCCGGGAACAGGCCGCCCGGGGACAGGCCGCCAGGGGACAGGCCGCCCGGGGACAGGGCGCCCGGGGACAGGCCGCCCGGGGACAGGCCGCCCGGGGACAGGCCGCCAGGGAACAGGCCGCCCGGGGACAGGGCGCCCGGGGACAGGCCGCCCGGGGACAGGCCGCCCGGGGACAGGCCGCCAGGGGACAGGCCGCCCGGGGACAGGCCGCCAGGAACAGGCCGCCCGGGGACAGGCCGCCCGGGGACAGGCCTCCTGGGGACAGGCCGCCGGGGGACAGGCCGCCCGGGGACAGGCCGCCAGGGGACAGGCGGTGAGTGCGGCGCGGAGACGGACACCGTGCAGGGGCGGGCAGGCTGGCGCCGTCGCCTCTGCCCGGGGTTCCGGCCGGGGCCTCGCCATCGGGGGTCAGTGCACGTCGCCACAGCGAGGTGTGGGCCCCTGCCAGCCCCTGCCCACACGGCCCCTCACACTCCGGGTGCCGGGCTGGCGGTGGGAACAGGCCCTGCTCCCCTCAGCGAGGCGCGAGCGGGGGGCACGCTCTCCTGGAGGCAGTGGGCAGGCGGCTCCGAGGCCAGTGGCTCCCCCCGTTTGTCTGCACCCCGACCGCCGCCCTGAGAGAAGGGCCCCACTCCTGGCTTTGGCGACATGCCCGTCGGTGAGGAGGGTGCACGCCTGTCCGAGGTCAAGGGTGCGCACCGAGGAGCAGGGGCGCCTCGAACCCGTCCGCGGCCACAGCGTGAGCGCCATCCCCGCCCCTCCCCTCCCCTCGGCCTCAGACCCCCGGGTGGAGCTTGGACCCCCCCATCCCCCCTGCCCTTGTCTGACTGTTTTTAAACAGGCCTGGTCGTGCAAACTCAGCAGGCAGCCGTGTGGGGGGCCGTGGGGGGAAGGGCTCTGGGGTCAAGGCCGAGCAGAACAGAGGCTGTTCGGGTTTTTAAATCCTCTCCGGGGGTGTTTTCCCGTCAGTTTTCAGGGAGAGTGGGAGACAGAGAAGCACGATGTGAGAGACATCGATGGGCTGCCTCCTGCGCGCACCCCACCAGGGCCCGGGAACCTGCCACCGAGGTGTGTGCCCTTGGCCGGAACCGAACCCGGGACCCTCCAGCCTGCGGGCCGTCACTCTAGCCACGGAGCCACACCGGCCAGGGCAGAGCAGCCGCCAGGGCAGAGCAGCCGCCAGGCAGAGCAGCCGGTGCTGAATCCACCGGAGGAGGCTCCGTGCTCCGCACCCACCTTCCTCGTCATCACCCTCACTGAGCTCGGACCCCACAGGCTCTCACCTCCTCCAGCGCCGCCCCCAGCCGGACACGGCCTTCCGTCCGAGGCCCCGCGCCGCCATGTCCCCGTGGGGCAGCGGAGGAGGAGGTCGGAGGTCGCCTGTGCAGCACCGCCTCCGGGCCCCGAGCCCACCCCTCCCCGGCCTCCGGCGGCCCCTCCTCTGGGATCCTTTCCCCAGCGAGTCTGAGCCGCACCCAGGCTGGGGTGCACCGCCCACACGGCATGCCCGCCCCAGGGCACCTGGGCCTCGCACTCCCCCTGGCCCCCGCGGCTCACGGCGCCGCCGAGCGGCCGCGCCTCCAGAGGGGCTGGCGGGGGCCGTTCAGCGGATCGGGGAGGAGGGTGCACACACGGGCGGTCTCCGGGCGGAATAGCATGCAGCCCCGAAAAGGAGGGGACGGGCCTTGAAGTGACTGCGCAGAAGCCAGCGCCACAGAAGGACAGACTCCGCCCCCACCCCTGCCCTGGCCAGGCCCCTGGGGCACCAGCACAGAGGCAGAGGCAGCGGGGGCGCTGGGCCGGGGCGGGCAGGCGGGGCCGAGGAGGGGAGGCGGGCACAGCCTCCGTGTGGGAGGTCCGGGGGAGGGCGGCACCTGGGAGGGAACCCTGCCCCGCACCCTGCAGGCTCAGCGGTCACGTCTGTGCATTCACCGCCATGGCAGCCGCACAGGAGCATGTTCCCGCAGGCAGGACGGTGGGCCCAGCCCCGGTGTCCTGCCGGCGCTGATACGGCCCCTGCCCCAGACCACCGGCCACGGCCACGGCCACCCACAGTGGGTGTGTGGAGGGGGGAGGCCTCAGGCGGAGCAGGCGCTCCTGAGGCTCAGGACCCCCCAGCACCTCCTGCTTCCTGTGGGGGCGCCCGTCCCCCGTGGGGCCACGATGCCCGGGGAGATGTTTCAGCTAAGTCACAGGCCTGGAGTGAAGGCAGAGCCCGGCCCCTCGGCGGAGGCTCCCGCCCGGCCCCACGGCTCTGCCCGGCCACACGGCCCCGCGCAGGCGGCTCCCAGGGGCACCGCCTGGCGGCCCTGGGCGCTGAGCCCGGGGGCCTGGCCCTCTCCTCTGGGGCCTCCAGCTCGGCCTGACCCAGGGAGGGGGCCAGGCCCAAGGCCGCCAGGACCTCATCCTCTGGTTTGTTGGGACCTGGCCCGGCCACAGCCTCCCATCCAGGCCCCCCTCCATCCCCCCCACCCCCCGCCCAGGCCTCAGTTTCCCCCCCTCCATCCCCCCCCCCTCCCCTCCGCCCAGGCCCCGGCTCTCGGGAGCCTCTGAGTCAGGCCTGGCTGAGGTCTGGAAACTTCCTGTCCCTCAGGTGGTGGAAGAGGCTCCTTCCCCCCTCCCTCCCTCCCTCCCTCCCTCCCTCCCTCGGGCAGGTGTGGGCGCTCTGCGGGGTCACCCCCCTCCCCGGGGGCTGGCGCTCTGCCCAGGGACACTCGGACGGTCGGTCAGAGAACCTCGGAGACTGCGGGAGGCACAAAGTGGGAGAAAAAGAAAGGCTTGGAGGGGGGACGGGGGGGGGGGGGGGGAGATGGAGAGAGAGAGAGAGAGAGAGAGAGAGAGAGAGAGAGAGAGAGAGGGAGGGAGAGGCGGAGGGCCCAGCACTGGCCCGGCAGAGCCAGCCACTCCCCACCCCCACGGCCAGCACACCCACAGCCCCTGAGGCCCGGCATCCTGGGAGGGGACCCTGTGGCCTAAAATACCTTCCCCGTCCCCCCATCACTCCCCCCACCGCAGCCAGGCTCTGTCCCCCAGCGCCCCACCCCCTCCCCGCAGCCTCAGCCTACCTGGGGCGCTCATGCTCGGCCCGCGGCGGGCGCCTCCTCCATGCAGGCCGCCGGCTGCCTCCTGGGCCCGGCGGGCCAGCCGCTCCGCCCGGCGCCGCTCGGGCTGGGGGCCGGGGGCCGGGGCGGGGGCGGGGGGGCAGCTCGCGCCGGAGGCAGGTCGGACACCAGAGGAGGCAGAAGGGAAAAACGAAGAGAAAGTGTGTCAGGGCCGGGCGGGCGGGGGAGGGAAATGCAAAACCCGACAGGAAATGAGGCTGAAAATGCAAAAAGTTAGAGAAGGCGATAAGGCGGAGGGGGCGGGGCGGGCGCAGGTGATGGGCCCGGCGGGCGGGCGGGCGGGCGGGCGGGCGGGCGGGCCTGTGGCCAGGCCACTGCCCAGCGGAGACGGACCCCGTCAGCCCCTCCCAGCGCTGGAACCTGCCGCGCGGTGCGGCCTCAGGAGGGGCCCCCAGAATGCAGGGGAGCACGGAGCCCAGGCTGACCCTCCCGGCCTCCTCCCGCCTCCCCTCTGTTCCAGCAGCTTCCAGGGCGGCCAGTCCCCGTGCCTCCCAGGGCTGCCCCGGAGGGACCACTGACCAGGCTGTCACCTCCCCCCCCCGCCCTACCCCGGCCTGTGGGGGAGACTGGGGTCTCCGTGTCCTCCCGTTCAGCGCTGACCCCCAGGACGCCGAGGCCCGGCCGCCCCTTCCTGCAGGTCCAGGGGGCGCACCTGAGTCACCCAACACCGGCCCGGCGGCACCAGGCAGGCTCGGGGTCTGGGCCTCCACGCCCGCGTCCCGCTCGGTCTGCCAGACCTCAGTTTACCCCCACCCCCTAGAGAACGCCCCTCCTGCTCCTCTCCGGTCCGGGTCCGAGGAGGGCCCTGGGCCTGGGGGAGGAGCCTGTGAGGTCAGCGCTGAGCGGGAAGGTGCGGACCGCCTGCACGCGGCCCGAGGGAGCAGAGCCCAGCTCCTCGGACGCCGCTGGGTGGGCACGCGGCCGGCGAGCGAGGCTGTTCCAGAATGTACCAGGAGCCCCGCCGAGAAAGGTCCACCAGGGGCTGGGGGGCGGGTGCACGTGCACTCTGAACCCCCCACCCCCGTGTGGGCCCCGGAGAGCCGGGTCCTTCGGGCAGGGCTGGGCAGGGCTGGGGCAGGGCCGGGGCAGGGCCGGGGCAAGGCTGGGGAGCAGGGATGGGGCAGGGCCGGGGCAGGGCTGGGGGGGCAGGGCCGGGGCAGGGCTGCCTTCAGAGAACCGCCCAGCCTGGGGACGCGCCCAGCTCAGTGCACACTCTGTGCCGAGGGCGGAGGGGGTCTGGACAAACGGCCTGTGAGCCTCAGGCCCCAAACCAGAGCCTCCGCCCGGCCCCGCGCCGGCCCCTCGTCACCGCGGTCATAGTCTGACTCTCACAGGGCAGAGCTGTGGCCGCCATCGCCGTCGCCGTCGCGTCGAAGCCGGAGTGACCGGAGGGTGTGGCCTCCTCCCTCCTCGCTCTGGGGGGGCGGCGGGATTGCACGCGGTGTGGCCACGGAGCCGCCCCCCGAACCCGAGCACACGCGGGGGGGGGGGCGCGGGGCGAGCCGTGGACACCCTGCAAGCTGCGCTGAGCATGCGCTCTGCCGCGGGAACACGCGTGTGCCGTCCCTCTGACGTCAGGCCTTGCTTTCCAGAACACGTTTCACACCAAGTGGACGACGAGGATTTTTTATTGGTGCCAGAGCGGCAGGGAGCGGGAGGGAGACATCGCGATGGGAGAGAATCATGGACCGGGAGCCTTCCCACCGGAGCTGCTGGGAGACGCTGCGGACAGGGGAGGGGACAGTGTCTGCGCGGATGGGCCTCACCCAGCCATGGCCGGCTCCTCCTGCCCCCCCCCCCCCGCACCCCCCCTCCCTCGCCCCACCCCAGGGTGCCCGGTGCCCGCGCCTCCATCAGACAAACAGCAGAGAAACTCGGCCGAGCGCGGCTCCTCCGCCCGCGGCCCCGCTCTGCGCCGTGAGCCGGTGACAGACGTGGAAATCGGTGAAAGGGAGTTAACGGAACAGGCAGCGCGTGCCACTGCGACGGGGTGTGTGTGTGTGTGTGTGTGTGTGTGTGTGTGTGTGTGTTTAGAACCCGGGGTGCCTGCTCCCGCCCCGTGGGTCCGAGTCCGTGTGGCTAGGCAGAGCTGAGCCGCCGGCGGGGACGACGGCCCCAGGCGGGCACGTGTGTCACACGCGTGTGGCTGCCCCGGTGCGGGGCTGGCATGAAGAAAGGCCCTCAGGGCGGGCACCAGTGCTCTCCTGCCGGCACCTGCGGGCACCGCTGGCACAGTCATGCGGACCCCGTCCCCGTTCACAGGTAGTCCCAGCCCAGCCCCCGCAGGGGCCTGGAGGGAGGAAGGCTCACAGGGACCCGGGGCTCCCACAGGGAGGGGGGGCTCGGACTGGGCAGGAGGGCGGCCCGGGGCTCTCACAGGGAGGGGGTGACTGGGCAGGAGGGCGCCCCGGGGCTCCCACAGGGAGGGGGGTGACTGGGCAGGAGGGGGACCCCGCGTTCGCACAGGGAGGGGGTGACTGGGCAGGAGGGCGCCCCGGGGCTCTCACAGGGAGGGGGGGCTCGGACAGGCAGGAGGGCGGCCCGGGGCTCTCACAGGGAGGGGTGACTGGGCAGGAGGGCGCCCCCTGTTCGCACAGGGAGGGGGTGACTGGGCAGGAGGGCGGCCCGGGGCTCTCACAGGGAGAGGGGTGACTAGGCAGGAGGGAGACCCCGTGTTCGCACAGGGAGGGAGGGCTCAGACTGGGCAGGAGGGCGGCCCGGGGCCCGGGCATATGCAGGAGGAGGGGCTGCGGCAGGAACCTCCGGGCGGCCCCCGACCTGCTCTTGAGCCCGGGCCCGGGAGAAACCCCGTCTGCTCCGAGCCCCGGTCCGAGGCCCGAGCTGATGGGCACGGCCACGGGACTGGCTCGGCCTGCAGGGCGGCCCAGGCCGCGGGCTCACCTGGGCGGGCGGCTGTCCGGGCCTCAGTGGCCGGCTGGCTCCTGTGGCTCTCCTGCTGCAGCGGGGAGCCGGGGGTCTGCGGTGATGGCCGGGAGGGAGGGAGGGGGTGCATTAGAGTGCACCCTCGTCTGAGGCCTGGGCCCGGAGGAGCCGGCACACGTGTGTGTGTGTGTGTGTGTGTGTGTGTGTGTGTGCGCGCGCGCGCCCCATTGGCCAGAGCAAACCACGTGACCAGCCACACGTGGGAGGCAGTGGGGCCGGACGGCGGAGAGGCAGAAGGGATGGATTCCGGGAGAGGCCGGGGAGGGGGACATTTTTGTAACCAATCCAGAGGATTCCCAGATATTTTGTTTGTTTGTTTGTTTATTTTTATTGATTTCAGAAGGAAGGAGAGGAACATCAATGATGAGAGAGAATCATGGATCGGCTGCCTCCTGCACGCCCCCTATGGGGGACCGAGCCCACAACCTGGGCATGTGCCCTGACCAGGAATCGAACCCGGGACCCCTCAGTCCGCAGGCTGACGCTCTATCTGCTGATCGGTTTCGTTCTGAATGAAGAATCTAACTTCAGCCTGAGAGGTGCGGGAGCTGCTGAGGGACGGAACCCGTCACAATCGGTCCCTGGGAGCAGAGGGGACGGCCCTGCCGTGAGGGTGATGGAGTGCAGGAGCCCACCCCCATTTCCAGCAGCCCGGGTTCGAGGCCCGCGTCGTACCCCGGGACCCGGCACGTGACAAACAGGACGATGCTGGGGACCCCGTTCTCGCCCACGGAAACCCCCCAGCGTGGGGCTCAGCCAGGAGGTCCGGCCCCTCTGCGATGTCCCTCCCGGAGCCCTGGCCTGGCCGCCAGCCTGCGGGTGTCTGCTGGCCCTCAGAGCCTCCGCCCCCCCCCCCCGCCCCCAGGGCACCGCCGTGCCCCTCGCCACGCAGCCCGAGGGCTCCGCTGGCCCGGGCTCCCGCTGGGTGAGGCTCGGGGCAGGCGGCAGGCCCACCACCCAGGTTTGCTGACCGCCTCTCCCCCCTCCCCAGGCACAGAGCCGGGCGGTGACCTTGGGGAGAGTCCGGAGTCTGTAGCGGCCCATTCCTCTCGGGCGGCGGCCTTGGGAGCAGCGAGATTCATCTCCCAGGAAGGAAAAACGGTTTGCATGTCTAATGGCTCGGGGCCGCTCGGATGCCAGCCCCGCCGGCCGGCCCGGGTGCCAGGGAGACAGATGGCGGAGCCGTGCCGGCTTTCACAGCTGAAACAAACAGCCCCCACCGCCCCTCCCCTCCCCTCCGGCCGGAGGGGGCCCAGCCTCGCTCTCCCGGGGAGTGGGGGGGGGGGGGGTCCTAACGCCAACGGAGGCTGGTTTACGGCTCCGTCTGAGCCGACTCTGCCCGGCCGTGTCTGTCCGGCGCTGACATACGGCGCTGTTCCTGGAACACGTGTAACTCAGCTCCAATTGCTCCGGCCGGAGGGCCACGCAGAGGAAACCAGAGATTCATACTGGCTCTCAGGCGCGCGGCGACACGAGCAAAATTAACTCTGGTCAATAAGACCCTCCGCGAGGGATGAGCTGCTGGAGCCGCTCTCCACGCTGGAGACTAATTCTGGGAGCGGAGCCGCCACGGACAGGAATGGCAGTCTCAGGGCGGCGGGCGGGGGGCTGCGGGCCGGGGCGGGCAGGCGGGGGGTGGGGAGCGGCGGGGCCGGGAGACACAGGCCAGGCCGTCATTTCTCTCCCGCTCCACGGGGAAGCTAGCAAAGCGCTCCCCGGCTGGTCACTGACTTCCATGCAAACGCAGGCGGAGCGGACGGTGTATCGGACGGAGGGCGGAGGGCGTTGGGCACCGCAGAGCCGGCCGACAGCTGTGTTCCCGCCGGCTGCGGCCTGCTGAGGCCGCTGGAGGCCGGGCCGGGCGGTGTCGGGCCCAGGGGCCTGGGCATAACTGGGAGGCCCAGGCCACGACCCCCGGGACAGCAGGCGGGCCTGGGACAGACGGGAGCGGGGGGAGCTGCCCTCCTGCCTGGGCGGGTGTGGACGCCGCGGCTCCTGGCGAGGGGCCGTCTGAGGGACACAGCTCTGCGGACAGAGCCTCAGGCTTGTGGAGACCGGAGAGGAACACACAGGTGGGTGGGGGTGGGGACCTGGGACGGGGGCACCAGTTGGGGGGTTTCAGGGAGAGATGAACCAGGGGGCTGGGCCCTGGAGTGCCTGATCACTGGGGTCTGGGGCCAGCTCTGTGGGAGGCAGGGGTGGCAAACCGCACCCTCTCCTGCGGCCCAGAGGGCGAGGAGGCAGGGCTGCGGGCACGTGGCCGCGGACGACACAGGGACACGCAGAGTGACGCGCTGGGCAGGAGTCCCCCCTCGGCGAGGCACACGGCGCTCACTGTGCCCGAAGGACGGCCACCGGGAGGCCAGTCGGGGCTCAGGGGGGGCGTGTTGGGGAGACAGTGCAGGCCCCCTGCTGAGTGCTCTGGAGATGGAGGGCCTTCCGCCGGCCTGACGTGGGCATCGTGTGGGCATCACGTGTGAACCCGCGTGTCCTGGGCATCTGAGTCGGCATCACGTGTGCCCAGCGTGCCCAGGG
Organism: Pipistrellus pipistrellus; assembly: GCA_903992545.1. NCBI lineage: Eukaryota > Metazoa > Chordata > Mammalia > Chiroptera > Vespertilionidae > Pipistrellus > Pipistrellus pipistrellus. The sequence continues at coordinate 94,291,080 of LR862361.1, forward strand.
CCTTCTGGACCTGATGGATGTTCCAATCAGCTGTCGGCATCCCACCCAGAGCACTTTAAACAGGAAGAAAACGGAGCGGAAGCCTGCGCTGGGGCGTCTCCCTCGCCTTCTGCCAGTTCTATTGTTCAGACCGTCAGCGGCCTCACGTCTGCCGTCCATCCACCACTGTGTGTTCAGCCTGTCTTACAGTAAAGAGGCTCCTCGAGTCCCAGACGCCCCGGGGGGGGGGGGCAGGCTACCGGTCTCCGGAATGACCGCCGAGAGGCTGCGAGCCAAGGTCAGGGTCAGCTTATGTCTCCGCTAATGCTGCCCCTTCGTACGAAGAAGACACGGCTCCCTCTCTCCCTCCTCCCTCCTCCCTCCTCAGTGGCCCGGTCCCTCCTGCCTCAGGGCGGCCAGAGAAGAGGGGTGTTTGCTGTCTGGCTCTCCAGCGCGGGAGCGGGCGTACGGGGAGCAGGGACTCCACGTGGGGCTGGCGGCCGGGCGGCTGGGCGGCGGTGGGAGACGTGGAGGACACACCTTCCTCCCATGGAACGTCTCCTCCGGGAGCTCCATGTCAGCGTGGGAAAGGCCCTGACGGGAGCCGGCAGCCGGCGGGGAGACTCCCGGGGGACCTGCTGACAGGCTGCTCCTCCCGTGAGGAGCCGAGGTGACAGCTCCCCCGGGGAGCCCCGAGGGCCTGTCCTCCGGCCCAGCCGTCCCTTTGCATTCCTGGCGGCGCTCGCCTGCTTGTTCCCATTAGCGAGGCCGGCTCTGCGATGCCCTGTGAGCCTGCTCCCCGGTGAGCCTGCTCTCCGCCCGGCCCTCCCTCCTCCCGGTGAGCCTGCCCTCCTCCCGGCCCTCCTCCCGGTGAGCCTGCCCTCCGCCCGGCCCTCCTCCCGGTGAGCCTGCCCTCCTCCCAGCCCTCCTCCCGGTGAGCCTGCTCTCCGCCCGGCCTCCTCCCGGCCCTCCTCCCGGTGAGCCTGCCCTCCTCCCGGCCCTCCTCCCGGTGAGCCTGCCCTCCTCCCGGTGAGCCTGCCCTCCGCCCGGCCCTCCTCCCGGTGAGCCTGCCCTCCTCCCGGCCCTCCCTCCTCCCGGTGAGCCTGCCCTCCTCCCGGCCCTCCCTCCTCCCGGTGAGCCTGCCCTCCTCCCGGCCCTCCCTCCTCCCGGTGAGCCTGCCCTCCTCCCGGCCCTCCCTCCTCCCGGTGAGCCTGCCCTCCGCCCTCCCTCCTCCCGGTGAGCCTGCCCTCCTCCCGGCCCTCCTCCCGGTGAGCCTGCCCTCCGCCCGGCCTCCTCCCGGTGAGCCTGCCCTCCTCCCGGCCCTCCTCCCGGTGAGCCTGCCCTCCTCCCGGCCCTCCTCCCGGTGAGCCTGCCCTCCTCCCGGCCCTCCCTCCTCCCGGTGAGCCTGCCCTCCTCCCGGCCCTCCTCCCGGTGAGCCTGCCCTCCTCCCGGTGAGCCTGCCCTCCTCCCGGTGAGCCTGCCCTCCTCCCGGCCCTCCTCCCGGTGAGCCTGCCCTCCTCCCGGCCCTCCTCCCGGTGAGCCTGCTCTCCACCCGGCCCTCCTCCCGGCCCTCCTCCCGGTGAGCCTGCTCTCCGCCCGGCCCTCCT
>LR862361.1:94293165-94691909 GCA_903992545.1 Pipistrellus pipistrellus
GGTGCCCCTCACCGGGGCGGGCGGTGCCAGGCGTGGGGCGTGAAGACGGCAGAGGCGCGGCCCGCTCTGCCCAGCGCGGCTGCACGCCGGGTGGACTTCCCGCCGGTGCCAGCCTGAGACGCGTGCCATATGCCTGCCATCTCCGAGCCGAGGACGCCAGACGCGGGGCGTGGGCGCGGGCACGGGGGGGCTGTGATGGCCGCCCACACACGCAGCGCGCCCAGGCGGCCCGGAACCCGCCGCCCCAGCAGGCACACACGCGGAGGTGCCATCGCCGCAGACACGCAGCATATGTCCTGCCGCTGACGAGCCGCCAAATTAACTGCAGACACCGAGCGCTCCTCGCCGGAACAGCCTGCGCCGGCCTCCCTCCCCCCTCCCCCCTCCCCCCTCCCCCCTCCGGGCGGAGAGCCAGCCCCCGGCTCGCGGTGCTCACGGTGCCCACCCGGCACGCCCCCAGCAGCTGCTCCACGGGGGTGGGGGGTGGGGGGTGGTGGTGGTGTGTGTGTAAACGCACACGGAGGGGCATCAGCTGCATCCACTCAGGTCCCTCTGAAGGTCTTCGCGTCAGCACCCCCTGGGTGCCATCAGCTGTGGGCCATGGGTGCCATGGGTGCTGTCAGCTGTGGGCCTGGCCCCTGGGTGCCATCAGCTGTGGGCCATGGGTGCCATGGGTGCTGTCAGCTGTGGGCCTGGCCCCTGGGTGCCATCTGCTGTGGGCCCTGGGTGCCAGGGGTGCTGTCAGCTGTGGGCCTGGCCCCTGGGTGCCGTCAGCTGTGGGCCCTGGGTGCCAGGGGTGCTGTCAGCTGTGGGCCTGGCCCCTGGGTGCCGTCAGCTGTGGGCCATGGGTGCCATGGGTGCTGTCAGCTGTGGGCCTGGCCCCTGGGTGCCGTCAGCCGTGGGCTCTGGGTGCCGTGGGTGCCGCCATGCCGCGATGCCGGCGGTGGGAGGAGGAGGGCCGTCGCTCACCGTCAGTGAGCAGCCCCGCCGGCTGCCACCGGAGCACCAGCTGGAGCCGCAGCGCGTCGGCCTGCGTGTCCCACACGCCGAGCGGCCCTCCCCGCCGAGCCCTCGCTGCTCGTGATGACCGAGCCCTGAGCCCCGGCCGGCCCAGGGACCGTGCCAGCCTGCACTCGGACACCCGGCGTGTGTTTCCCAGGCGGCCATCCCCCTCACCCCCTGCCCCAGGGAGGGGCCGGCACAGAGGGTCCCTCCCCTCTCCGCTGCGTCCCAGCTGAAAGCAGCCCCCCAATTCCCCCTCCTCCTCCCCAATACCCCCCCTAATCCCCCCCCCGGCCGGAGGCGAGGACAGGGGCCCGGGCTGGCCATCCATCTCCGGCGCCGATGCCGGGCGCGTTTATGGCCCATCAGTCCTCGGCCTCTCTCCGCGGAGTCCGCTGTTAACTCCCGGCCCCATATTTCCCCGTGACAAACTGGGTCACACCGCGGCAGAGGGCGGCTGGAATCACGGTGTGAGTGTGTGTGTGTGTGTGTGTGTGTGTGTGTGGAACCACACACGCCCTCAGGGCGGCCGCCCTGCTCCTGCGGATGGGCCATCGAGGGGGGACGAGGACCAGGGCCACCCCCACGCTCCCAGCCGCCCTCGCCCTCGGCCGCCTGCTGCCGGCCGGTCTGGGGGGAGGGCCCCTGCTGCCGGCCGGTCTGGGGGGAGGGGGGAGGGCCCCTGCTGCCGGCCGGTCTGGGGGGAGGGGGGAGGGCCCCTGCTGCCGGCCGGTCTGGGGAAGAGGGGCCCTGCTGCCGGCCGGTCTGGGGGGAGGGGGAGGGGGAGGGAAGGAGGAGCCAGGTGTGCGGTTCGGCCGGGCGCTGGGAGCTGCGGGAGGTGCTCCTGCCGATCTCCGGTCTCCGGCCGCGGAGCTGCGGGCCACGTGCCCGAGAGGGGGCCCGGGGGCCGCTTCCCGGCGTGGAGGCTGCTGAGTGACAGCGTTCCACAGAGCCGTGGTCGGCAAACTCATCCGTCCACAGAGCCGACTATCAACGGCACAACGATGGAAATCTCTTTGGAGAGCCACATTTTTTAAACTTAAACTTCTTCTGACGCCACTTCTTCAACACAGACTGGCCCCAGGCCGAAACCGGTTTGGCTCAGTGGATAGGGTGTCGGCCTACAGACTGAAGGGTCCCGGGTTCGATTCTGGTCAAGGGCATGTACCTTGGTTGTGGGCACATCCCCAGTGGAGGGTGTGCAGGAGGATGATGTTTCTCTCTCATCGATGTTTCTAGCTCTCTATCCCTCTCCCTTACTCTCTGTAAAAAAATCAATAAAATATATATTTTTAAAAATAGACTCGCCCAGGCCGTGGTGTTTTGTGGAAGAGCCACACTCCAGGGGCCAAAGAGCCGCGGTTTGCGGATCACGGTTCTCGGTCACGGTGGGGCCGCCGGCCCTCGGCCGAGGAAGGGCTGCGGAATCCGTGGGCCCGGCCCTGCCCGGCACCCGCAGGGGGACCGGAGCTCCCACCGGCCTCCGGGCTTCCTTCCAGCACGGCCTTCGTTCGGGGTGAAGGTACGGAGCGGCGCCACCCCGAATGGCCTGGTGGGGCCCAGGCAGAGCCAGCTGACGGCAGCCCGCTCCGCAGGGTTCTGGGGGCAGACCCCGGGGACCCGTGAGACACACACACAGCCCCGAGCCACGTCTGCCCAGACACGCCGGCGGCCCGCGGCCCGGGCAGCCCCCGCACCGGCCACAGCGCACCCGCCGGCCTCGGGTGCAGAGCAGACACCGCCACGCGCACCTCACGCATCTCAGGAAGGCAGTGATGAATGTTGGCGAGGACGCGGAGGAAGGCGAGCCGTATGAGGATGTAAATGGATGCGGCTGTTAGAGAACAGAGCGAGGCTCCTGAAAACACACCCGCCGGCCGCACGCCGGCCTCCGCGTCGGCCCGGCCCCGCAGGAGGGACCCGGCGTCCGGAGAGGGAGCCGCCCTGGCTCCGCGCATCGGTGCCCTCCGCAGCAGGCGGGGGCGGCCTGCGGCCCTCAGTGCGTGAGGGAAAGGTCACACACACACACTAGGCACATGCACACACAGGCACATGCAGACACACACGCACGCACACATGCACATACATTCATGCATGCACACACACTCACACAATGCATACGCATGTACACACATTCGCACACACATTCACACACACACGGCTATTATTCAGCCTTAGAAGGGAACGAATCCTGCTCACTGTGAGTGAGCCTGGAGGACATTGTGCTACACGGACCAGCCAGGCGCAGACACACACCTGTACCATCTCACTGACACGCAGACACACACCTGTACCACCTCCCTGACACGCAGACACACACCTGTACCATCTCACTGACACGCAGACACACACCTGTACCATCTCACTGACACGCAGACACACATCTGTACCATCTCACTGACACGCAGACACACACCTGTACCACCTCCCTGACACGCAGGGACTGAGCGTGGACAGGCGGTAGCCGTGGGCTGGGGGCAGGGGGAGGGGAGGAGCTGGTCAGAGCTACAAGCTTCCCGTACATTCTGGGGATCTAACGTACAGCGCGGTGACTGCAGTGAACAGTCCTGTGTTTTATATGTGTATACACATTTAAAAATATTTTTATTGATCTCAGAGAGGAAGGGAGAGGGAGAGAGAGAAACATCCATGGGAGAGAATCACTGATGGGCTGCCTGCTGCACACCCCCCACTCAGCATTGTGCCTGCAATGCGGGCATGTGCCCTGATAGAAACGAAACCTGGGACCCTTCGGTCCGCAGGCCGACGCTCTAACCACTGCGCACACCAGCTAGCGCCTGTATGTATTCAGTGGAGGGAATGAACCACTGCGGGTGGGATTCTGCTCAGGCGGAGGTCTGAGCAGGGACATGGGTGGGGTCCGTTCCCCGCAGCCGCCTCTCAGCGGGACACCGGCACCCTGTGACCCTCCTCTCCTGCCCCCCGGCCCCCGGCACCGTGCCTGGTGCTTGTTCACGCGCCAGGTGAGCGCGCAGAGCGGGATGTTTCCATGGCAAACCCCCCCCTCCTGCGGCCCACACGCCCGCGATGGCGCCCACAGAGAAAAATTGCTCAATAAACGCTTATTGATTGGATCTAAATTGCAGTTTTATCCGCCGCCCTCGGGGTAGCCGAGTGGAAAGCAGTTCACCCCCACCCAGCGCCGGCCATCGATCACGGAGAGCAGGGTGCGAGGCAGCCCGAGCGGGTGTGCTCCAGAGCCACCGGGACCGAGGCTCACGCAGCCCCAGCCCCTCGGGGACTCGGGGACTCGCAAGGGCATCTGCCGGCCTTCCCGTGGATCCCTTCCCGCTCCCACCGCGGGCGACACACACACACACACTCTCTCTGTCACACTCACACAAACACACTCACACACACACACACACTCACACACACACTCACTCACACATACACACACTCTCTCACACACACACACTCACACACACACACACTCACACACACACACTCACACACACTCACACACACACACACTCACACACACACACTCACACACTCACACACACACACTCACACACACACACACTCACACACACACACACACTCACACACACACACACTCACACACACACACACTCACACACACTCACACACACACACACACACACACTCACACACACACACACACACACACACACACAGTCACACACCGTGCCATCGGCAGGCAGGGCGGGCTTATTTCTCCTCCCTGTCCTGTGTCTTCCTCCCTCCTCCCCCTTCGTGAACAACGGGCCTCCCAGCACGTGCGGAGGAGGCGGCCGGAGAGGACAGCCTCCTCTCCCGGACTCAGGGGACAGCAGCAGCACAAGTACGCCCCAGCCGAAGGTTTGTGGGGTGTTCTTGACCATGTTGACGAAGCCCCCCATCCTCTAAAAAATGCTAGTTTTCACCAAAACCGGTGTGGCTCAGTGGATAGAGCGTCGGCCTGTGGACTGAAGGGTCCCAGGTTTGATTCTGATCAAGGGCATGTACCTTGGGTTGCGGGCACATCCCCAGTGGGGGTGTGCAGGAGGCAGCTGATTGGTGTTTCTTTCTCATCGATGTTTCTGACTCTCTATCTCTCTCTCTTCCTCTCTGTAAAAAATAAATAATATATATATATATTTTTAAAAATGCTGTTTTTCTGCGAGTTTTTATCATCCCCGGGCAGTGACTCTGGCCTAGAGCTTTTCTGTTTGTGTGTGTGGATAAGATCATGTGGCTTTTCCTCCTCTGTCTGTTGATAGAGCTGGCTGTGTTGGTTTTGAATATTGAACCAGCTTTGCATCCCCGGAATAAGCCCCGCTTGGCCACGGTGTGCGGTTTGGTTAGCACAGAGCACTGGCTGCCATTGGCTGGTCTCTGTGTGGTGAGGGTCTCTGCATCTGAGTGTGGGAGCGGTGGGCTCGGCTGTTCCTGGCTTGCACCGTCTGTCCCCGGCTTTGACCTCGGGACGGTGCCAGCCGCGTAGAATGAGCCGGAAGTGCTCCCTCTCTCCGCGTCCGGAGGGGGTGGTGACACTGTTCGTGTCCGAGGGGTCCCAGCGTGTGTCCACGGCTTATCACCGTGTCCCGGCATCACGCGTGGCCACCTCACGGACATGTGAACCCTTACTCCCTGGGCCCCGTCACCTCCTCGCTTAAAAACGTGGATCCGTGTGTGAAGGCACAATCGCTGGTTGAAATCTCCTCTTTCTTTGGGCCCATGGCCACCTCTCCCCCAACGAGCAGGAGCCCCTGGAGAGCGAGAGGAGGAGCGCAGAGGAAGGTCTCGGCGAGGAGGGAGCAGTCCGCAGCTAATGAGCCAGGATCTCGGACAGCGGTGAGGAGAGCGCTGGGACAGGGCGGAGTCTGCAGCCATTGCCAGAGAAACGGCCCAGAGGGAGGTGGTGCTGAGCCGGGCGGTGCTGGACAGGGTGCCCAGGCCCCGGCGTGGACGGGATGGCCGCTCAGAGGGCGGTCACAGCCCTGCCTGACCGAGGGGCCCAGGACAGAACTACTCATCGGAGCGGCCCCCATTGTACCGCTCAGGGCGCCCTGCGTCTGGGGAGCACTGGCCCGCCCGATGCAGGCAGAGCGATCAGATTCCTGAGTTTGACGCTCAGCTGTGCCATCTCCTGCCTCCTGACCTGGGTAAGTCTCAGCCTCTGAGCCTCCTCCTCGTCCCATGTGATGACGTTGGTAAAGGTGACAGCTACGCCCGGTTGCTCCAGGTCAGAGGTGAGAGGGAGACCGCGTCCCCGCACTGCCCGTAGGCGGCCTTCGGGGTAGAGGCCCAGTGGGTGGGCCTCAGCCTGGGCTCCTGTGGAGAGCGGCTACAGCGTGTGGAAGGGGTCAAGCCTGGACTAAGGAGAGGGCACCGTCCGCTTGGCAAAGCCACGCGCAGGTCCCAGCACGGTTACAGCCAAAGGCTGAGGTTGTCAGCTTGACCTCATGGTTGGAGCCTGTGGTGCCAGGGGGCTGAGTGAGGTGGGCTGCGGGAGGTGCGGCAAGAGCTGCCAAACAAGGCTCGGTGGAGCTCAGGGGCATGGGACTGAGTGGACTGGAAACCCGCGAGAACGCTGTGACTCCCAGCACAGCTGCGTTTAGTTAAAGCTTAATCTCAGACCCTCCTTTGTGGTGACTGTAGGTCTGAGTGTGCAAGACCGCCATGCAGGCCTCCCCTGAGCTGTGAGGTCAGCCCGGGGCCCCTTCCGTCCACACAGAGGTCATCTCTCACCCTCGCGGCCCTGACGAGGGACAGCGAGGGGCAGCGAGGGGCAGCTGGGCGCGGAGTCCGGGGAGATGGGTGCAAACCTCCACTCCCCACCTCCTGCGCGTGTGCCCTTCGGAAGGCGCCCCTCTAAGTCCCGTGTCCTCTCGGACAGACGCCCTCACAGCACCCGCCACAGGGCCCTGCAGGTGAGCAAACATCACGTAAAGTCCTGACTAAGCGCACGCATCCCACTGTGCGCGGAGCAAACGGAGGTCGGGCGGTGGGCGCCCTGGCAGGGGCAAGGCCCAGGGCGGCGGGGAGCAGGCCTGGCTGGGTCCTGGGGCGGGAGCAGCGGGCGGGCGGGCGGCAGACTCGGTGGTAACGGTGAGGAGTGTTGCTACGGCAGACAGCTGGCTCCCGGTCGGGACCAGAGAGACACCCGTTGTGACTGATCCCTCCGGGGGGCTGTGGCTGAAGCTCGGGGACGGGAACCTGGTGCTGCTGGCAAGAGGATTGTCAAGCCCGGATGGTGTGGCTCAGTGGTTGAGTGTTGACCCAGGAACCAGGAGATCCCGGGTTCGATTCCCGGTCAAGGGCACGTGCCTGGGTTGCGAGCTCGATCCCCAGTAGGGGGCGTGCAGGAGGCAGCTGGTCCATGGTTCTCTTTCATCATCATGGATGTTCCTCTCTCTCTCTCTCTCTCTCTCTCCCCCTTCCTCTCTGAAAGCAATAACATGTATTTAAAATAAATAAATAAGAGGATTGTCAAGAACAATTCCCTCCCACCTCCGCTCCCCGTGCCAGGCTCTCCAGAGCCCTCCATCGGGGGGGTCGGAGGTGACACCGCCGCTCCAGGCCAACAGGCACACACCCGCACACGTGCCAGGATCCAGCAGCGCCCTCTCCCTGGGGACGTGTGGACGGCTGTCTCCATGGTAACAGTATTCACCATCACAGAGCAGCGGGTGCTGGGTGTGAGTGGCCGGCCCCTCCGTGCGTAGCTGTGCGGCTCTGAGCCAGTCCTCACCACTGAGCCTCAGTCCCTCCAGCCACACAACGGGCGACACCGATCCCCCCTCCCCCCGCCCTGTACCCCCTTTCAGTCATCCTCGGGCATTAGCGATTCCTGTGCCAGCCACAGGGAGTGTGTGTGTGTGTGAGTGTGTGTGTGTGAGCTCCCCACGGGCAGGTGTGTGTGTGTGTGTGTGTGTGTGTGTGTGTGTGTGTGAGCTCCGGGGAGACCAGCGGGGTGTGTGTGTGTGTGTGTGTGTGAGTGTGTGTGTGTGAGCTCCCCACGGGCGGGGTGTGTGTGTGTGTGTGTGTGTGTGTGTGTGTGTGAGCTCCCCGGGGGCTCCGTCAGGAACCCGCTGCTTGGCACTTCCAGCCCGGCGCCGGCGATGGTGCGGGCGTGGCTCCTGACCTGATGCTGCGTCCTGACTTGGGGCTTTGTTCCTCAGCCACAGGACAGCTGCTCTGGAGAAGTTCACATTTATCTTTGGTCGGCTCAGAAACAGCTTCTTTCCTTATGGTCCGGAGTTTTATATGATTTATCGGAGTAATAATTCTGCATTTGTTGACTCTTGCTTCCTGCACTCCAGCCCCTCACCAGAATGCCCTTTCCCTTTTTGCTGAAGTGCGTTCTCTGGGAAGGAAGGGGGGAGCATCTGGAGATAAATTCTTCTCGTCCTTTATGTGTGAAAAGGTCTTTGTTCTGTCCTCACCCCGAGTGACGGCTTATCTGGGTATGCCATTCTAGATTGACAGTTGCTTTTCTCCCGCAGACTTGCTTCCTGGCAGCTAAGGTTACCGATGAGATGCCTTGCGCGTGGTCCTTGCTTTGTGGGCATCTCAGTCTTCTCCCTGGCAGCCCGGAGCCTTTTCCTGTTTGGCCAGGACTGAGCCCCGGGAGGTTTAACCTCCCAGCAGCTTCTGCTCCCATGAGCTGAGGTTCTGTGTGTGTATGCATCTCTTCAAATGCCCAGGCAGCCGTTTGCCCTCTGACCTCAGTTCTGTGATAAATCTAAAAAAACTGTTGGTTTTCCGTTTGTTTAGCTTTTGTAACTTCCACGCTCTTTACATTTTGGAGCTGAAACTGAAGGTCTGTTTTCTGTTTTTAGTGTGTGTGTGTGCACAAGTGTGTCCTGTTTTCTTGTAGGTTACTTCATTTTTTTTCTACTTCCATTTTGACTTAATTACAGTGCTCTTGAATGAAATTCTCTTTTATAGATTTGTTTGTTGTTGCTCTTGTATGACATTATATTGTAGAACATTTAACACCCTATTGGAATCCATATCTTAGCAGTTGAGTACAAATCTTACCTTTTTTGTGTTCCCTTGGCCTTCCCCCATCTTATCATCTTACTGTGAATCCTATCAGACAGTGTTATGATTTTTGCTTCAACCATCAAACATAATTTAGAAATTTCAAGAGAAGAAAAGTCTACTATATCCTTTCTTCTTTCCTTGTGTTCTAAGATTTCTTTTATTATTTCTTTCCTGTTGGTAAAAATGTCTTCAGTTATTTTTTTAAGCTTATATCTACTGGTGGCAAGTTCTCTTAGCTTCTATTCATTCAAAAATGTCTTGCCTGGCTGGTGTAGCTTAGTGGTTGAGTGTCAACCCATGAGCCAAGAAGTCCCTGGTTCATTTGATTCCTGATCAGGGCACATGCCTAAGTTGCGGGCTATATCCCCAATAGGGAGTATTCAGAGACAGATGATCAATGTCTCTCTCTCATCATTGCAGTTTCTATTCCTCTCTTTCTCTCCCTTCTCCTCTCTGAAATCAATAAAAGCATATTAAAAAACAAGCAAACATAAAAAATGTCTCAATTTATGCTTCATTTCTGAAGGATGTTTTCACTGGGTATAGAATTCTGGATTAACAGTTATCTTATTTCAGTACTTGAAAAATGTTTTGCCACTTCTCTCTGGTTTCTGGTGGGAAATTCATTGTCATATGAATAGTCTTTCATAGAGATAAGGTCTCATTTCTCTTTTGTGCTTTCACAATGCTTTCCTTTTCCTATTTTATTTTTCAACCAAAGAGTTCTCATAAATTTAACTATGATATATCTTTCAGTTTACCCCGTGGGAGGTTTATTCAGATTCCTGAGTCTGTAAAGTTATGTCTTTTGCCAAACTTGGGACTTTTCAGACACTATTTCTTTGAAGACTCATTCTGTCCCACCCACTTTCTCCTCTGTCTGTGGGACTTGAGCATGAATGTTAGCGCTCCTTTGTTTTCAGGCCACAGATCCCGGAGTCTCAGCTCATTCTCTTCCCCACTGCACTTTCTCCCGGTTGTTCAGATCTGGCCATTTCCATGGTTCCTGCTGTAAACTCCCTCCTCCGTCCTCTCCATTCTGTTGTTCAACCCCATCTATTGACATTTTTTTTTTCTTGGTTGCATTTTTCAGTTTAACATTTTTTATTTTATTTAAAAAAAATATCTTCTGTGTGTGTGCTGAGACTTCCTATAGTTTCGTTCATTTCAAGTGTGTTCATAATTGCCCATCAAAGCGTTTTATGGTGAGTGCTTTGGAGTCTTTCGTCAGACAATTCTAACATCTGTGTCACTGAGTGTTCGCATCTGCCTTTGTCTGCTGGGGCCGCCCTGACAAATCACCGCGAACTGGGGCTTCGAAATGCAGGTCTGGAGGCCAGGAATCTCTGGTTGAGGTGTCGGCAGGGTTTGCTCCCCCTGGACACCGAGGGGGTCGGCCCCGGCTGCTCCCCTGCTTCCGGTGGCTCCGGCGTTCTGGGCGTTCCTCTGCCTCTGTCCTTCCACGGCCGCCCTCTCGGCCCATTGCTCCGAGTCCCCCCTCTGCTTATATGGACACAGTCATTGCATTGGTTAGACCCACGAAGACCCGACTTCCAGATCCTTCCGCCTTTGAGGGTTATAATTGCACTTATTTAGTCATTTTCAGATTGCGCGAATGTTTTCATTTTGGGGGAACAAAACATTTCTCGGTCCTCTCCTATAAGATGTGCTTTGGAACTCTAGTTTTAAAGCTTATCTTGAATAGAAGGTGTGAATGTGTGTGTGAGTGTGTGTGAATATGTGTGAGCATGTGTGTGTGTGAGCATGTGTGTGTGAGTGTGTGTGAGTGTGTGTGAATATGTGTGAGAATGTGTGTGTGAGTGAGTGTGTGCGAGTGTGTGTGTGAATGTGTGTGAGCAGAGGCCCGGCGGGACTGACCTGGTGGAAAACCACAGTCCGTCCATGTGCCTGTGGACGAGAACCCTAGCTGCCAATCTCAGGCCTTGTTACTCCAGAACCCAGGGAGCTGGACGGGGGCCTGAAGCTCTGCTGGTCACAGAGGGGTGACCCCAGGAGGGGGACACAGACACAGGGACACACGGGGATATGGACACACACACACACACACACACACACACACGCACACACACTCACTCACTCACACGCACACAAACACACCACACACACACATACACACACACCACACACACACACACCATATGCACACACACCACACATACTACACACACACACACACACACTCACTCACACGCGCGCACACACACACACTCATCACACACACACACACACACCACATGCACACACACCACACATACTACACACACACTCTCTCTCTCACACACACACACACACACACAAACACACCACACACACACACACACACACACCACACACTCACCACACACACACACACAATCACATCCCGGCTTTGAGAGGACATTGTACGGGAGCAGGGCTCGCGCTGGCGGGGCCTCTGCCTTCACAGCGCTCGGAGGTGTTGGCCGGCAGCGCTGCGTGCCCGGTGGCGGCTGCAGTCCGAGCACGAGGAGTGACTGATACTTTAGTTTTTGAACCAAAACCTCAAATTGCAAAATTACAGATTCCGGCCGCCATTAGCGCGGTGACAAAGGCAGAGGCCCCGCTGCACTGCCCGCTCGTGGCAATTACAGATTTCTGTGACATTACACGGAGGTGAGGGGACGTGGTATTTTCTCTCCCGGCAGCAGTCCCGCTTCCCAGCTCACGCCGGGCCTGTAATTCCGGGAGCCACGCAGGGCGGCTGCCACCTGCTTCCCGACGGCTCCACCGTCAGCCAGGTGATCAGCCAGAACGCGTGTGGACGAAAATAGCAACTTCACCCCCACATCCGCTTTCTCTTTGTCCCTCATCACCATCCAGTTCGGCCATAATTGTGCTGTTTCCATAACAACAGCCAAGGAGCGGGTCTTATGGAGGCTTACCGCCGGGCAGGCCACGGAGCGGCGACGCTGTGCAGCCCGTGTCAGCTCCGCACACGAGCGACAGCGAGGGGCGGGCATTCTCGGCAGCCCGGCTCCGACGCCCAGCGGAGGGCAGTCCCTGCTTCCTGCGGGAGGGCTGAACCCGCACCCCGCACCCCACTCCACACACCCCACGCCCCATACCCTGCACCCCACACCCTGCACCCCGCACCCCACACCCCACACCATGCACCCTGCACCCCGCACCCAGCACCCCATCCCACCCCACACACCCCACACCCCGTACCCTGCACCCCACACCCTGCACCCCACAACCCGCACTCCACATCCTGCACCCATACCCCGCACCCCACATCCTGTACCCCGCACCCTGCACCCCACTCCACACACCCTGCACTGCACCCCACATCATGCACCCTGCACCTCACACCCCACACCCCACATCATGCACCCTGCACCCTGTACTCACACCCCACATCCTGTACCCCGGACCCTGCATCCCGCCCCTGTACCCCACACCCCGCACCCTGCACCCCATCTGTGTTTTTAACATTCTAAGTAACCACAGTGAATGGTTTGATGTCGATTTTTCCAGACTTTTCCATGCAAACGCCATGATTATAATAATGTACACACCCACTCACACACAGGACTCCTGAGTTCTTCCCCAGCACGACCCCATCACCCTGACATTTTACTACACTCGCTTATCACACACTGATCCAGCTCTCCACCCTCTGCCCATCACTGATTACCTTACTCCTGGTGCATTTCACAACAGTGGCAGCCATCAGGAAGCACACTTCTGCAGTAAGCATACCATTATCTGGAGTTCAGTATGCCAGGTGTACCGGTTAATAATAGCAGATTTTATAATAAAAGAAAACACGATAATTTCAAGAGAAATATCAAAAGTGCTTTATTCAAAGTCATGTCCACCGCTAGCAATCTGGGACCTCTTGCTCCTAACTGCCCACCTGCCTGCCTGCCTGATCTCCCCTAACCACTCTGCCTGCCTGATACCCCTAACTGCTCCCCTGCCAGCCTGATCACCCTTAACAGTTCCCCCTACTTGCCTGATCATCCCTAACCACCTCTGCCTGCCTGTCTGATTGCCCCTAACTGCCATCTCCTGCTAGCCTGGTCACCTCTAACTGCACTCCCCTCCTGGCCTGGTCGCCCTTAACTTCCATCCTCTGCTGGCCTAGTCACCCCTAACCACCTCTGCTTCAGCCCATACTACCGTGGCTTTGTTCAGAAGGACGTTGGTCTAATTAGCATATTACCCTTTTATTAGTATATTCATCCATGATGTGACATATGTTAGCATGACGTATATCAATAATTCATTCCAGTTGATTGTTGAACAGTAGTTCAAGCAGCTGTATTTTAATCACCATATCACACTGATGTGTCACATGTACCTACAGATAAATTTAAAAAGTTCTAATCCCACACATACAAGTAATTACAGTAAGTATAAATGGTCAACACACACCCTTTAAAGACAGCCAGCAAGTCTACATCCATATACACTTGCCAGATAAACTCCGGTGCACGTGTTCATGTATGTTTGTCCCAACAGGGTTTGCTGAAGGACTGTTTGAAAGTAACCAAGTGATCATCAGCACAGGAACAGGCAAATAAGTCATAAAAGATGCATCAGAGGAATATCTGTTAAAAATAAATCCACATGTGTCAGAATGAATAGATCTCCTAGAACAAATATTTCAAAGTAATGTGAAAAAATGCCATTTGTACAAAATTTTAAGGATACACAAATCTTACCATACATTATTTATAATTGCACATATATGTAGAAAATAGAAAATCAATAATTTAATGACTTTATGATGTTGGATGCCTCCAGAGAGAATATGGAAATAATAGTGATGATAATGGTAATGATGATGGTGATGATGGTGGTGGTAGTGATGATGATGATGATGATGGTGATGGTGGTGGTAATGATGATGATGGTGGTGATGATGGTGATGGTGGTGGTGATGGTGATGATGTGGTGGTGGTGATGGTGGTGATGATGGTGATGGTGGTGGTGGTGGTGGTGATGGTGGTGGTGGTGGTGATGGTGATGATGGTGATGGTAATGGTAGTAGTGATGGTGATGGTGATGATGGTGGCGGTGATGGTGGTGGTGATGGTGATGGTGGCGGTGATGATGGTGATGATGGTGGTGGTGGTGATGGTGGTGATAGTGATGATGATGGTGGTGGTGGCGGTGATGGTGATGGTGGCGGCGGTGATGGTGGTGATGGTGTTGGTGGTGATGGTGATGGTGATGGTGATGGTGGTGGTGGTGGTGGTGATGGTGATGATGGTGGTGATGGTAGCGGTGATGGTGGTGTGATGGTGATTGTGGTGCTGGTGGTGATGGTGGTGATGATGGTGATGGTGATGGTGGTGGTGGTGGTGATGGTGATGGTGGCAGTGATGGTGATGGTGGTGGTGGTAGAGAGGGTGATGAGTGGAAATCTCACAACATTTGGAAGGAACAATGGGCAGGATTTCGTGATTCTCAGAAATCACTAGGAATGGAGGCTGAGGAACAAGGATAAGTCAGGTGTATTTTATAAGAAGTCTGTGGTCACCCAGCTGCTCCCTGGTAGCCTCTATGCGAACTCCGGCCCTTCCTCAGGCAGGAGCGCAGTCTCCCCCACACGGGCGCTCTCTGCCCCTGTGGCTGCGGCAGTGAGAGATGCTGCACGTCTGCGACAGCCCTTCCATCAGGGCGGCCCTGGCCCTCCGGCGCGGTGCCGGCCGCTGTGACAAACGGCCTGCGGGGGAAGTGGTGTGCGCGCCCCTCTCCCAGCCAGCCGCCTGAGGAGTCAGGACCGGGTAACGGATGCTCCGTCCACAGGCTGCCCCGAGGGGCTGATGCATGGCCAGTCGCCGGGGGTATTTAAATGACTCCATTGGAACAGTCCTCCCACGGAAGAGATGGCATCCCAGCTCACAGAGAGGCAGGGAAGCGGGCCCGATCCGCCAGGCCTCCACGCCGGGGCACGTGGCTGCGGAGACCGAGAGCAGGAGCCACGGAGGAGCAGCCACGAGAGGGCCACGCGTGGACGACTTCACGTGGCATCTCCTCCGGAGTCCGCGCGGCCCCTCTGGGCTCTTTGTTGCCATTTCCCTGTGAGATCCTCTCTCCCGGAATAAAGGCTGGAGACGGTGCCTCCCGGAGCAGATGGCCGGCACACGCTGCCTGTTTATGTCCAATCACTACGCGTCGGCGCCTCCCTGGGGATGGTTACAGGCACTTCAGCGGGGGGTGGGAGCTCATGTGCCGAACACACCGTGGGCAGCCACGGGGCGAGGGGCCTCATTATGGCATCATGTCATTCGGCGATAATCGAAGGGAGAGGGATTGGCGTTCTGAGAGCACGTGCTCCCGTTTGGGGTGAAGTAGGAGCCCTGTCCACTCAGAACAAGTGCCTGTCCGCGGGCGGAATGGACGGTCCCCGGGGCGGAGGGGGAGCCGCTGTCAGGGCCGCTGTGCGGGGAGGGAGCCGGGGCTGCTGATCCACGGACAAGTGCCGTTTGTGCCCTCCCCGCGGCTCAGGCCCTGAATCTCCCGACGTTCCCGCCTGCGGGACTCGGTCTGAGCCGCTCCCTCAGCCCGGGAACGTGACAGCGGGACGGACGGCTGTCATCTGTTTCCGCAGGAAGAGCTGGCTCTGACCTTGAGACCCCCGCACGTTATAACCCTCAGCCTCCCGGCCGGCGGGGCCCCTTCAGGAGAAGGCCCTGAGCGTGGGTCCGGGAAGCCTGGCTCTGGAACGGCGGAGCTCGGGGCGGGACTGCGGGCCGGGCCCTGGTGGAGAAGGGGGCTGGGGGCACAGACAGTATTAACAGCCACAGCCCACTGAGCCCTCGGGGTGCCAGCTCCTCGGTGTCCCCTGTCCTCCCTGTGACTTCTGTCCCATCGTTCCTGTTTCCTGGATGCCACCTTGAGGGTCAGAAAGGCTGCGGAACTCACCTGGCCGCCCAGCGAGTAAGAGGCAGAGCCCGTCACACTCAGCCTGGTGACGGCAGAGCCGAGGGGTGCTGACGGAGGTGCCATCTCTGCTGTGGCAGGGCAGGGGTCTGGGCGAGCTCCGTGTCCCGTGTCCCCTCTGCCTCTTCCCGTCTCTCTGTGAGCCGTGGCTGGCGCTCCCTCCCTGCCCCCTCCTCCCAGGGCAGCGTGCAGCCTGGGTCTGCTCTGGAGAGGCCGCTGTCCCCCAGGAGAAGCGCCTCTGGACCAGGCGCCCCCCGGAGTCCCGGAGGCTTGCATCTCCTTTCTCCACATCCCTTCCCTCCTCCTGCCGGGCGGGGCAGCCAGGCCTCAGAGAAAGCGAGGCCTCCGTGGGGGCTCCCTCACCCCCAGAGCCAGCCCACGGGAGGGGAACAAGCTCCGGTGTCTGGGAGCCGGCTGAGCCCTCGTTTCCGAAGGACGGTGACCCCTGCTGGTGGCTCCTCTCAGGAAGGGGGTCCCACGGGCCAGATGTGCCAGATGTGGCCACACAGGCAGGCCCAGTGCTGATGGCACCGTCAGGACTCCTGCCCCCCCCCCCCCTGGTCTCAGGAGGCGTGTGAGGACTGTGCATTAAGGCCCATTTGGGGAGGAGGCGGGCCCGAGGCCCGAGGCGCAGGAGCAGGTGGGAGCTGCCCCCTGAGAGCGCTAATGCCCTTCGATCTGGCACTTAGGAAACCAGGGGCCCATGAGGGCTGGGAGAGCAGCCTGGCCCGCAGGGCTTAGAGGACACAGGGGTCACTGCATGTCAGCACAGGGGGCGGGCTTCCACACAGCCCTGGGCACCCGCCGGCCCGACCCCTCGCCCTGCCCGTAGCCACAGGCTGATTTCCAGTCCGCCGGTCCCAACGGTTCTCCGTTGACCGTGGGTCTCACACCCACAGTCCCGCTTCTGGGCGGTGTCTATGGACAGATGGCACGCTGATCCCTCAATCCCCAGCCCCAATTTCAGACACCCTCTGCCCATCAGGCCTCAGGGCACGTCCTGCCCCTGTCCCTCACCAGGCCACACAGCTCACCGTCAGCCACGGTGGGGAGGGACCCTAACCCTAACGGTTTCTGTTCCTCTGTTTTAGAACGCAGGTGAATTCATTTCTTTCGATAAGGAATGTTTATTTAGCCTCTGCCACGTCACGCACAGGGCAAGGCACTGGGACTCAGCCCTGAACCGAATATGCCCACCTTGCCCGCTGAGAACAGAGAGCCCAGTGAGGGACTCGTTCATTCATTCATTCATTCATTCATTCATTCATTCATCAGTACCACTTCTTGAGTGCGTGTGACATGCCTTGACATTGTTCTAGGGATGGGGTACACAGTAGTGGACAGAACAAACCAACGCCCTCTGGTGGGAGATGGATCCTTTCCAGATAATCATACAACGTGTGTAAAATTATTCTGTGCAATAAGCACAATAAAGACACGTTTCTTAAAAAGGCCTTCAGGAACTTTAGCTAATAATGTGATTCAGAGTAACGAAGAAGGAAAAAGCAAACAAACTAACACCTTCGCCGGAATTCTATGCCCAGCTAAACTGTCGCTCAGCAGTCAAGGCAAACAGGCATTTCAGACATACACAACGGATAACTCCTTGTACGGCCAGCAGAGACTCCGTGTCGGAGGGAAATGGGAAGGAGCACAAGGACCTGTGACACACAGGGCCCTGGAGACATCCCCCCGGCACAGTGAGACCGATCGGGGCGCTCGCTGCCGAGTGCTTGTCATCACCCAGGTCTGTCCGCGAGGAATGGACGGGGTGTGTGGCCGCTAGGAAGAGAGACTGGCTCTGTAAGGGCTGTTCTCTCCGGTAAAAAGTCCAGGCCGGGGGAGAAAGCTCCACAAGCCACGAGGGACCCAGTGCCGTCTGTCTTCCTCTGTGTCAGACCCTCGGGGGCTCCCCTCCTCAGCAGGGCCACGTGGTCCCAGGCGGCTGCGGGAGCACCAGCTGTCAAACCCCCTTCCGAGCAACAAGAAGAGGGAAAGGCCGGAACGGGGGTGGCTCAGTGGATAGAGTGTTGGCCTGCGGACTGAGAGGTCCCAGGTTTGATTCCGGTCAAAGGCATGTACCTTGGTTGCTGGCACATCCCCAGTGGGGGTTGTGCAGGAGGCAGCTGATCGATGTTTCTCTCTCATCGATGTTTCTAACTCTATCCCTCTTCCTCTCTGTGAAATATATATATATATATATATATATATATATATATATATATATGTATTTTATTTATTTATTTATTTTTTTTAAGAAGAGGGAACGGGAGGAAGAGCAAAGTCTGCCGGTCTTTAAAGGAGCCCTCACTTCAGCCCCACCTGGAACCCCAGAATACAGACCTGGGAGCAGGACCCGGAGGGGGCTCAGCAGGAAGCTATGAGGAGGAGGGGAGGGGGTGTGGGGAGCAGCCAGCAGTCTTTGAATGACAGCCACTTGAATGCCTGTCTCCACAGGAATGGATACATAAACCGCAGCGTGCTTTTGCAGTGGAGTACTACATAGTGGTTACGAGGAAGGCAACAGAGCGACATGGACTTATAAATTAATCCTCAAAACACAAGTTCTGGCCTGGAAATGCAAGTGGTGAATGATTTCCATTCAGGTCAAGTTTAAAAGCCTGCAGAACAGCACAGTGCGTCTGTTACGGCTGCACACGGCGCTCACGGGGAAGGTGTGAGACATGAGTGAGAATGGAAACCCCAAATGCAGGCGGCAGGGCCGGCGTGGGACCGGGCGCAGGCACACCAAGGGCGTCCGCTCCCGGGAACGCCTCCTTCTTCAAAGAGAAGAGGAAAAGGGTTGGAGGGAACAGCACAGTGTTACATCGGTTAAAATTAGTGGTGAGCTCACAGGGTTTAAGCTCTCGCTCCCTATACATTTCTACACGTCTGACGCTTCTCTGCGTGTGAATCAGAGGTGGGGGAGAGATGATAGAGAGGCATCGTGGATGAGTGTGACATGGAGTGAACTCACACCCCCCAAGTGCACAGGAGGGCGGCCAGGCCAGCGGGAGCTGATGCTGGAGAGGGAGGGGGCCAGCGGGTGCTGATGCTGGAGGAGGAGGGCGGCCAGGCCAGCGGGAGCTGATGCTGGAGGAGGAGGGCGGCCAGGCCAGCGGGTGCTGATGCTGGAGGAGGAGGGCGGCCAGGCCAGCGGGATTTGCGATGCCCATGGAGTGGTGGTCTGTCTGGGGAGGAGGAGGTGCACAGGAGGAGCCGGTGTGGAGAACAGGGAAGCCAATACATTTCGGCTGCTGAGGAGAAAAGCCTGTTGGAGGAAAAGGCTCCGCACCAGGGCCTGGGAGGAGAGGGGTGCTGAGTCAGATTCCGTCGTGGGAGACAGCTGGTCGGTGGCGCCGCTGGCAGTCGGAGGGCTGAGCTCCGGGCCTCACTGCAGGCCCGGCCTCTGGCGCTGCCACCGGGGGTCGGAGAGATACTCCCTGGTTAACACGACAGCCACTCCTGCCTCATCACAGCTCTGTCCTTCGGTGTGCCCCCACCAGGCTGTGCCCTCCCAGGGACCAGCAGACAGCGGAGGCCATTGAGGGCTCAACACAGGGGCACCGGGCAGCCCGGGGACCGCCAGTCCCTCCGACGGCTGGTTAACCCGCCGCTTCCCGCCGAGGAGAACGCGGGTAATTAAGCCGGCAGCCTGCCGTGACCACCGCTCCTCCTCTGTGCGTCTGAACGTGCTCGCACATTTCATGAGCCGTTTGCTTTACAAGGTGGGTAAACGGCGGCCATTATGGCTCCCACGGCCGGGGTGCGTGGCTTTATGTCTCCGCGGTGAACGGTGCTGCTCACGGCCCCGGCGGGGGGGGGGGGGGGTGTGTGTGTGTCACATGGGGGGCTCCCACCCTCCATGCCCTCCTAGCACTTGGCTGCAAACACGCGTTTTGTGAAAAGGGGAATGTTTAGTCTGTAACCACACACCTATCCCGATAGCAATTGATTTATAATTCTCCCGGTGGGCACGGCTCAGTCAGAGTGATCACACCGGCGCCCGCTCCCCTGCGGCCGCGCCTCTGAGTGAACAGGAGGCACGTTAACGCCTGTGTGCCACTTCCCTCCGCGGAGACGCCACGTGCCGTTTGGACAGCGAGCAGGCAGGTTTGCTCTGGGAAGATCTGGAGGACACGGGGGTGAAGTCCCAGGTTTCTCATTGGAAGCAGAGCATCTCCCTGTAACGCTCAGCCAGGGTGGGGGCGCAGGGCCCTCAGAGTCCCGAGCGGCTGCCGGAAGGTGAAAGGTCAAGGCTACAGTCCAGCCGGCGTGGCTCAGGGGTGAGCATCGAACCTGTGAATATCCTGTGACCCGGGAGGTCAGGGCTCAATTCCCGGTCAGGACACGTGCCTGGGCTGCAGGCTCCCTCCTGGCAGAGGACCTGCAGGAGGCAGCTGATCCGTGCTTCGCTCTTATCATGGATGTTTCTCTCTCCCCCTCCCTTCCTCTCTGAAATCAATAAAAACAGATTTAAAAAAAGTCAAGGCTATGTGTGAAGAGCGGCTACAGCGTTCAGACAGGTTCAAGCCTCGGACTGACGAGAGGGCATGGTCCTTTCGTGGCAAAGCCCCTCCCAGACAATTACAGCCAAAGGCTGAGGTTGTCAGCTTGACCTTATGGTCTGAACCTGTGGTCCCAGGTGCCTGAGTGATGAGGGCTGTGGAGGTGCAGCAGAGCTGCCAAACAAAGCTTGATGGAGTTCTCAGGTGCATGGAATTGAGTAGATTGGAAACCTGTGAGAACGTTGTAAACATCTTGACCACGCCCTTACTTTGCCTCATGGGATCTGGCTATAAAATAAAGCTTGCAGGCCCTGGCGCTGTCTCTCCATCAGAGAGGGCAGTGTCCCACCTGGCCCCAGCTGTATTCTCCTGTCTCTCTTCTTTAATCCTTCACCCCACTCCCCCTCAGGTTCACCCCTGACCCTGCTGGACACGGTTCAGCTAAGGCCTCTGGCATTTGCAAGGAAGGCCTCTGGGGCGTGGCTTGATTCTGCAGCCCAGCCCCCGCCCCGCCCAGCCAGGCCTACAGAGAGGGCCAGGGCTCTGAGCCGCCATTTCCAGGACACGATAACACCCACCTGGGTCCAAGAGCCCTCTCCATTTGACCAGAGTGGGTTTGCAAATGCCAGCTCTTTGTGTGTGAACTCAAGATCCTTAGCATGTGGCGGCGGTGGTGGTGGGTGGGTGGATGGTCTGTTGGTCTATTTATTTTTTAATCATAATAGGCATGGAAGCAGGGCCATGTGACCATTCAGTCCCAGGGGGCTCTCCCCGCCTTCTCTCCTCGCCAGGAGCTCCAGGTCTGCGCTGAGCTCCACGGACCCTCCCAGCTGTCTGGGTGCCGTTCCTTCTACCACATAGCACGTGGGTGCCGTCCCCCATCACGTTCACTGTCTGTGGGCGCCGATCCTCACAGCTGGGGTGCTGCGGCAGCTCTGCCCGCCCCTCAGAAGGCCGGGCACCCACGACTCCCGCCTCCCCGAGGCCCTTCTGAAACGTGACCCCCACACCCCCAGTCCCTGTGCCGATGGAGCAGCTGGCTGTGCCCCGTGGGAATACCGAGTTTGCACGCGCCCCCCTGAGAGGCACACGCATGTGGACACCACGTCCTGCAGCCGAGAAGCCGAGCTCGCGCTGCTCCGGACGCAGCCGCTTGGAGGAGCAGGGAGGAGCAGGGAGGAGGGGAGAGGAGGAGGGAGGAGGGAGGAGGAGGGAGGAGTAGGGAGGAGGGAGGAGGAGTAGAGAGGAGGGAGGAGGAGGGAGGAGGGAGGAGGAGCAGGGAGGAGGGGGCAGAAGGGAGGCAGCAGAAGGTGCCCGTCGGAGAGCCAGCTGCTCGGAGGGCTCTCGGGCCATCCGGGCGATGAGCTCACGCCGCAAATCTAACAGGGAATCGCGCGGCGCGGAGCGGCGGGCGCAGGAACGGAGCGGCTCTGCAGCCAGCTGGCCCCAGGCATCTGGGCCTCGCGAATATTGCCCTGGGCCCGAGGGAGCGCAGCCAGCAGACCTTCCGGAGGAAAACGGCCATCCCCCTCGAGCTGATGGCATCTCAGGAGCGGCGGCGGCGGCGGCGTTATCCTCCCCACCGGTCAGCTCTGGGAGGCAACGGGCCCATTAGCACTCGAGCGGCCAGATGGCCCACTCTGCAGGCTGCAGGCTCCCCCTGGACGGCCTCTCACGCAGCCCCTCCCAGGCCGCCCGCCCGCGGCCTCTCTCAGCTGGTGCTCTTTCGGGAATAGAATTACTTGAGGTCTTGAAAGTCTAAGTGCCGGTAGATGTTTTTCAAACGTTTCACAGCAGCGGGACCCTTAGTTACCCCCTGTTGTGCCACCGCCGGACGCCTGGAAAGGTGGGAGGTCCGTAGTCAGGCAGGAGCCGAGCACGGACGGCAGGGAGGAGCCGGGACTGGAGCAGCACCAGAAGCCTTTCCTGCCTGGTCACCAGTCCGTGCTGGCAGAATCAGCGCAGCTGGAGGCTGGAGAGGAGCCCTCTTTCCCAGGCCACCCTCCGGCTCCCCTTTTCCCCCCTCCACCCAACCCAGGCTCAGTCCCCACCCTCCGGCTCCCCTTTTCCCCCCTCCACCCAACCCAGGCGCCAGTCCCCACCATCTGGCTCCCTTCACCATCAGCCAGGGAGGCTGTATCTGTTAGTTCCACCCCATGGGGCAAGGGGCATCACCACAGGATTCTGTGGGTAGTGATGCTGATGGTGAGGTGATGCTGATGCTGATGGTGATGGTGAGGTGATGGTGATGCTGATGGTGAGGTGATGGTGATGGTGATGGTGATGCTGATGCTGATGGTGAGGTGATGGTGATGGTGAGGTGATGGTGATGGTGAGGTGATGGTGAGGTGATGGTGATGGTGAGGTGATGCTGATGGTGAGGTGATGGTGATGGTGAGGTGATGGTGAGGTGATGCTGATGCTGATGCTGATGGTGAGGTGATGGTGATGCTGATGGTGAGGTGATGGTGATGGTGAGGTGATGATGATGGTGATGGTAAGGTGATGGTGATGGTGATGGTGAGGTGATGGTGATGCTGATGGTGAGGTGATGGTGATGGTGAGGTGATGGTGATGGTGATGGTAAGGTGATGGTGATGGTGAGGTGATGGTGATGCTGATAGTGATGGTAAGGTGATGGTGAGGTGATGGTGATGCTGATGGTAAGGTGATGGTGATGGTGATGGTGAGGTGATGGTGATGCTGATAGTGATGGTAAGGTGATGGTGATGGTGATGGTGATGGTGAGGTGATGGTGATGGTGATGGTGATGGTGATGGTGATGGTGAGGTGATGGTGATGGTGAGGTGATGGTGAGGTGATGGTGATGGTGATGGTGAGGTGATGGTGATGGTGATGGTGATGGTGATGGTGAGGTGATGGTGATGCTGATGGTGATGCTGATGGTGATGGTGAGGTGATGGTGATGCTGATAGTGAGGTGATGGTGAGATGATGGTGAGGTGATGGTGATGGTGAGGTGATGGTGAGGTGATGGTGATGCTGATGGTGAGGTGATGGTGATGGTGAGGTGATGATGATGGTGATGGTAAGGTGATGGTGATGGTGATGGTGAGGTGATGGTGATGCTGATAGTGATGGTAAGGTGATGGTGATGGTGATGGTGATGGTGAGGTGATGGTGATGGTGATGGTGATGGTGAGGTGATGGTGAGGTGATGGTGATGGTGAGGTGATGGTGAGGTGATGGTGATGGTGAGGTGATGGTGATGGTGATGGTGATGGTGAGGTGATGGTGATGCTGATGGTGATGCTGATGGTGATGGTGAGGTGATGGTGATGCTGATAGTGAGGTGATGGTGAGATGATGGTGAGGTGATGGTGATGGTGATGCTGATGGTGAGGTGATGGTGATGGTGAGGTGATGGTGAGGTGATGGTGATGCTGATGGTGAGGTGATGGTGATGGTGATGGTGATGGTGAGGTGATGGTGATGGTGAGGTGATGGTGATGGTGATGGTGAGGTGATGGTGATGCTGATGGTGAGGTGATGATGATGCTGATGGTGAGGTGATGGTGAGGTGATGGTGATGGTGAGGTGATGGTGAGGTGATGGTGATGCTGATGGTGAGGTGATGGTGAGGTGATGGTGATGGTGATGCTGATGGTGAGGTGATGGTGATGGTGATGGTGAGGTGATGATGATACTGATGGTGATGGTGATGGTGATGGTGAGGTGATGGTGAGGTGATGATGAAGGTGGTGGTGGTGGTGATGGTGGTGATAGTGATGATGATGGTGGTGGTGGCGGTGATGGTGATGGTGGCGGTGATGGTGAGGTGATGGTGATGCTGATGGTGAGGTGATGCTGATGGTGATGCTGATGGTGAGGTGATGATGATGCTGATGGTGATGGTGATGCTGATGGTGATGCTGATGGTGATGGTGATGCTGATGGTGAGGTGATGATGATGCTGATGGTGATGGTGATGCTGATGGTGAGGTGATGGTGATGCTGATGGTGAGGTGATGCTGATGGTGATGCTGATGGTGAGGTGATGATGATGCTGATGGTGATGGTGATGCTGATGGTGAGGTGATGGTGATGGTGAGGTGATGGTGAGGTGATGGTGATGGTGAGGTGATGGTGAGGTGATGGTGATGGTGAGGTGATGGTGATGGTGAGGTGATTGTGATGCTGATGATGAGGTGATGTGATGGTAATGGTGATGGTAATGGTGATGTGATGGTGATGGTTAGGTGATGGTGAGGGTGAGGTGATGGTGATGCTGATGGTGAGGTGATGGTGATGGTGAGGTGATGGTGATGCTGATGGTGATGGTGATGCTGATGGTGAGGTGATGGTAGTGATGACGAAGATCAGGAGGAAGATGGTGGTGATGATGTTGGGGGTGGCTCTCATGATGACGATAATGATAAAGATGATGAGGAAAAAGATCGATAATGCTGGTGGTGATGCTGGTGATATTGTGATGATGATGATGATAGTGATGACGATGGTGATGACGATGGTGGTGGTACTGATTATGATAATGACTAGAGGCCCGTTGCACGAAGAGAGTCCTGCAATAGGCCCTCCTTCCCTTGGCTTCCAGCACGGGTTTTCCTCCGGCACCCGGGACCCAGGCCTTCGCTCCGGCCAGAGTCTGCCATCTTCATCTTCGTCTTTGCTGCAGACTCCGGCTGGTTGTCTTCACTGCGGCACTCCGCTCCTGTAGATCCTTTCGGGCATCTCCCAGCCCCTGCCCCCCCACCCCCTCCTCAGAGCAGGCGTCCTGCCCGGCCTGGCCACTCAGTGCTTGGAACAGCTGGGCGGCTGCCATCTTTGGTCTTCTAATTTGCATACTCACTCTGATTGGCTGTGGGTGTAGCAGGGCCACAGTCAATTTACATGTTTATTATTAGGTAAAATAATGAAGATGATGAGGAAAAAGATTACTAATGATGGTGATGTTGGTGATGGTGATAATGAAGATAATGATAATGGTCATGAGGAAGACTGATGATGGTGATGGAGGTGATGACAGTGATGGAGGTGATGATGATGATGGCGATGGTGGTGATGACAGCTTCAGTTAACATTGCGAGGCACTGTTCCTTGCAGTTTGCATGTGTCAATTCATTTAATATATTGCCTGTATTAATCCATTTAATACTTTGCCTGTGTTAATTCACTTAATACATTGACTGCCTACAAGCCAAGTATTTTTATTATGATGAGTGCTATTTCACAGGTGAGAAACCTGAGGCACAGAGCCATTATGTAACTGCTTAAGGTAACAGCTCGTGCAGGCAGAGCTGGGACTTGGCCCAGTCAGTCTGGCTCCAGAGCGTATGCTCTCAGCCGTGTGGCAGATGCTCCAGAGCCTTTGGGAGGTATACCTAGAGGTATGTGAACTTGAACTTGTATTACTGTTATGCAGAACTCTCATTGATCTTGTCAGATGACCCACAAGCAGTGAGGATGGAGTGGGAAGTGAGGGGACTGAGAACTTTACCATCCCACACCTTTTCTCAAAAGAAATCTTGGCTGGAAAATAATTACAAGCAGAGCTTTCTGGGGAAAACGGGTAATAAGTCTCAGGGACTTGTATCCTGACCTCCTCAAAGACTCTCCAAACTGACCTAAGACCTGGGATGATGATGGTGGTGATAATGGTATGATGGTGATGGTGGTGGTGATGGTGTGTGCTGCACCCAGTACAGCCAGGTGTCTACCTAAGGGGGGGCGGGCGGTTAAGGATTAAAAAAGATGGACAAGAGAATAAAGCAGGGGCTAGGTGGGATGCTGCTCTCTGATGCAAGCCAAGTATTTTACAGCCAGATTCCATGAGGCAAAGTAAGGGTGTGGTCAAGATGTTTACAATATTCTTGCAGGTTTTGAATCTACTCAATTACATGCACCTGCTTGTATCAGCAGCCTATATCACTTAGTCACCTGGGACCACAGGTTCGGGTCCTAAGGTCAAGTTTACAACTATAGCCCTTGGCTGTAACTGTGCTGGGACTTGCACGTGGCAAAGCCACGAGAGGATCGTGTCCTCTCATTAGTCCGAGGCTTGAACCTGTCCAACGCTGTCGCCGCTCTCCACATGATGATGATGGTGGTGACGGCAGTGATGAACTCAGCTGGAAAAGTCTTTGGTCCCAGGTGGAGCGGGTAATACTGGCCACCACTTACTGCCTGCCTACCACGTGCCAGGCACGTTTCACACCAGTTCTAATTCTCAGCTGCCTTTGGAATGAAGCATAATCCTCCTCATTTTACAGGTGAGAAAACTGAGGCTCAGGCAAGTTCTGCCACTAGCCACGTTCCCGTGGGCTAAGCTGGGGGCAGAGCTGGGTAGAGGTCAGGACAGCGTGACTCAGAGAACCTGCTCTTTCCTGGCTGTGTCGGCTGCTCGCTGCCCGTCACCCGCGGGAATGAGAGCCATCGGTTCCCGGTGCCCAGGCTGACACCCCCCTGGGCTCAGAGGACCGGCACCTGTGTGGCCCCACACCTCATCCTCCCTTGCCCTGTAGGCGGATTTAAGCCCGCAGGCTTTTCCTTTATTCCAGTTGCCAGCAGCACGGCCCCAATGGAGGCTGAGAGCTGGCTGCTCTGAGCCATCGCCCCCCAGGCCCCACTCGGGTTCTTAGGGCCGAGGTCACGTCTGGGAGCTGACATCCTGGCCAGCCAGCAGCCACTGGGCCGACAAGTCCCAATGTCCTGCCCAAGAACCAACCAACCGACCGTCCCGGTTTCGCCCACGAGCCCCTGTGGCTCTCAGGCTGGGGCCCTGCTGACAGTGACTGACCCTCGCCACGACTTTCCAACGGGGCTCAGAACGTCACGGGGTGGACCGAGGCCTGATCCGGGCCCGTCTGCTGCGGAAGCCGCTCTGACAGCCTCGGTACCCGAGGCCAGAGTGCAGCAGTCCATTAACTGCTTCCCTTTCATCCTCCCCCCCGCAGGGAAGGCCGAGGCACAGCTTCCTGCTCACAGGCGGAGTGAGCGCGGGCTGGCGCTCCTGGCAGGATGCTGACCTGCCTGTGATCAGGGAGTCTGTTGCCTAGTGACCGAGAGGACCACTGCGGAGCCAGGTGACCGGCTGCAGCCCGGGCTCCGCCCCGCCCACGGGGCGCTGGCCTGCCTGGCCCCACGGCCTCTGCCTTCGGGGGACTGCTCTCCCCGTGCTCCCAGCACACAAGCCCCTGGGCCTCGGGGACCCAGGGCTGGGCCAGCCAGAAAGCTTCCTGGACTTTTCCTAAGCGCAGCCCCTGGGGAGCCCTTCCTTCTCCCGCAGACACTCAGCCCTGCCTCGCCCTCCTCGCCCCCTTCCTGGCTGAGGTGGGCAGGAGGGAGTGAGAATCAGAGGCAAAAAGGATCTGGGGTGGGGGGTGCCAGCTGGCAGGGCCGGGGAACAGCGGGAGAAGCCACCTCCTCCCTGGGCAGGATGGTGGCGTGTGGACAGAGGCTGACCCCGAACCCACGCCCTGGGGTCCCGGGGGGAAGCCTCGCAGTGCTGGCCGGAGGGAGCCCGTGGGAATGTGAACTCAGGCTTCCAAGCCCTGCACGGGGCCCCACCCTGTCTGTCCCTAACCCTCTCGCTGGCACAGAGTGGGGCCGGCGGCGTGGGCTTGTTTGTTTGTTTAACGGGTGAGAACATGACTTAGGGTGTCAACAGCAGGACCGGCCAGGACCCCTGGAGATGATCCCTGCTGATGTTTCTTGCAAATGATCTGGAAGCAACCGTGCCCAGGGAAGCCAGCCATTCAGCTCATGACCTTGGACCTTCCGCCCGGTGGGATGTCAGGCCGATGGAGACGGATGGCGGGAGGCCTGCAGGGCTGAGCCCGGACGTGGTAATGAGCGGGGCGGGGAGCCATGGCAATGCCTGTGGGAACGGCCCAGAGCCGGCAGCCAGGGCCGGGAGAGGGGCTGGGCCGGTGGGAGTGCTGGGCCCACCGGAGGGCTCATGCCACTGCTCCGGGAAAGCCTCACCTCCTGCGGTCTCCCACCCCGGCTCTCCCCTGTATCAGGATCCTCAGAACTCCCTGCCCCCCTTTCATAGCTCCATGCCCCCCCCCAGAGAGCACCACATCCGGAGTGTTCCCAGGGCCCTTCCCATCCCGACTTGGACACTGCTTCTCGGTGAGCCCGGCCACAGGCCCAGCATCCTCACTCAGAGTTCATCCCACCTCCTCGGGTCCGGGTTCGGGTTAGGGTTCCTGCGGCTTTCGGCTCAGACCAGTGGGAAGCGGGTTAAAAGGATCTCCTTCATGCTGGCCTTGCGCGGCCAGCTCCTCAAAAACGAGATTGTTGAGCGTCTGCCCCCTGGTGGTCAGTGCGCATCATAGCCACCGGCCGGTTGAACATTTGGACTGTTGCTTAGTCTGAAAGCTTAAAATACAAATCGACTGGCGGAGCGACCAATGGAACAACTGGCCGCTATGATGTACACTGACCACCAGGGGGCAGACACTCCAGGCAGGAGCTGCCCCCAGCCCACAGGCCCCAGGCCAGCCTAGGCAGTGCCAGCAGGACTCCTCTGATTGCCCTGCCAGGCCGGGGACTCCACCCGTGCACGGATTTTGTGCACCGGCCACTAGTAAGTCAGAGAAACCAAACCTCCCACTGGGAAGGGGACGGCAACAGGAACCCAGCCCTCTGCCTGCTGCCCCCTCGCCGGTCACATCCCTGAGGGCTGCCTGTGGGTCTTCCCTGGCCCCCTGACGGGGAACTCACTGCCTCTCACGGTAGTAGCCTTCTCGGCGTGGGGAAAGCTGCAACTGCTAGAACGTTCTCCCTGAGCTGAACGTGGACTGGCCCCTGGCTAGGACCCACCCGCTGTGCTGAGAGGAAGTCTAATGACGTGTGGGGTTTTTAAAAAGCCCGACTCACTGCAGCTGCTGCCCACCTTCGTCTGCACATCCCGTGCTCGGCCAACCGGGCCCCTCGGGGCTAGCTGTGGCTGTCCCTCAGAGCTGCACGGAGAACTGACCCCGGTGCCCAGAGGGGCCAGCCCAGCCACCTCTCACACCACGTGATGCGCCTGTAGCTGGGGAGCCCCCCGCCGCCCACCCAGAGGCCCACGGAGCTCCCAGCTGTGTGAGAGCAGCCGCGAGCCCCTTCTCACGGCGCCCCCGTCCTGTGCCTCCCACAGTGGGCAGCAGATTTATGGAAACGGCCCGGCTGGGAAATATGAATAGCTTCGGAAATGACCCGGACAACTTTATGGTTGAGAGAGCCATAATGGGCTCTTGTGGGGGACGGTGCTGTACATTCTTGCTGTCCCCGCTGACAGGATGAATAACTGGGACTGGACGCTGCTGGCCCCTCCAGCCTCCGAGTCCGTGATTCCGATAGGGCGGCCCGGACACTGGGCCGCTGTGAGAAATGTGGATCCTGCGCTGTGGACCCTGATTGCTTTGAACTGATTAGAGAAGGCACATGCTCACCTGCCTGGGAGCTCACCTGGGACCGGGGAGCTCACCTGGGACCGGGGAGCTCACCTGGGACCCGGGGGCTCACCTGGGACCCAGGGGAGAATCATGGATTAGCTGCCTCCTACACGCCCACATTGGGGATCGAGCCTGCAACCTGGGCCTGTGCCCTGCCTGGGAATCAAACCCGGGACTACCCGATTCATAGGTCGGGGATCAACCACTGAGCCACACCAGCCAGGCTTAAGTGCTTCCCTTAAACAAGATGTTCTAAGACCCTTCTGGTGCGCTGTCCTGGGGCTGGCTGTGAACATTAGTCCTTCCTCTCACTCCACAAGCAGGAGGCAGCATCTGGAGACCCAGGCTCCAACCCTGGCCCCCCACTCCCTGGCCGAGCAGCCCGGGGCCCATGATTACGTGGACTGAGCCCCAGTGAAGCAGGATTGGCGTGAGGACCAAAGAGCTCCTGTGAGCACCAGCGGGAGAGATGGCAAAGGAACCTGCTGCTAAAGTCTCCCCCTTTTCCCAAAGTGGGTGTCTCAAATCTTCTGCACTTTGCTCTCAACAGCTTCTCTCCCCTTCCCGCCCCCGTCCCTAAACTAGCCAGGTCCCCTTTGAAGAGAGCGAGAGGAGAGCGGGAGGAGAAACTTGCCCCGGCCACTCACACCGAGCGGCACCTGGGCCGGAGTTTGAGGCGGTGCCCCCGAATTTGCGTTTCTGATCAGGTGATGCTGATAACGCGGGGCTGGGCCCCGGGAAGGACTTGTGTTCCTGCTGTTGGAAGTAGCCTGGAAGGTGAGGAGGGAGGCGGTTCCTTTTACCGAGGGCTGGCTGGGGCCCGGGGCTAGTAATTCCTGGCACCCCTCCTCTGCTCTGCTTCCTGAAGAGAGCGTTTCACGGCAGGTTGGCTTCTGCGCGGAGCTCAGGTGGGCGCTAAGGTAGCGGAGCACACACCCGTTGGGATCAGAGCAGCACCTGCCTGCTCCTTAATGGGTTGCCAGGCAACCAGACAAAGGTGAGGCGGAGGCTGGGATTAGCAGCTGGCAGGGGTTTCAGAGGGAGCCACCAGGCGTTCGAGGGCGGACTTCTCCTCCGAGGCCACAGGAACAGATGCAGAACCCGCCCCGCCCCGTCACCGCCTTGCTGGCACTTGGAAGGGCACAGCCCCGTGCAGACAGCCCCACGCTGTCACGTGGCCTCTAACAGGGAATCTTTTCCTCGAGGAACCGCCGGGCACCCAGGGGGAAGGGGCAGGCTGGGCGCCGCCTGCTCTGCTCGGGGGGAGTGAGTTCTGTTGGCTTATTTTGGATTACAAAGCGCATCCACGTGGGAACACTTAGGAGCGCAGGAGAGCAGGAACCCCACGGCCCGAAGGCCCTGATGAGACTGGCGTCCATGCCCGGGGGGAAGTGAGGCCACCGGGAAGGGGCTGTTCTGGGAACCCCAGGCCGGGGAGAAAGCACTTCCCTGCGCACGCGGCCTTTCTGTACCAGCACGTCCAGCGCCCTGTCCTTCTCTCCCCGTACTTCTCTCCCCGGCCCATTGCCTCCTGGGTGGGGGCAGTCACTTCCTGGGTGGGGGGCAGTTACCTCCTGGGTGGGGGGCAGTTACCTCCTGGGTGGGGGGCAGTTACCCCCTGGGTGGGGGGTAGTTACCCCCTGAGTGGGGGTGGTTACCCCCTGGATGGGGGCGGTTACCTCCTGGGTGGGGGCAGTTGCCGGCGATCAGCAGTGCCGCAGCGGGCAGCCTGTGCCAGGGCCTCTGTGCGTTTGTGAGGTGGTGGCCGGAGCTAGGACACACACACCCTCACCAGCACTTGCCATGGCAGCCGGGGAACGTTTTTATAAGCCCGTTCCTTTAATTTTTCGTTTCTTGGGTCACTTTCTTTGGGCGCTCCTCAAACCCCGATTTTCCCTTTATTTCCTTGAGACTTGCCTATTCATGTCCTTTGCCCATTTAAAAAATATATTTTTATTGATTTTTTACAGAGAGGAAAGGAGAGGGATAGAGAGTTACAAACATCGATGAGAGAGGAACACTGATCAGCTGCCTCCTGCACACCTCTCACTGGGGATGTGCCTGCAACCAAGGTACATGCCCTTGACCGGAATCGAACCTGGGACCCTTCAGTCCGCAGGCCGACGCTCTATCCACCAAGCCAAACGGCTCTGGATGCCCATTTTTAAAATAGGGATTGCTCATCTAGTCTTATTTGTAAATGCTATTTATATAGAGAGACCAATGGGACCTTCTTGAGTTTGTTGCTTGCTTCTTTTTTTTTTTGAAAAAAAAAATTTTTTTCTACTTGATTTCTGAGAGAAAGGGAAAGAGAGAGAGAGAAAGAGAGAGAGAGAGAGAGAGAGAGAGAGAGAGAGAGAGAGAGAGAGAGAGAAACACTAATGAGAGAGAAGCATTGATCAGTTGCCTCTTGCACGCCCCACTCTGGGAATCGAACCCACAACCTGGGTGTGTGCCCTTGACCAGAATCGAACCTGGAACCCTTCAGTCCATAGGCCGATGCTCTATCTGCTGAGCCAAAACAGCTAGGGCAGTGGTCGGAAACTGCGGCTTGTGAGTTTGCCGACCACTGCCTTAGGGAAAAACACTTAAAAACATTTCAATAATGCACTAACATCTTTAACCTGAAGTCAGACTTCTGGGTCAGGGTAATTAATGCCGTGGGGCTTGCTTTTAACATTCCCCTCCCCCACCGCACCGGAGGCCATCTTTGGTTTTCCTTTTGTGTACAGGTGAGTTTTATTGATGTTCTAGGAAGTAAGTTGAATGCTTTTCTTTTCAAATAAAAAATAAAATTATAATTCTATTTTTAAAAAGGTTTCCCTTTTACCTCCTGGGTCATTTAGGGAGAAAGAAGAGGGAGGAGAAAGGCAGAAGGAGGAGGAGGAGGAGAGGAAGATGGAGAACAGAGAGGAGAGCTCTCTCCGCCATGTTTATTGAATTCCTGAGATCTGCAGTGATTCTCAAACTCTATATGTGAGTCACCTGGAGTCTCGTTGAAATGTAGATTTGGGCCCGGCCGGCGTGACTCAGGGGCTGAGCATCGACCTAGGAGCCAGGAGGTCATGGTTTGATTCCCGGTCGGGGCACAGGCCTGGGTGTCAGGCTCCATCCCCAGAGGGGGGCTTGTGGGAGGCGGCCGATCCTTTATTCCCTCTCATCAGTGATGCTTCTCTCCCTCTCCCGCTCCCTTCCTCTCTGGCATAAAAGAGAAATGGAGGTTCTGGCCTGGCCAATGCAGCTCGGTTGGTTGAACGTTGTCCTGTGAACTGAAAGGTCACCGGTTTGATTCCATCAGGATTGTGGGTTCGGTCCCTGGTCAGGCTGTGTACCGGGATCTCTCTCCTTCCTTTCTCTCGCTCTTAAAAAAAAAAATAAAATAAATAAAAAATAAAATAAAATAAATATATAAGGGGAAAGAGAAAGGAATGTAGATTCTGGATTCAACCAGCTCCCCGCTGGGTCTGTCCGCCCACGGACACGGGGGTGGTGACTTCACATTCTGCCACGGGGAAACACGGAGGGTCTCGCTGATAGTGCTGACCCCACGTAAAGCGTCATTTTATTTCTATATTTTTATATATTTTATTGACTCTAGAGAGAAAGGCAGAGAGAGAGTTAGAAACATTGATGAGAAATATTGATCAGCTGCCTCCTCCACACCCCCCCACTGGGGATATGCCCGCAACCAAGGTATGTGCCCTTGACCGGAATCAAACCTTTCAGTCCGCAGGCTTACACTCTATCCACCGAGCCAAACCGGTTTCGGCTGTGGTCATTTTATTTTGAAAACTGTTTTCTCTCTCTCTCTCTCTCTTTAGTCAGCAGGGAAACCCTAACCCGGCCTGGAAAGGAGAGAGCCACAGCTCATTTCCAGGGAACCATCAGCAGAGCTCATGGCGTAGTTCCCTCCCCCGTGGCCTTCCAGATTCCAGCCTGAGACTCCCTCTCCCCCGTGGCCTTCCAGATTCCAGCCTGAGACTCCCAGGTGCGTGTGGGGCGGGAGGGTGTCCCCTCCGGGCCCTCGCCGGCTGGAGACAGCTACGGTGAGAGGTTAACCGCCGATCTCCCTCCTCCAGCATCCCTCAGGGCTTGCTCTGTGTTTTCTTTGAGAAAGAACTGTTATGGTCCACACGCACCTCCTAAGACAGTGACATAAGGGGTCCTGACAAAACCAGGTCTGGCAGGGAAGAGTCTTGGAATGGGACTCAGAGAGCCGCGCCCCGCTCTGGCCTTCAGGGGCGCGGGCCTGCGTTAACCGCCCCGGCTCAGCTCCGTCCCAGCCACAGGAGACCCCCTAGCGGCTCCCTGCCCGCCGCGCCCGGGGGACCAGCTCCAGAGGGGGCTCCGGGCCGCAGGGTGCTCCCTGCAACCGAGACACACGGAGGCTGGCGCTCAGTCCCCAACAAGTCTCCACGGAGCCGCCCACACCGGCCAGCAGCAGCGGGAGGCTCTGGACAGGCTGCGAGCGGGGTTTGGGGTCACACCAGCCTGGGCTGGCACGATGGCGACGCCACTGCAGCTGGAGCCACATTCATGCGGGCGCTGCCAGGGCAGGCGGGCCTGGCTCGCGAGGTGCCAGGGAAGCAGGGGGCAACGATTTCCACGTGAAAGGAGGAGGTCACACGTGTGCACAGCCAGGCCGGCGTGGGCAGCCCCGGAACCAGCGGTGACTGCGTGGGAACGTCGCCCGCGCTCGCACAGCCTGTGCCAGGAATCCTTCCCAACTCCGCACGGAACTTAGCGATTTGCCCACATTCCGCACCTAGAACGCAGCTGAGCCCTCATCTCACCTGCGCCCCCAGCCCCGAGCACAGCGGAGGCTCAGAGGGGAGCCACCTGGCCTCCGAGCCTCAGTTTCCCCATCTGCTCCAGTGACAGCAGCTCTCACTGGGAGTGGTGGGGGGGACCAGTATGATGGCCATGCCCACACTGGTCCACCGCAAACGCCCAGTGGGTCCTGCTCAGCTCCGCCCAGGGCTCTCAGGTC
The DNA here is from genome assembly GCA_903992545.1 of Pipistrellus pipistrellus. NCBI lineage: Eukaryota > Metazoa > Chordata > Mammalia > Chiroptera > Vespertilionidae > Pipistrellus > Pipistrellus pipistrellus. Next base: position 94,328,045 of record LR862361.1, read on the forward strand.
GCCCAGGGCTCTCAGGTCGCCCAGGCCTGCAGGTGAGAAGAGCCCCGAGCTGTCTCCCCGAGCCTCTGGACTGCGAGGCCCACCGGGCTCTGCTGGCTGCTGGGGCCCTCAGTATGTTCCACGTTTCCATCTTCCTGCTCCCTCCCCCAGTGTGTGTGTGTGTGTGTGGGGGGGGGGGCCGGGGGAGGGGCAGGGGGCACGGCCATGGGTCCGGTTCGGAATCCTCCTCCGCTGGCTGCTTCCTCAGCCTCGGTTCCCGCCTTCCCTTCAGGTGGCCATTGCCAGGACCCCGGTAAGGTGGGCGGCACACAGCAGGTGCTCTGGTTCCGGGGTCGGCTCCACCCAGGAGCCTAGGCCGGCCCCTCTCTCCTGGGTCCCAGTGGCCAACCGGCACCCCGCGCTCCGGGGGAGGCCCCCCACCCCCAGGTGCCCGCCCGGCCTCCCCGTCTCCCCCCACACCGCCTCCCCCTCCCGCTGCCCGGCTCCTCCCGCACCAGGGCCGGCGGCACCGGACAGACGGGGTCACCTTCCCGCCTCCGCGCAGAATGCCGGCCTCCCACACCCGGTGCTCAGCCCCCCCACCCCCCGAACTCGCTGTGCTCCCCACACGCTGCCCAGCCCGCCGGGCCTGCGCCGCCGCCCCTCCCGCCCCCGGCCGGCCCTCCTCGGGGACCCTCCCGGGGCGCCCACCCCGCGGGCGGCGCTGCCCCGCGGGCCCATGACCTTGGCCGCCCCTGAGCCCCGGTCCACGCCCCCCGGCGGCGGCCGGGCACGGACACCCTGTTTCTCGCTGGCAAACACCCCACTTGGCGGGTGACCTCCGCACACGGGCCCGCGGCGGGGAGGGCGGCTCCGGGGCGGCGGGGAGCGCGGATGCGAACACAGGGAGGGAGGGCGCGTCCGCCGCCCCAGCCCGGGGCCCCGCCGAGCCCGCCTCCGCCGCCGGGCCCGGGGCGCCGCACCGCACCGCACGGGCCGGGCGAGGCGGACACGGCCCGCGCCCCGCGCCCCCCGCCCGGGCGCCAGAGGACGCGCGGGACCCGCCGCCTGCAGTGCCCGCCCGCGTCCCCAGGGGGCGCCGCCGGCCGGCGCCAAATTCCGGGCGGGCGGGCGGGCGCGTTTGAAACCCGGACAGCGCGAGGGGGCGGGGCCGGGCGCGCGAGCCCCGCCCCCCGGCCAATCGGCGGCGGCGGCGGGGGCGGGGCGGGGCGCGGCGGGGCGGGGCGGGCCGGGTGAATGAGGAGCGGCGGCCGGCGGCGCGGGCGGCGCGCTCTCCTCAGCGCGGCGGGGGCGGCGGCTCGGCCCGCGGACCCTTCGCAGACGCGGCGGCCCGGCGCTCCGGCCGGGGCGGCTGACAGGACCTCCGGGCGGACAACTTCCGCGCCCTCCCCGCCTCAGCGCAGCCCGGGCGCAGCCGCCTCCTCCGTCCGGGCCGGCCGCCGGGCCGTCAGCATGGCCCGGGGCGCGCGGCGGGCGGCGGGCGGCGCGGCGGGCCCGGGGCGGCCGCGGGGGTCCCCGCCCGGCGGCGGGCGGCGGCGGCGGCCCCGCGGAGCCCGGGCGGCGGCCGGCGGCCCCGGAGCGGACGCGGGGGAGCGCGGCGGGCGGCCGGCCACAAAGTTGAGCGCGGGCCGGCGGCGCGGATGGTGGGCGCTCCTGGCGCTGCAGCTGCACTGGCTCCGGGCGCTGGCGCAAGGTAGGCGGCGGGGCCGGGGCGGGCGCGGGGGGGCGGGCGGGGCGGGGGGCGGGGGCGGCGGGGTCGTGGCGCGGGGCAGGGCCGTCGGGGTCCGCGCCCGGGACGCGCGGGGTCGGGCCGCCCGCCGTGGCTCCCCGCAGGCGGGGCCGGGCCGCGGCGCCGCTGGTCCGGTCGGGGCCGCGGGGCCCGGGCGCTGCGGGGAGGGTCGGGGACGCCGCTCCCAGCCCCGAGGCCGGCACCCGCCGCCGCAGGCTCCGCGCACCCAGCGGGGCGCCCCCGGCGGCAAACTTGGGCTCCCGCGGCCCCGCCCGCCCCGCCGCCGCTCCCTCAGCCGCGGGTCGCCGGGCAGGTGAGCCCGCCGGGTGCGAGCGCCTTCGGAGTGGGAGGTGGTCCGGACCGGCTGTGCCCGGAAGCCGTCCCTTTGCCCGCCGGGCGCACCCGTGCAGGTGGGCATCCTCCGCCAGGTGTGCGGCCGGAGGGGAGCGCCGCCAGAGGGCGGAGGGTCCCTGGCCGCGTCCCCGGGCCAGGCCCTCGGAGATGGGCGCCCCCTCGGCGGGTCCTCTGGGACTGGGCACCCTTGGCGAGCACCCTAGGATTGGGCACCCGTGGCGGGTCCTCTGGGATTGGGCACCCTTGGCGAGCACCCTAGGATTGGGCACCCTTGGCGAGCACCCTAGGATTGGGCACCCTTGGCGGGCCCTCTGGGATTGGGCACCTGTGCTGCGGGGCAGCCTCGGGCGGGCACTGAGGTGGTGGAGGCGGCACTGACTCAATCCGTGTGTGTGAGGGGGGGGGGGACCTCTGTGCGGCCACATGCCGGGATTTAAATGTGACCACACCTGGCGGGTCTGCACTCAGAACCCCCCCCCCCCCCCCAGCCTGACCCCTGCTCCCCGTCACCGCTGACCTGGCTGCTCTAACGGCCTCGCACCCTCCCCAGGGCTCACAGATGTCCGCTCTCATGTGTAGCTGCACGAAAACAAATTGCCCTATTTCTGGTTAATTTAACTCCTCCATTACTTGGGAAATTTTCATTTCACTTATTTGTGCTTCTTTTTGCTTAATGACTGACTTTTGTAGGGAAGCATTTATTAAGTCATTTTGTAAAATGGGATCGGTAGATTGCCGGAGCAGCCAGGTCTGAGTCACTCGGCATGACCTTTAGGATAGAAATGGTGTTTATCAAGTTTTCCTTAAGAAACAAAAAGAGCAGTGACTTGCACTTTGCAGTAATCTCTGTACATTTGCACATTTGAAAATGTATGCACACGTTCAAAGGGAAAAATCTGGTTTTGTTTGGAAGTCTAGTACAGGGATTTCAACTTCTTACCATGTGCACTTTGAAGGCTCTATAAAATGTCACGTTTTCACAACTAACGTTAATGAACGTATGCTAATTAAAAAAACAAGCCACTAAGGCAGTGCTCAGCCTCTGTTCGGGAGGAATATTTTATCCCTTGCTGCCAGTAAAAACACCGGTCCCTGTTTTACATTTATATGGTTTATAAAGTGTACAGATCTTTCCGTGTAACATTTCGAATAGGTTGTCACAAATTCTAAATTCATTGACAGGTTTCTGTTCTCTGTGCTCTGTGAAATGTGTAATATATCCATCATTTTTTTATATCATATTGAAAATTCATATTACAGGAGAGATGTCACCATTTGACAAAAGCTCATGTATCTTGAAAATGAAAATTCTGGTGCTGCTGCAGAGATTCCTAATGGGATGAGGAGTTGGTCATACGGGCAGGAATGCATTGTCTTGAATGTGATCAGGTAAAATGGAACGTTCTGAGTAGAATCCTTGCCGCCGTGTTGGAGCTAGTGAAGCAAGTCTTCATTCCTCCGTGCGTGTTTGCTTCTGACGGTGTTCGTGTGGTTAGGCTCGGTCTGGGGTCTCGGCAGAGAAGTGTGGGGGGGGACCAGTCACAGAGACAGGCAGTTACAGAGCCTGAGCCGAGGGCAGAGCGAGTCCTAGGCCTGTTGTATAACACGTGGCTCGGACCTTCTGCGTGTAGCTTTAGTAGTCCTGAGGCTTTACGTGTAATGAGGATTTCTGAGGTATAGACTGGTACTCTGCTTATTGCTGGGTGTGTGTGTGTGTGTGTGTGTGTGTGTTAGTGAGAGACTTTTCTAGATTCCTAAAGATCCAAGACTTTAATTCTCAAAGGCCGATGGCAAGGCAAGCGTTTTTTATGTGGTCCAGCAGCCAGACCTGGGTGTTTTGTTTTTTATTTCTTCATTTAGTATTTTAAATATATTTTATTGTTTTTTTTACAGAGAGGAAGGGAGAGGGAGAGAGAAACATTGATCAGCTGCCTTCTGCACACCTCCTACTGGGGATGTGCCCGCAATCAAGGTACATGCCCTTGACCGGAATCGAACCCGGGACCCTTGAGTTCAAAGGCTGATGTTCTATCCACTGAGCCAACCCATCCAGGGCCAGTGCTGGGTGTGCAGAAGGATGGCAGCGCACAGGGACTCTGTGTGACGTTTCCTGCTGGGCCTTTGGCGGCTTGTTGATGCTGGTGGTGCTGACCACGGCCTCTCCTGGAGGGTGTGCTTCCGGCGGGGAGAGGGAGGCTGGGTGTCTCAGATCCCTGCCTTGGGGCTGTTCACAGTTTCTCCTTTGGAGTTACTCCGGATCACTGTGCAGAGATGGTTCTGGAACTTCCGTGTCTGTCACCATCACGTGGGGTTTAGACCCGCCGAGGGCCAGCTCCTTTGTCTGTCACGGAGCCACACGTGCCCTCCAGGTGAGTGGTGCACACCAGAGTTTGAGAACCAGGAACTTGGATGGCTTGTGTTTTTCCTCATTCCAGTCACTGGCTGATTTCCTGGAGCCGCTCCAGCCCTGTGCCTCTTGAACTTGGTTGCTCACTGGAATCACCGGGAGCTTTAAACAACCCTGGACCGGCCTCTCATTCTCTGACTTCCTTTTAATTGGTTGCAAGCTCGACCTGGTGTCAGGGGATTGAGAACCCCCCAGGTGGTCCCAGTGTTCAGCCAAGTTTGAGAACAAGTGCTCAACACTTTGAAATGAGATCACATGACTCGGTTTGGCTTTCACCTTGTCACGGGCCTTGAGGTTTTATGGTAAACACTCCCCCCCCCCCCCCCCCGCCCCCAAATCCCGGTGACTTCTGGGTACTTGGAACCTGTTTTCACTTACACACACCTGTTTCATGCTCATGATCTCAAGCTTTGAGATTTCTCTCAGACTTAATCAGTTTTTAATCACTCATTCTGTTTGTTCCAGCTGGCATTGTCAAGCTCCTGTTGGTCTGGGGAGGGAGGGTGGTGTGTGTGTGTCAGAATCACCGGTGAAATTTAAAAACACAGTTACCTGGGCTCCACCTCCGCCCTGAGGGTCTCTGGAGTGTGAGTTTGTGAATTTAAAGTCGCTCCGCAGGTGGTTCTTCTATCTTTGTTACCGTTTGAGTTTGGTCCTTGTGTTGGCCAATCCCATATCTTACCCTGTTCGCTGCCATTCTTAGCCTGACTTCCTGTGGCCTCGACCCCTGCCTGGACCATTTTTCCAGCCTCGGTGAGGTGCACCCATTAGGGTCCCTGCCCCTGGCTTGCTGGAGGAAAGGCCATGCAGTGTTGGTTGGGTTCACGACAAATCCAGCTTCTTGGGGGGCCTCCTGGCTTCCCGTCACCCCAGGAGCGCTGTTTTCCCTCCCGCGTCCCCCAAGACCCCTTCCCGGCACGACTGTGCCATGTGAGTTTTAACTGCAGCCGGAGTCCCAGACAGCCTGCCTTACGAGTCTGCAGAGCCTGGGCTGCACGGGGAGGTGCTCAGATACTTGCTGGTTGCGATCTGTGAGCCCTCTGCCTGGGTGACAGATGGCACCTGGCCCGGCTGGTAGCCTCTTGTAAATCTAATCAGGAGCAATTATCACCCTCCAGGCCGTGCTGCGTGCGGCCACCTGCAGCTGACCTTCGCGGAGCCTTCCTGTGAGCGAAGCACTGGCCCCGCAGGCAGGCTGCTGCTCTGCCCGGCGGCTGGGCGGGCAGGAGCACTTGGTATCATTCACCTGCGGGACAGGGAGGCCCTGAGGGGTTTGCTGATTGCCTCAGTCCCGGACTGGTAGTGCCGAAGCCGCCACGGAAGGCAGCCTGCCTGACCCACAGTCCGTGTTCCGGCCGCTGGCCGGGCATTCCCACTGGTGTCTGCCCTTCCACAGGAGGAGGTGTGGGGGGCAGGTGCAGGGGGTGTGTTCTAGAGACTTTATCCAGTTACTTGACCTCCAGTAACTTGACCTCAAATAATCAGAGTACTTATGTACTGTTGTAAAAAAAGAAAACATCAGATAATTTTGAAAATAGAGCAGAGGAATATGCATAACGCCCATATATACCCTCCCTTCTCCCATAATAAAACGGCTATTGCCATTTTGATGTTTTTCTTTCCCCCCATAACATACCTGTCAAATTCCAACTGAGAACGTGGCAGTTTGGCGGCAGGTTTGAACACCACACAATTGACCACGAGGAGTGTGCCAAACCATTTCTTTGAGGAGCACTCGGGAAATTCTTTTATCTGCACTCAAGTGTGTGCATTTAAGTCCTGTAAGTGGAAATAAAAAAGAGTCGGGCTTTGTCAGGCACAGACTTATTTGTTGTTTTGCTTCAGCATGGGTTTTGTCTAACCACAGCTTCGTTTAGCGGCATGCTGTGGGTACACTTAGCCGGGAGCGTCCCTGTGCCCTCACACGCTGGAATACAACAGAGTCACGCTGACAAGCAGGCAATTAGTGGAACCCGGGAAGAACTTGTAGTTAACTTCCACCTGCTAGTGGCCTTTATTGCCGTGCGAAGAGCCTTTGTGTTGCTTACGGTGTGGGACACGGGTCTGGGCCTTTGTCTCCTGTCCCAGCGATCAGAGACCAGCAGCATCAGCTGACTAAACCCAGAGAATGGGACAGACCCTGACAGGGAGAACACAACACCTGGGTCTTGACAAGCTCACAGCTTACATTTAATAGTTTTAAGCCGAAACCGGTTTGGCTCAGTGGATAGTCAGCCTGCAGACTGAAAGGTCCCAGGTTCGATTCCAGTCAAGGGCATGTACCTTGGTTGCGGGCACATTCCCGGTAGGGGGTGTGCAAGAGGCAGCTGATCCATGTTTCTCTCTCATCGATGTTTCTAACTATCTCTCTCCCTTCCTCTCCGTAAAAAAAAAAAAAAAAAAATCAATAAAATATATAAAAAAAGTAGTTTTAAGAGTAGACCCCTTAAAATCCAAATCCATGAAAATTGAGTAAAGCTGAGGATGGGGAACGAAAGGTGCAGTAGAAAGGGGAGTTAAAGTGGATTCATCTTTTAAAAAGGAAGGGTGTTGATAGGAGTCTTATTATCTGGTTAAATACTCCTATTAAGAGATGATACATTTCTGCCTAATGCAACTGAGTATTTTAATTTGTATAGTCTCATTCGAATCAATTTGACTTGAACATTTCTATAAGGCATTTATGAAACAAATTCTCCCCTAAACTTGTAATTATCTTTCAATAAAAAAGACGATAAACATTTGTATCTTTGATCCCACGGGAGAGTATATTTTGACGGCTAGGACAGTGAATATGGCACCTCTTATCATCGTTTTGTAGTGGCACAGAGAAATGATCCTGAAGTTTTCCAATGAATCCTTGAAATGCAAAAGTCTGTCATCGTTTGGTGGACTCTATTGACATACTGCCAATTGTTGATCCTCTCCCTGCGACCTCTCTGGAGAGCTATCTTGTTATTAGTCTTATCGTTTCATTATATTAATACTATTCTTACTCTATCTAAATACAGAACCTAAAAGTGCTATTACGAGAGCCCTGGTCTAGGAAGCCCTAGTCCTGTGGTCGGCAAACTTCGGCTCGTGAGCCACATGTGGCTCTTTGGCCCCTTGTGTGTGGCTCTTCCACAAAGTACCACGGCCTGGGCGAGTCTATGTTGAAGAAGTGGCGTTAGAAGTCTAAGTTTAAAAAATGTGGCTCTCCAAAGAAATTTCAATCGTTGTCCTGTTGACATTTGGCTCTGTGGACTAATGAGTTTGCTGACCACTGCCCTAGTCATTTATACACTTGCTAGTCTAGAATTTCGGTTGTCTGACCTCCTGACAGGCCACTCTACAGCTAGAGGCGGACTCATTGCCTTAGCTCCTCTCCACTCCAGCTCCTGTGGTCTCCAGTGGGTATTGTGGGATAGGAATGTTTTCTTAAAGCTTTCCTTGAAACACAATGTGGTGAGTGGGAAAGACATTGGGCTAAGTATCAGTAGACCTGGTTTTTATTTCATTCTGTAACTAACTTGCAATATGAGCAAGTCTGTTAGCCTCTCTGAGTATAATTTCTCAGCTGTGAAAGTTGGGGGTGAGACTAGGTTTTCACTATTGTTCTTTCCCGATTCCCTGAATTCTATATGTTGTCAAATCTTCTCTGCCCTTCTCCCAGACTCCGTGTGTCTCCTTTTTGGGGATTCTGTAACTCCGTGTCCTAGCTCTTGGAATCTAATTCTCTTCATTTTACATTTCCAGGGTAGTTGCAATGTTGAAGACAACTAAGATGCAATATAATATTTCTCTTTAGGTGCTGCCATCTAACGTGATGTATCTACTCCACCCTGATCATGGTTTATGTTCACAATTTTAGGTGCCATAAAATGAACTAGTGCCATAACTTGTCAGTGTAAGTCTGAAGTTTGGATAAATAAATTTCTTTAAAAGGTGAGATGCTTACTTGTTTAAATGGCTGGAAGAAGAAAGGGCAAGACTGATTAAAATCTCCTGGAGGTAATTAATGCCTTGAGAAATGGAGGAGATATGAAGTGGTGATGGATGTGAGAATGCTTACATAAATGCTTATATATACTGGACAGGGACCATCAGCAATGCAAGAGGTTAGAGATGGCTTCCGTTGACATTTTTGTTCAATCTAACATTAGGTTGGTTGTCTTCATTAGGGATTTAGTATATCAAGAAGCCCTCAAAATGAACAAAAGAATTCTTTTATACTTTAGTTTTTAAAAAATATATATTTTATTGATTTTTTTTTTTTTTTTTTTTTTTTTTCAGAGAGGAAGGGAGAGGGATAAAGAATTAGAAACATCGATGAGAGAGAAACATCTATCAGCTGCCTCCTGCACACCCCCTATTGGGGATGTGCCCACAACCAAGGTACATGTCCTTGACCGGAATCGAACCCGGGACCCTTCAGTCCACAGGCCGACGCTCTATCCACTGAGCCAAACCAGTCAGGGCTCTTTTTCACTTTAACAGGCTTAGCTGGGACTGTTGACAAACAGATAACATCTAGTGAAGATTAACTGCTGTCACTTAAATAATCCAATATCTTGACTATAGATTTATCTGTTCACTAAGTCTACTAGCTTAGTGATCTTTGGAGATTAGCTTGTTGAATGTGGGCTAGGTTTAGGACAATAGTTTCTTCACGGTTTGTGTGTGTGTGTGTGTGTGTGTGTGTGTGTGTGTATTGTTTTTGTTTTTTTCTGTGTGTGCTTTAAACTGACAAGGCCAGCCTTTGAGGTGTGGGCTCTGGAGAATGGGCTCACCTCCCAGGCCCGTATTATTACATGAACAACGTTAGCCTTCGGTGCGAAGTTGTGTGGCCTTTTCCCCTTTCAGAACTCTGCTCTGTGTGTATTCTAGACACGCTTCCTTATCATGAGCGGTTAGGAAGTCTCAAGTATGTGAGCTTGAATTTATAAAGATGAACGATCTTTCCTAGAAAAAAAATATAGGGAGGGAACCTAAGAATACTGTCCCGGCTCGAAGAGGACTGTGGCTATTCCAGGAGTGCCAGTAGTTTCCTTTATTAAGAAAGATCGGTGGTGGGAATCTTAGCAACCCATACAGGCTGCTTAGGAAAACATTAGCGTTGGGGTGAGGAGGGGTTTCAAAGATCACATTGCATAGGGTAACCTGCCCTGCGTGGGTAAGGACCATGGCCTCCAGAGGCTGCAGTGTCTGCGGGGTCTTCTCTTCAGGGTGATCTGTGTGCGTTTGTGCTGCTTCTCCTGAAAGGCCTATTTTCAAAGTGAAGGTTAGTTCTACCTCGCCTTCTCCCTAGGTGTTAGATGTGAAACTCCCCACTCCCCCGCCCCAAAAGAGGTTTTGGATTTGCGGATCAAGCCCTTCTATATAATGGGTGTCAGCATCGATTTAATCAGGAACCACCAGATGGCAATAGAAAAAGTGTTTCTATAGAATGTAATCTGTAGTTTTCACAGCTGATTTTCCCCCTTCCTTGAAACACTACTTTTCAGTACACTTATGCAATGTATGAAATTGTTGGTTACGAGCAAGGTGAGTTTATAATACCTGACAATGCTAATCAAAACAAGGACATAGAATAGTGGTAAAGTGTTACTAGAAAATGACATTTTATTTGCATGAGCGCATGTATGAATTGTTCTCGGAGAGTGGGTTTCCAACAATATAGCTTATGCCTTATGTTGTTATATAGCCATGATTTTGCTTCTAAATTTTTATTCGGCATTTAGCTCTGCCGTAAGCTGTGATGATTTGCAGAACATAAAAGAAAACATGGCTCTTATCTTGCGGCATTTTATGCACTCACTACCTCCTGAAGGAGGAGATGGATGCGTTTACGAACATTGCATATATTTATGTATTTCCTGGCAAAGGTGTTTCTACCTTTTGTAGAGTTTGCTTTATTTTTGCCGGTAGGCATGTCCCTCTTTCCTAAGCATGTCTTCTAGGCTCTTCCAAGGCTTTCTTTTTCCGTAGCTAAGGCTCTTGGTTGCAAGCTAGAAACTCGATCTGAACTACTTAAGAAAAAAGGGTATCACAGTGGAACAAGAAGAATACCTTGAAACTTGGCAAGGTTAGGATTCAGCCCTGCCTCAGGAATAACTAGAGCCAAGTGTTTGAAATCGCTCAGGCGCTGTCCTCTTTGTCATCATCTCTGCTCCTGTGTTGGTATAATTCTCGACTCTTCCTGAAAATTGGCTCTCTCGGGCCTGAGACCCAGCTATTACCAGTCTTTGCGTGACTGTTGCTTCAGACCCCGAAGTAAAGATGGATGGAAAGCTTTGGTCCTGATTTAAAAAACTTGTGAAATCTTTAGATTTATATATTAAAAGCAAGACCATGAGGGGAAAATAAAGCGTATTGATTGCAACATTGAAAATGGGCCGGGAGAAACCAGCATGAATGACGACAGACCAGTGAGGAGGTGAGAGGAAGCAGCCGCCTGGACTGGGTGGCAGTGCTGGAGATGGAGAGAGCTGGGGAGAGTTACTGTCACGTGTGTGGGCAGGGCGTGCCTCGTTCTCCTTTTCTCACTGAGATGCGCGGGATTTCGTGTGGGATATGGAGGGCATGTCCAGGTTTTTGGCTTGCATGACTAGCTGATTGGGCAGTCACTCAGTGAAGTTGGACCACCTCAGTTTGGGCGGTATGATCATGTTTTGGTTTTGAATGTGTTCATGTGAGGGACCATCAAAGCTTCCACGTGGATTGTTAAGTAGGTGCTTGGATATGAGTTTTGCATTAAGGCAAGGTCTAGGGGTTTGGTATATTGCTTAAGAGGATGGGCCGGGCATAGAATAAAATGGGCTCAGCCCCTTGCTAGCTGTACTTCCCTCCTCGGTAGGCTGTTAAACCTTTTTTTTTTTTTTTTTTTTTAAATATATTTTATTGATTTTTTACAGAGAGGAGGGGAGAGATATAGAGAGCTAGAAATGTCGATGAGAGAGAAACATCGACCAGCTGCCTCTTGCATACCCCCTACTGGGGATGTGCCCGCAACTCAGGTACATGCCCTTGACCGGAATCGAACCTGGGGCCCTTCAGTCCGCAGACCAACGCTCTACCACTGCTCCAAACCGGTTTTGGCTGTTTAACCTTTTTAACGTATTATTTCTCATCCCTGCAGTAGGTATAATCATTGCACCCACTTCAGACAGCTATGGTGAGGAACACTTGCTATGATCAGAGGTTTAGTGTTAGCACCTGACCAAGTACATAGCATGCACCCTGTAAGTGCCGTGATTGTCACGTGTGTGGGCAGGGCGTGCCTTGTTCTCCTTTTCCCACAGTCCTCGGTCATTGATGGACCACTGCAGGCCCAGAGCGGGCGGGGGAAGCACGGACTGGAGGGGAGCTAGCAGGGCTAACCTGGCTGTGATTTACTGGTAAGTTGGCGGAGATGGGAATGATGGACGTGAATTGGAGAATAGTGGCGATGATACAGGAATAATAAATATCTGACCCGGGGTGGTACTGGAGTGGGAAAATTGTCACGGTCTGTATTGCTGCAGAGGGGAATAAGATTAGGAACAAGAAAAGGCCATTGGACTTGATGATGAGGTGGGGACGTTGATCTTGTTGAGTGTGATTTCACTGGCGTTGTAGGAGAGTGAAGGAGGCTGAAGTTGATTACAGAATGAATGGGTGGGGAGAAAATGGAGCCTACAGGTGTTCTCATTCTGCTGAAATCCCGGAGCAAGAAAAGAGAATGAGAATTTGAAGTGGGTAGTGACAAAATGATCTCAAAATGCCTTAGGAATATTTATTTTTTTCAATTTGAAAACTGTTCTCGAGGCTGAAAAAAAAATGTGGGCTGTTGTCATCTGGCAAAATGGTAAGCAATCATCACAATTCTCTGAAGGGATCATTTCAGTTTCATACTTTGTGATGACGGGAGGCTTCCAGCAGCACTGCCGCCAGATCGGTTAGAGTGTCTGCACCCTGCCTGCTGCAGACACACGGCAGCTGTGGGCAGAACACAAGGACTAACCAAAGCTTCCTGAGCCTGCGAGGCCGGAAACCCCGCTCCAGCCAGGTGAGGGGGGTCCGGGTGAGTGGAGGGTTCAGTTCTGGATGCAGGTCCCCAGGGCGTGGTCCCGAGGGGCTCCCGAAGGACAGCAGTCACAGCCTGCAGTCCGCACAGCGGGAGAGGATGGAGGTGAGGGCCTCCGGCCTAACGCTTGGAAGGCTGGCCCAGCAGTGAACAGAGGCGAGAGAAACCTTGCCCATAGTCTGAGGAAGTGCAGAGAGACTTCCGTCATTCTGGAGCTGTGCCCAATCAAGAGGAGATAGAGATAGAGAGAGATAGAGAGAGAGAGAGAGAGAGAGAGAGAGAAACATAAACATCTAACCTCAAGGCTGGATCTCACATTGGGGCTGGGTTAAAATTTCACATTCCATACTACACAGCTAATCCTCATGGAAACCAGAGGAGCCCTGCAGAGCCAGTGAGAAACCCAGGACTCTCGTAGTACAAACACCTCATGCTAAAGATAAACTTTGCTAGCTGCCTGGCTGGTGTGGCTCCATGGTTGAGCGTTGACCTATGAACCAGGAGGTCATGGTTCGATTCCCAGTCAGGGCACATGCCTGGGTTGCGGGCTTGATCCCCAGAAGGGGGTGCACATGCCTGGGTTGCGGGCTTGATCCCCAGAAGGGGGTGCACAGGAGGCAGCGGATCAATGATTCTCTCTCATCATTGATGTTTCTCTCTCCCTTGCTCTCTGAAAACAATGAAAATACACTAAAAAGGAAAAGTTGCTAGCCACACAGGAAATGCATCACTGCAGGTGAGTCAGCAGGTGTGATAGGAGCAGTGGTCCTCCAGGAGATGCTCTGGGTCCGGGCAGAGGTTGCTCCTGTGAATGGTTAGAGGCTACTCCGGTGAGGCTCTGTTGGTTGGAGCATCATCCTGGGAACCAAAAGGTGGAAGGGCGCACCCCCAGGTTGTAGATTCGAACCCTGGTCAGGGCCCAGGTAGGAGGCAGCCATTTGAAATCAATCTCTCTCTCTCTCTCTCTCTCTCTCTCTCTCTCTCTCTCTCTCTCTCTCTCTCTCGGAGGCAGTCATTTGACCGGCCCTCCCTCCCTCCCTCCCTCCCATTCCAGTCCTTAGCTGTGGAGACAGGATTTGAGCTGCATTAAGTGCACAGGGATACATTTTAACATTCTCAGAGAGTGTCCTGTGGAGGAACACAGGGAAGATCACAGTGCAGAGGGTGAAATGAATGGCAGGCCAGAGGTAGGCGTTTGCGGTTTGCAGCAGCTTGACATGGTTGGCTGGTTGTTTTTAACCAGCAGCTCCTGGACTTTTAAAACTACTTAAATGGAGTATCACAGAGTGTTACAGTGGAAAGACAAAGGTGCCTACTTTTGCTGTTGTCTGTCAAAAGCATGAGGCATAAGGTGCTAAGGTGCGGCTTGTTTCTGTGTAGGTGGATACTTCATAGTAATTTTAAAATGTCAATTTAGCATTTTATTTGCTGCAAATATAGCTTAAGAGTTGTTGTGTGTGTTTTTTAAACCACAGTTTATTTGTTTTGATAGCTGCCCCTTTCTATTCTGCTGACCCGTCGTACATTCAGTACCGTTACCACCCTGATTCAAGGTACATGGTTATATGGCTGGCAAGGCAGTTCTCCTTCAGTCTCTTTCTTAACTCTGTTCTTGGCTGTGTTCAGGCATTTGTTCTCCCACACATACTTTAAAACCATTTTTATTAAATTGGCAGTATTAGATGTAATCAAGTTTTCCATTTCCGTTAGGTTGGTTGTGATGATTTATAATTAGTCAGAAAGTAATTCCTCTTCGTTTTTCAGGGCATTCTTCTTCATTTGTGATTTTGTTACCATAGGCTTGGTATTGTGTTTTCTTAAAATCCCCTTAACTCTGTTTCTGTGGTTGCATCTTTGTTCTGTTTCTAAGTAACAACCAGTTTTACTCTTTTTCTCCTCATCAGTGCCTTGAGGGACATATCTAGTTTGCTAATCTTCCCCAAGAACTGGGTTTTAGGTTTATATATCTTTTCTACTTTGTCTATTTCATAATTTCACTCTAACTTTATTATTTTCTTCTTCCAGGTTTCTTTTGGGTTATCTGTTCATATTTGTTCCAGTTGCTAAAACATGAGATATGTAGGAAAGGACTTGAATGGACATTCCAAAGAAGATATATATATGTATATCTAATCAGCGAATAAAAGAGGCTCAATATCATCAATCAATAGGGAAAAGAAATAAAATTAGAGTGAGATACCACTTCATAACCATTAGGATAGCTACTACCTCCCTCCCTCACCTCCCCCCCCAAAAAAAACACCCAAAAAACAAACACCCCCCAAACAAAAACAAAAACAAAACAAAACACACACACACACACACACACACACAAAACAACCAGCCTCAGAAAATAAGTATCGGTGAGGAATGTAAAATGATACAGCTGCTATAGAGAACAGTAGGACGGTTCCTGAAGATTTTTGGGTCGGGGTGGGGGAGGCATATAGGATTTGTAGTTGAGAGTTCTTTTCTTTCAGTGCTTGGAAAAGGGTGGACAGTCCCTCTGTCCTTCATGGTTCCAAAGGAGAAGGCCCGCATTGGCACTGCCTTTCCTGACCAGCACTGTGCTTTTCTCTGGCTGCTTTCAGTGGTTTTCTTTTGTCTGTAGTTTGCAGTTCGTAGATTCCTCTGCATTCATTTTGTCTTTTTTTCTTTTTTAAAATATATTTTATTGATTTTTTACAGAGAGGAAGAGAGAGAGAGATAGAGAGCCAGAAACATTGACGAGAGAGAAACATCGACCAACCGCCTCCTGCACACCCCCCACCGGGGATGTGCCCGCAACCAACGTACATGCCCCTGACCGGAATCGAACCCGGGACCTTTCAGGCCGCAGACCGACGCTCTACCACTGAGCCAAACTGGTTTTGGCCCTTTGCATTCATTTTGTTTGGGGTTCATCCAGCTTCTTGAATCTGTAAGTTTATGTTTTTTACTGAATTTGGGGAGTTTTCAGATATTTCTTTGGATACTTTTTTGCTCACCCTGTCTCTCCTTTCCTTCCTGGACTGTGTTGACATGCACATGAACTCTTCTCTTACTGACCCACAGGTCTGTGGGCCTTAATTTTTTTCAGTCTGGTTTCTCGGCTGCTCACATTGGGTACATTCTATTGGTTTATCTTGAAGTTCGCTGATTCTATCCTTGTCGTCTCCACTCTGCTATTGAGTTTACTCAGCATTTTAAAAAAATTTCAGTTATTTTTCAGCGTTACTATTTCTTTTTTATTCTCTTTTTCATAAATTCTATTTTTTTCTTGGAGTTTCTACTTATTATTTATTGTAAGATAATTTGTAAAGGCTTAAAATATTTTTATCATGGCTGCTTTCAAATATTTATCAGATTAACATCAGTGTTGGCACTGGCTGGTGATTCTTCTCATTCTTGAGAGATTTTCCTGGCTCTTGGTATTATGAATGACTGATTGTGCCCTGTACATGGAAGAAACCCTGGACCCCACTTCACTGTCTTTTAGGGGGCAATCCCCCTGTGAAGCTTACTGTCAGGATGGGTGGGTATACTCACCCAGCTACCCTCCAGGTCCTCCCCAGCCCAACAACAACCAGACAAAGCGAGGGGCTCACTCACAGATCGTGTTTCAGACAGGCGGGGTAGAGGTTCATGTTACTGACACCTTCCTCCCAGAGGTGTGGCTCCAGCCGCCATTTTTGTTGCCATTTTTGTTGTCTTCGTGTGAGAGAAGCCTCCCTGTGGGCCGGGCTGCCATCAGGGAGGGGAAACCCCAGGGCTAAGCCATCCCACTTATTGCTGCAAAGTCACTGCGCCCTAATGGGCCCCAGCAGACCACAGGAGGGGGGAGAGGAAGGGGAGCACCAGCTAGCCCTTCCCCTCACCCATTCCATCCTCGCGGTGCCATTGGCTGTGGAAGCAGGTTCCCCTCTGGGAGGACTCTGGTGGGGGAGGCGGAGGAATACCAAGCCTGTCGGCAATTAGTGCCTATTTGCACCACCTGGTTAAGTCTCACTGAGGCTGGTTGGCCCTGTCACACCACCTGGGAGGAAAATTGAAGTGCCACCTGCTCCTGCCAGGGAGGGAATAGCTGATTAGCTCCCTGATCCAGGCACAGCTCCAGCCGCCAGGCGGGGGGCCGGGGCCTGCTGCCTGACTGTGAGGGGCATGGGGAGAGGTTAGGAAGCGGGGCCTTGCTCAGCCCTGCAGGAGATGGGAGGCACAGGAGAGCTCCCTCTGAGGAAGCAGGATTTCCCTAGCCCCCGTCCCCGTCCCCGTCCCCGTCCCTGACCTCTGATTGGGGCACAGGCTCTTCTCGGAGCTCCCCTGTGCTGTTCCGGGTGAGAAGCTTCTAGCGCTATCTGATGCATGAGAGACGGCGAGGAAGTCCAAGGAACTCGCCCTGGTTCCTAGACTGTCCTCTGCCTTCATCCCGCCTGCCAGTCTCCTGCTAGTGTGCCGTCGCCAGGGGCTCTGAGCCCTGGCGGGCGGCACTGGGTTTACTGGGAGTCCATGTTGGGAGGACAGGAAGCCTCTGCCCATGCCATTTATACCTTTCCTCTCGCTCTGTGTTCCATGCTGTGTCTGCTCTCCTGACGCCTGCTGTTTGGTCAGGTTATTCACTCCCTTTTCCCTTATTAATTTGCAAGCTCCACATTCCTTAATACTTACCCGCAGTAATAATGAGTTGCATATTTCACCACTATTGCCCTTCCACAAAGAGACTTTATCTTCAGTCCTGATAAGACAAGACCACGGGGATAATTTCACTGCTCCACCTTCCGGTCAGTACATATTTGAGGATCTGCTATTGCCAGGCAAGAAGGCATGAAACAGGAAGCAAAACGAAGTTCTACCCTCATGAAGGTTACATTCGAGTGGGGAACAGAAAAAGTTACTTATACCACCGTGTATCTACCCAGTGCTCCCTGGTCCAGGCACAGCTCCAGCCGCCAGGGAACACATTGCACGGGGAAGACTTCGCAGGCCAGTGTGGAAAGGCTTAGTGAGCCGGAGGGAAGGAAGAGGAGGTAAGGTCAAAAACATAGCCTGGGCCACACGACATGCAGGCCCCAGAAGGCCTGTACATTGTGTTCCAGGTGCATTGGGTTTTCCAGGCTGAGTGGCAGCGGGAGGCGTGATTGGACTCACCGCTCTGGCAGGCGGTGCAGAAGGGAAAAGTGAGGACGGCCCTTTTTAAGGCTTGTTAGTGACGATGGTGGCCTGGATGGCAACAGTAGATGAACTACAAGTGGTCAGTTTCCAGATTAGGTTTGAAGGCAGAGCCCACAGACTTCATTAATGAACTAGAGACCCGTTGCACAAAGAGATTCGTGCAGTAGACCTTCCTTCCCTTGGCTTCCAGCTCCCGTTTTCCTCTAGCACCGGGGACCTAAGCCTTCGCTTCATCCGGAATCTGCCATCTTTATCTTCGTCTTTGCTGCAGTCTCCGGCCAGAGTCTGCTGTCTGCCATCTTCGTCTTGTCTTCACTGTGGCACTCCGATCCTTTAGATCCCTTCGCCCTCCTCCCGCCCTGCCCCCTCCTGCCCTCCCTCTCTTTCATAGCAGGCATCCTGCTCCACCTGGCTACTCTGCACCTGGAGCAGCTGGGCAGCCACCATCTTTGGCCTTCTAATTTGCATACTCATTCTGATTGGCTGTGGGCATAGCAGAGGTACGGTCAATTTATATGTTTGTCTATTATTAGGTACGATTAAATGTGAGAAATGAGAAAGTGAAAAGACCAAGTTTAACTCCAAGGTTTTGGGGTTGAGTTACTGGGTAAATTATAATGTCATTCACCAAGACAGGGAACAATGGTGAGAGGCAGCTGTGGAGGAGAAAAAAGAATCTAGAGTTTGGTTGTAGATATTAGATTTGAGAAGATCTGGTATGTCTAAGAGAAGATCAATGTAGGTCACTGAAATGTAAGTGTGTACTTCTGAGGAAGGTCAGGGAGGAGGCCAGGGATAAATCAGCGAGGAGATTGCTCACAAAGAGAGAAGAAAGAAAAGAAAAAAAAAAAGAAAAGAAAAGAAGGACCGAGCCTGAGCCAAGGAGAGGAGAGGATTCAACAAAGACCCCGGAGAGGGTTTTGTTCGTTAGCAAGAGGAGTGGGAAGTGTCCTGGGCTCAGCGAAGGGACGTTCTTAGGAAGGAGAGAGGAGATGGGTGTGTCAGACACTCCTGGCTTGGTTTGGAAGCCTCAGAATGTTTTCCTCGCTTCCTCAGACTTGACCTTCTCACCTGGTGGACCCGTTCCCAGGGTCTCTGTGTCCATACCTTCCTCCTCCTCTTCCCTCTCTCCCCTACGGCGGTGGTGCAGCCACTCACAGGGACTGAATGGAGCAGAGAGAAGCCGGGGAGCAGCTGGACACTTGCCTGAAGGAGCAGCGTCTTCTCTCAGCTTCGGTTGCAATCACCTGCTGGGAGTAAAGGGCCGCCGTCTAGTGGAGTGGGAACTGCCGCTTTAGGGAACAGAATCCCCTCCCAAGGCCGGGAAAGGACATGGCAGCTCAGATGCACCAGCTCGTTTGGGAATGAGACCTTGTGGGAACGCCCTGGACGGGCTCCCCGATCTGCAGCAGCTCCGCTGGCAACGCAGAAGCCGGGGGGCTGGCTCTTGCTGTCGGGTCTGGACTGACTGTGGTTCTGCCAATCAGGTCATGCCAAACGTGAAGCATACCAACCGTGAATTCGTATGATTGATCCAACCTAGTTAAGACTGAAGCGGAAGTAAGTGGGGCGAGGAAGTGGACGTGTCCATCGCTCCTGTGGATGGCGGCCAAGACAGCGTGGCTCCGGGGCCAGGAGCCGAGCAGCTGCATCTCCTTTCATCAGCCCCTGGATCGGGCCAGCAGCCGGCTCCCTGGGGAGTCCGTTCTGCAGGGGAGACTGGGGAGTCGCTTCCAGCAGGACAGCCTGCTATTAAGCCCCCTCCACAATTCAGCAAGATATGTAATTCCCTGTACAAATCCCTTCCTGTTTAGAAGGAATAGATTCTGTTCTCTACCCCTAAACCCTGACCAATACAAACAGCGGTCTTCGAAGTCGCTCTAATTCACCCCAAAGTACGGAGCAGTGTGGCCACAAGAGCAGACAGGATGAGGACATGTGGGCAGGGAGATGCCAGGCAGGAGAAATGAAAGCCTGAAGACAGTGCGGGATGTAGGAGTCGGGGTTGAGTCTGGAACCCAGGCTGAGTGTGGAAGGAAAGAAAGCCAGAGACGGTGAAAGACACAGCTGTACGGGAGGCCAGCTAACGGAGCGGAACCCAGACCTGAGCATCCCACAGCTGCCGTGGACTGTGAGAGGATGAAAGACAGTGAGCATTTCTGAGAGCGAACAACCCTTTCATGTGGCACTTGTACGCACTCTCAGAAGCCAGGGATGCCCTGGAAACAAGAGCCCCGACATTCCGCAGCAGTTTCTGAGCACAGTGTCGCCAGTGGCTGCCCATGGGCTCTGAGCATCTTGGCCTCCTCAGGAAGCAGGTCCCCGCACACAGAAGCGCAGCCCCCAGGTCCCGAGCAGCCTGTGAGGCCACGCGGACACCTGCCGAAGCGGCGTCTTCCTTCCGCGGCAGCGCCTTATAGGAGGTGTGACATGCTGACAGGGCAAACGGAAGAGCCTCTTTTGGACAATAGACCCCTCCCCCAGGCTCAACTCAGCCCTCCCTTCTCATCAGGTAATGCCACAGTGGTCACTGGAGAACCGCTTCGCTTAAAGTGTTAATATCGCTTAGGTTCCTCAATAACACAATGAGAATCATGTAAAAAATAAAACTTGGCAGGTTTACCAAAAATACTTCTTGTATCTATTTCTGGGGCGGGGAGGGGGGTAGTTATTTGGAAATCAGAACAACGTACTGGCTGAATGTCAGAACCTTTAAAAATATTACTGTCCCCTACAGCACATTATGACATTCCTAGAAACGGTTCCAGTTTCTGCTAACTTTAATTATGAATGCAGAGTCTTTCTAGGGCCTAGAAATATAATTATTTCTAAAATACGGAGTTTAGAGGCTGGTGAGAAAGGTGAAGAGATTAAGCAAGCGGGGGGAAAAAGACTCACGGACCCGACAACACCATGGTGATTGCCAGGGGTGTGCGGGAGGTAGAGGAGGTAAAAGGGGGATAAAGGGTGATGGAAGGAGATGTGACTTGGGGTGGTAAACACAGTACAATGTACAGATAATGTATAAGAATTATACACCTGAAACCTGTATAAAAAAACAATGAATTCAGTAAAATAAAAAGGAAAAATAAATGGAAGGACATTTATCCTACACACACACACACACACACACACACACACACTATATATACATATATATATATACATATATATATATATATATATATGACAATATGCAAATTAACCATCACTCCATCACAAAGATGGTGGCGTCCATAGCCACAAGATGGCGGCGCCCAGTCCTCTCAGCTCCACCAGAGTCCCCCAGCCCCGGGGAGGGGAGGGTGGGGCTGGGTGGGCTGGGCAGCTGCTGAGAGTGGCAGCGTGAACGGCCTGGTGGAATGCTTGCTTCATTGCTGCGACGACAGGCAAGAGGTCCTCGCCTGGCTACGCATGGGCCTCTGGGCCACAGAGAGCCTCTAGGCAGCAGGTGCTGATGGCAGGCCTCGCAGAGAGCTACTGGCACACGGATTCGTGCTCAGGGCTACTAGTCCTCTCTAATAAAAGAGTAATATGCAGATTGACCATCACTCCAGCACACAAGATAGCTGCCCCCGTGTGAGCACAAGATTGCCACCACAAGATGGCCAGCAGAGGAGGGCAGGTGGGAGGGACCAGGCCTGCAAGGGAGGGCAGTTGTGGGCGATGAGGCAAATAGGGAAGGGCAGTTGGGAGGCACCAGGCCTGCAAGGGAGGGCAGTTAGGGGTGACCAGGCTGCAGAGGAGGGAAGTTGCAGGCAAACAGGCTGGCAGGGGAGCAGTTAGGCATCAATCAGGCTGGCAGTGGATTGGTTAGGGGGTGATCAGGCTGGCAGGCAGAAGTGGTTAAGAGCAATCAGGAAGGCAGGCAGGCAAGCAGTTGGGAGCCAGCAGTCCTGAGTTGTGAGAGGGCAGTCGGACATCCCTTGAGGGGTCCCAGACTGGAGAGGGTGCAGGCTGGGCTGAGGGACACTCCCCTCCCCCACCTGCACGAATTTTGTGCACTGAACCTTTAGTATTTATTATAAATGGCAATAGAACTTGTTTTTCCAAATCACAGATTTCATTATCATTTCTTTATAACTACTCCGAGTTCACTCTGAAAGAGTTATTACTTCCTAGAAATGAGATGGAAGGTGATTTTTAAGTTCTTGAATCCCATTGAACTTGTGTCCCTTTTCAAAACCCACAAAATAAGAATTTATATCTACATCAGATATAATGCCAGAATAACCAGAGTAATATGAGAACAATTCACAGCACTGATGTGAAAGGATGGAGCCCTGCTGGGATTAATTTGTACAGCTGTAGTCATCCAGTAAGCCATGCCAGAGCATTAATTATACAGGGAAAGGTGAGGAAATTTAAAACTACAATACAGAAGACTTTTAACTTTCTGTGGAGGACCAAGAATAAATCCGTTTAAATCTCAAAAAAAATTGTTATTATGTAGTGTCCTTCAAAAATATTAGAGATGTTTCTAAAATTAATACTTGACCAAGGGTATGTTTTTTATTAATTTTAGAGAGAGAGAAACGGGGAGAAAGAAACATCAATCAGTTGCCTCCCATACATGGACAGACAGGGATCAAACTCACAACCTCGGTATATGCCCTGACCAGAAATCGCACCCACAGTCTTTTGGTGTTTGGGAGGAGGCGTCAACCAACTGAGCCACCTGGCCAGAGCAAGAGGTATTAACTTTTAAGATAATCATAGTTTGGAGAAAGTATTTTTAACCTGCAACAAATTCATCACCATCTTCTTAGCATAAAGGAGAAACTTAACACTTCATCAATCAAAATAAAGTAAGGAATGAGAAAGCTACATTCTGAAATTGCAACAATTGTTTTTTTTATTACGTATAAAGTAAGTAATAACAGATGTTTTACCATATATATGCAAAAGTACATTGCAAGGTCACATTTTATTGTAAAAGCTGGATTAATTTTCTTATGAAAATACCCTCAACCATACTTGCAAGTAAAATAAGTCAGGTTAGCCAATGTAGCTCAGTTGGTTGGGTGTTATCCTGGGCACCAAAAGGTTGCTGATTCAATTCCTGGTCAGGGCACATGCCCGGGCTGTACTCAGTCCCCATAGGGGGCGTGCAGGAGGAAGCTGATCGATGTTTGTCTCCCTCTCTCTCTTTAAAAATAGTTATTTATATCATTGGTGCTGCTTCAGAATAAGCTGCCCCTGAGGTCACCACACAGACTGAGTGGTTGAGGTGAGAAACGTGTTGCCTGTATCCAACCTGATGAACCCACATCCAAAGGAAAGGTCTCCATCAAACAATTTCACTGATTAAAAAGGTGAGGCTGAGACACGGCAGCAAAAGCACAAGCAACAAAAGAAAAAATTGTTAAATTGGACATCATCAAAATTAAACACATGCTTCAAAGAATACCATCGAGAAATTGAAAAGAAACCCACAGAATGGGAGAAAATATTTGGAAATCATATACCCGATAAGACATTTATATCTAGAATATATAAAGAACTATTACCATTCAAAAATAAAAAGACAACTAATTTAAAAGTGGGCAAAGGACCTGAATACATATTTCTCCAGAGATATGCAAATGACCAATAAGCACATAAAAGAGATGTAATACCTTATTAGCAATCTAGAAAATGCAAATAATAAAACAAGAAGCCACTTCACACCTATTAGGATGCCTGTGATTTAAAAGTTCTTTTTAAAAAGTAAAAGATTACAAGTGTTGGCAAAGATTTGGGAACACTGGTGCCGCACAGGCAGTTGTGGGGGACATGACATGAGGCAGCCCCTGGGGAGAGAGTGGCGGTTCCTCCAGAGCCACGCCTGGGGTTAGGATGTGACCGGTAATTCCACTTCCAGGGCCATTCCCAAGAGAAATGAAGACATACGTCTTCACAGAATGTCGTGTATGGCGGCTTTATTCAGAACCGCCAGAACGTGAGAGCAACACAAATGCTTGTCCATCAGCTGGCGAGCAGGTAAAACGTGGCATCTCCATTCGATGGGATACTGCTCAGCCGTAAAAAGGGAGGAAGTGCTGATCCACACGTCAAGGTGCGTGAGCCTTGGAAACACGATCCGTGAAAAAAGCCAGACACAAAGGCCACGGATGGCATGGTTCCACTTAGATGCGCTGTCCCGAGTAGGCAACTCTAGAGACAGTAAGGTGGCTGCTAATCTAATTAACGATGTATTAGAGAAGGAGCCCAGCGCACGACCCGCAATCACACGGCCCCACCCACCCTCGAGTTGCCGGTCCGGCCCTGCCTCGCTCCCTGGCCCCTCAGGAGCCGCGGCCGCTGCTGATCAGGCCTCCGCAGCCCCCGAGGCTGCGTGTGCAACCTCCTCCTGTCTGGTTGACCCCTTACAGTGTCCCAGTTAATTAGCATATTTCTCTGTTATATATGTAGGTAGATTAGGGTTAAGCTAAATACCCCCTAGGACTCCCAGGGATTAACAGCATTCATGAACATGGCAAAAAGATACACTGAGAGCTTGTATTTGGGTGATTCAACACTATCAACATAATACTTAGATGTACATAACCAGCATTCCATACCATGAATCTATTGGGTTTTCTTGCAAAAATATGTCAAACTACACATACAACACTGTTCACTGCATGATCATTTTTTTTTTAATTTAAAAAAATATATTTTATTGATCTTTTACAGAGAGGAAGGGAGAGGGATAGTTAGAAACATCGATGAGAGAGAAACATCGATCACTCACCTCCTGCACACCCCCCACTGGGATGTGCCTGCAACCAAGGTACATGCCCTTGACCGGAATCGAACCCGGGACCCTTTAGTCCGCAGGTTGATGCTCTGTCCACTGAGCCACACCAGTTAGGGCAGCATGATCATTTCTAATAAAAAGCCTAAAAGGGGAGGGAGTGGCAGGAGCCCCCAGGAAGAGAGCAATGGGGAAAAAAGGAAACTCCTGTTAATACTTTAAACAATAAAGAATTAAAAAAAAAATAGCCTAAAGGTCCTTCAAGGTTATGAAAGTCATGTACACATGGAGCATTGCGCATTGACTGAAGAGAAAGGTCCACGTGGGAAACATCTGTAGGGCACGTACATGAAAACATAGCGGACAATATAAAGAATATATCATCTTATTTGTATAACTTTTCAAATGTACATATATATTGACACAAAGAAGTTGTGTGTTTTCTTTTTTAATAAACTAAAACTTTAATAGTTACCTTGGGGCAGAAGGATGGGGTGGAGATGTTTTTTGCATATTATGTTTTTCTGCTGTTTATTTTTTTAACCAAGTGAGTTGTTGCTCTTTTTACAAGTAAGTACATTTTGAAACCATACTGCCCTTCTTTCTGTGTGAAGTGTGTGTGTGGCTTACAATACAAGCTGCTGAGATCATGTGAACGAGAATGTAGGCATGATCTAAAATGAAATCATCGTCATTTACAAGCAGCTTCAATATACACGCCTAAAAGAAAACTCAAAGAGCTCATAAATGTAGGTTTTTAAATAGACCTGATTCTGCTACATGATACATTACTTCATTTCGGATAATTTGAAGTCCCACTATTCTGCATTGATCAGATTGGAAAAAGTGAGATTTTAAAATGGCTCCTGTCATTGGCTCTAGACTAGAAGAACAGTTACGATAGTGCAACTCTCCATTTCACCGTTATTCCTCCTGCTCTGGGAGGAGTGTTACACGGTGCGGAATAGCAGCGCCACACCAGTGACTCGTTATTCTCCCGCAGCCCCGCTCTGAATATGTTCTACATGTTATCCTAATGTTCACAGCCTGCAAAGCACAAACTTGTTACTTAGTGGCCAGGCATCAAAATACACGGTATGGAGTTTGACACAGAAAAAATGACATTATAGGTACAAAACCCTTTGGGCCAGAAGTGTTCCCGAATCCAGCCTTCTCGGTGCTGGGAGGGTAATAGCCCACATTACCCAGCGCCCCTGGGGTGCGGAGCTCCTGTAATCAAACACGTCCGCCTCTGCGGGAATGGCCGCTGCGCCCAGCACGGGGAGAGGGCCATCCATCCAGGCAGCCTGCCTCCCGGTGAGCGATGGGGAACGGCTCGGGCGTGTGTTTGAACTATAGGTGAGGGTTCTGGGCCTCCCTCGGCAGCTTTCTGGCTGGGAAATGTGTGTGTGTGTTTCCTCGAGGAGAGCATTTCTTCTGCAGCAAAACACCGCCAGCCGCAGAGGGACATCCTGGGCGGAGAGGCGGGCGGGCGGGCGGGCGGAGTGAACCCTGACTCAGACCGTCCCGGGTTCTTCTGGAAACTCAGGAGCGTCATTTGTGCCATAACCCACCGCTTGCGTTCATCAGCTGCGTACAAAACACAATCAGTAACAGCGAAGTAAGAGCAGTCAGAGGAGATAGGATTTATTCCTGCTTAATGAGCTGCTGCTTTGTTATCCCAAAGCCCGTCCACGTGACGCAGCTGTGGAGAGTTGTCAGCATTCGTCACCCTCTTCCCTCGGCTTTGACTTCCGCTGCTCCCCGAGGCCGGCCCCACCTTCGCCAGGCCGGCCCCTCGCTCCGGACGCACTCATTACCCCGGTCCTGAGCGCTCCACAGCCAGGCCAGATGCTGTCGTGCCCTCTGCCGGCTCGGTGCTCACGTCCCTGGAACTGAACGTTCTCTTTCCGTCCAACACCTTCAGAGGAAACCTCTCATATCTGCCATCTTAAGGTTATTAACCCAAGTGCTAAATCACACTAATGCAGCTGGTGCAAACCCAGAGAAAGAAACCAGCTGCCGACTCCTGGTGGAAAGGTATGGCCACTCCGGAGCTGCATCACGTGATGAACATGCCTGTCACATTCGCAGGAAGTGCGAGAAGGATCTGGAAGAACGGGAAACAGGCCCTCGGAACCCTGAAGTGAGAAGGCAGAGAGAAGAGAGACTGCGCTGGCTGAGCAGAGCCGCCCCCCCTGGCAGAGCAGCCCTGAGCTCTGAACACCCGGGAGGCAGGTGTCAGAGGCCCGCCCGGCTCTGTGCTGTGACTGATGGCTTCACCGCGGCGATGACCGAGGGATACACTGAACCTTCACTCAGACACAGGATCCCGGCGGGCCTGTGGGGGGCACGAGCCCTGGACCGCGGAGTCCTCCGGGAGAGCAGTCATCAGGGCCGTCTGGGCCTGCGTGCGGCTGCTGGGGAGGTGGGGCCACACGAGAAGGAGGTGTGTGGCCTCCAGAAGCAGAGAGTAGCCCTGGCTGACCGTTAACCAGGAAGTGACTCAGTCCTTCCACGCCAGGACCTGAACTTGATCAGCCACCTGAGTGAGCTTGGAAGTGGTTTTTCCCCCAGAATCTCTCGATATATTATAGCCCCCAATGCTGGGCCCTGTCAACCACGTCTTTCCTCCTATCCTGTGCAGCAGGCTCTGGAAATTCAGTGTGCATAGGCATAAGCGGTGATAAAGCAAAACGCTCACAATGTATTATTCAACAAGTGTTTATTGGGTCCCTATTATGTAAAACAGGCATGGTGCCAGGTGTGAGAAATATAACGAGGAATAATATAATCCTGTCTTTTGAAGTTCTCAAACTGGCGAACCGGACGGATACAGCACACTGTAATGAGGAAAGCACTGGGGTGGGGGGTGCGCAGAGGACTGTGGGAAGCAGGACGATGTGGCGTGGAGGACACACTCAGAAAAGCTGCCAGGGGCAGTGGGGCCGGGTAAAGGGGGGAGAGGGCGTTAGGAGGCAGCACTCAGGGCTCAGGGACCTGCGGGCCCCGGGCAAGGAGGCCAGCAGCACAGCGAGGTGCAGGGCGGGAGCAGCCGGTGGACCTGCCGGCGACGCGGTATTCGGGGCGAGCCCAGTGGAAGCTGGGAGAGCAGGGCTCGGGCCATGGAGCCCCCGGGCCTGCAGGGAGAGCCACGTAAGCAGAAACCCAGGGTGAGATTGAGGTTTTGGAAGTGTGTGTGGGGTAAATTTCACCAAGAAAATAGGCAGAAAGTTCACTTAGAATGAGGAGGGCAACTTGGAGAAACAGTAAACACATGGGCTTTCACAGCGGACTGACGGCGGGAGGGAGTCAGGAGGGAAGAGCTGAGCTCAGACACTCTATTGCTAGCTGCGGGGACTCCGTTGGTGCCGGTGACACCAGGCATGGGACGTCCTGGCCGGAACACAGACGAGGTTACAGGATGAGGGAACAGCAGGAAGGAGTCGAGAGACCTCTGGGGCGGTGAGTTTGGAATCGTAGGCCCCTCTGGGGAAGCGTGGAGAGCCAGGTAAGGTTTGAGGGACTAACGGGAAGTCCCACGGCATTCTCTGAAAGAGCGGTCAGTCATTGTAACGGCCCGGACGTAGAGAAACGTGGACGCAGTGGGCCCAGCACCTGACGAGGCAGGCAGGTAGGCAGGAAGTGAGGTCTGCAAAACATGACTTAAAAAAAAAAAAAGGAAAAGACGAGAGAGTGTATGCGCTTACACGTTTGTTACAAAGCTCACATGCTCCCCGCAGGCCAGATCCCGCTCTGGGTCACTCAGTGACCACGTGGGCTGGGGGATGCTGGTTCTGATCGGGTGTCAGGCCCCACGCCCAGATCGGGGCGGAAGGAGGAGACGGAGGAAGGCCGTGCTGAGGAATGGTTCATGACAAAGAGCAGAGGAGATGACAAGGAAGACAAGCCCAAGAGGGAACCCTGGGGAGCACTCACACTATGGAAGCGGCATAAAACCTTGCACATTAATGCACTCCAGGTGCTTAGCTGCAATTTACTGAGCATGAAATAAGTCCCAGGCTCTGAGAAGGCACACTGGTACCAGGGAGTCTACACAGGGCCACAGGGGAGGGCACTGTACATAACGCTAGACTAACCTCCTGGGCAGCACAGTGACGCTGCACGGAGTGCAGTGGGAGACGGAACGCTGCTCAGCGGAGCGACATGGGGAAGACCATTGAATGGACCCTCCAGAGAGAGAGGAATGTGGACACAGATGAGAAGGTACCGGAATATGTGATGATAACCAGTGACAGTGCTGCCGCTGCTCATTTTGTTTTTTGAAAGTGGGGAAGAATCTCAGAAAGTTGGGTGTCGGCAGCGAGTGCGTTGCGGCCAGGAAGAGGGGCACAGCTCCTCCATGTTTCCTGTGACCGGGGATAAAAAGCCGAAGTGGATGTTCACCGAACTGTTTAGATTTCCAGTGGAAGAGAATAGACCCATTGATATGAAGTATAACAGCGCTCTCCTGGAAAACACTCCTGCGGACCCTCCGCAGAGGCAGCCGCACTTCCTGGGGAGCCATAACTCTGACGCTGGCGGTTCTTACAGGGGGAAAGTGTGATAAAAGGTAATGGGCGCAGTGAAGAGCCATCTCAGTCCTAGGAAGTGACTCTGCTTTCAGAGACCCTTATGTAAGACTCCAGACCTTGGCTGCAGCGACCCCGCTCTGAAAACCTGTCACCCAGACACACCGGAACAGGCGTGAAACTACCCGCGCGCACGGGCTGTTGGATAAGGACTGTCTGGAATAGTAAGAGGCTGCAGACAGCTCAAGGACCGGGGACAGGCCGGACACATTAGAGTGTATCCACACAGTGGGTGCTATGCAGAGAGGGAGGGGAGGAAGAAAGGAAAGAGGGAACCCCTGTGTACTAATATGAGTACAGCTCTGTGTGTAATATGCTACCTTTTATGCAGGATGGAGGGGGTGGGAGATGAGGTGCGTGTATGTTCACTTGTATTTTCAAAAAGAACATGGGAAGAGTGGGAGAAAATACACACATTACCTATCTGATAGGGTTTAGTGTCCAGCATATATGAAGAATTCTTAAAACTCAACAACGAAGAGAATGCAATTTAAAAATGGGCAGAGGTATTTCTCCAAAGATGACATACAGATGCCCAATGAGTACATGAAAACATCTCAGCATCATTAACTGTTAGGCAAGTGCAGATCAAAACCGCGTCACATCTTCTAGGATGATGAAGATAAAAAATAAAAATAAGTATTGGCAAGCTGTGGGAAAACGGGCATTCTCATGTATTGCTGGCGGGAATGTAAAATGGGTTAGCCACTGTAGAACACAGTCAGTTACTCAGAAACGTAAGCATAGAATTATCCTATGATCCCACAATCGCACTCCTAGGCATATACCCGAAAGGAATGAAAACGAGCACTCCGATGCATGTCCGCGCATTCTCATAGCTGCATTGTTCACAACAGCCCAAGGGCGGACACGGCAGATGCCCGTCAGCAGAGGGCTGGGTAAACAAGCTGTGGCATGTACATACGACAGATGATTGCTCAGCCATAAAAAGAAGCGAAGCTCTGACACATGCCACTGCGGATGACATAAACCAGGCAGGACGAGCCTCCCATTGTGTGAGTCCATTTCTGCCTCCAGAACCGGTGAAGCCATGAAAACACGCAGACTGGTGGCTGCAGGGGTGAGGGGAACTGCCTCTCAGGGACAGGGTTTCTCGGGGTGGGTAACCAGGTAAGAAGGGGTTCCGGGACCAGATAGAGGTGGGATTGCGCAGCACTGTTAAATGCCCCTGAATTATTTATGTCAAGATGGCTCATTGTTTGCTATATGAATCTTACCTCAATTTGAAAACATGTTTTTAAAAGAAAGAAGATAATAAAAAGGATTGCCTGTGACAGGGGAGGGGGCCGACAGGCTGGAGGGCAAAGGTGAAAGCAAGACCTCTCTCTAGTTCCCGCACAGTTTGGCCTCTGAACCCTATCAATGTGATTAGAAAGCAGTCAATAACGACTGTGCATTCATTTGGTTAAATCTTAGGTTTAAAAATAACTTTGTTTTAACAACACAAAGAGTGAGTGTTTCTTTGGAAAGTACCAGCTGTACCGGTTAATAATGCGGATTTGTAATCAAGAAAACACGATAATTTCAAGGGAAACATCGAAAGTGCTTTATTCAAAGTAATGGCCATCATTAGCTACATATTTCCCCCATCTTTCAGGTAATGTGTGGGTACCGTCCCAATGGAACTTTTCTTGTTCTGAGGCAAACCATTCAGAGACCCAATTTTCCACTTCTTCGGATCTTTTGAAGTGCTGCTCAGACAGTGCGTGTGCCATCGATCGGAACAAGTGGTCATCTGAAGGAGCAAGGGCTGGTGGGTTCATACTTCCCAGGCAAGATCTTTTAAAGAGTCTTTAAAAACGACTTTCTTTGGTGTCGTTGAAGCAACATTTTACTGATGACTTTTCGGTTTTCCGTTTGTCTTTCATTTCTGTTGATGTGGCACCCATTTTCCTTCCTTTAAAATCTTTCCCATGTACCTTGGTTGCGGGCACATCCCCAGTAGGGGGTGTGCAGGAGTCAGCTGGTCGATGTTTCTCTCTCATTGACGTTTCTAGCTCTCTATCCCTCTCCCTTCCTCTCTGTAAAAAATCAATAAAACACATTAAAAAAAAAAAAAAAAGCAGCTAAAATCTTTCCCATTGCTTGTAACCGATCAGAAATTGTTTGCTGAGCAACGTTTAATCTTTCAGTAAGTTGTTTTTGAGTTTGACATGCATCTTCATCCAATAATGCTTGTCATTGTTGGTCTTCAAACTCTTTCAGTTGACCTGGACGTTCTTTGTCTTTCACATCGAAATCCTCACTTTTAATGCATTTAAACCAGCATTCACAAGGATCTTAGATGGAGCATGTCCACCATAAGCTTCCCAAAGTAAAAGATAACTTTTTCTTCAAAATAAAGGAATGAATTAAAACTTCCCACAAATGCTCTTTTTTTTGGCACGAAATTCAACATTTTTAAGCATAAAAATATCTGTGATGTTAACACCTTCAGAAAATTTGACATATGAAGTTTGGAAGCTTGATGTCAATATAACAAAATAGCATACATATCAAATCACATATATATCAACATATGTGTAACTCCATCTATTGAAAAAAATCTGCATTATTAACCGGTACACCTGGTAACTTCTTCAGATACCATAATATCTTTAAAATATCTTATTTACAAAAAAAAAAAAAAGTATGGCTTGTCATTCACATAAGTTGATTATTATGCCGATTCAGAACCATGAGTTCTCACAGTAGCATGACCGGTTCTGGCCAGCGCACACCTGACCCACATTTCTGAGCTGAGCACCGGAGTCGGGGGACCAGGACAGGCCAAGGGTGGATGCTCACAGGCTGAGCCCCCAACACCGCACTCGGGACCTGGCCTTTCGGCCTCTGTGCTCTGAAGAGATCAACTCCACCAAACCACCTGGGAAAATCAGAGGGGACTCTGCTCATTTCCCTTCGGCACCGAGGCTTCTGGCAGTCTGAAAGAAACCGCACAGTGTCATGTTGCCTCTGGATTAAAAAAGATTTTTGAAAGTCAAAAAAGAAATTTTCTTTTCACATACAATGAATACACATAATAGTTTTCATCTCCAGAGCCTTCAGTTGATATTCCCTGAAATATCTTAGAAACCATAGCACATCAAGATATCCGGAGTCCTATCTTATGTGAGCAGAAGTTACATTTCAGAAGGAAAGTACAGAAACTCCACGAATGTTGGGACGCTCCCTGCAGAGTCCACAGGCTGCCTTCAGTTTCCATCGGGCACAGGCGGGCAGGAAGGCCGCTCCGCCTCAGCTGGAAATGTTAATCACACCGTTCCCGACGGGACCACAGCACTGACCTCTCTAATCCCCGGGAGCCATCGAATCATTGTTTTAACAGTTTGGGTCAATTTTAAAATTACATGTAAAGTTTTGTCTTATTCTATAACCAGTAAAAAAACAACTTCCTTTCTTAACAAAGAAGAGTAGATAAACAGATTCTGTGTCTCAGAAGCAGGACTTATTCTGGGATGGCTGTCATTAATGTGCTTAAAACATAAGATATTTGACAAAAATCTGCAAAGTCCAGGAAATGGCACCACAGATTTGGTTTGATTACTTATTTGTAAATAACAAAAAATTAGTCAAAATTTTTCCTCTGTCTTTAGGGTTTCCATATACCAACCAAGGGAAAAATCAATCAATACTCAAAAAGGCCAGTTTTTTATAGAAGGAACTCTGACACTGAAATATACAATTTCTGAATACTAAGCAGCAATTTACAGGAACATGGATTCTTTTTTAAAAAATATATTCTATTGATTTATTACAGAGAGGAAGGGAGAGGAATAGAGAGTTAGAAACATCGATGAGAGAGAAACATCGACCAGCTGCCTCCTGTACACCCCCCACTGGGGATGTGCCTGCAACCAAAGTACACGCCCTTGACCAGAATCGAACCCGGGACCTTGCAGTCTGCAAGGCGGACACTATGCACTGAGCCAAACTGGTTTCGGCGGAACATGAATTCTTATTCTGCATAATATAAAAATATACTTTTTTAAAAAAAACTTTATCTTCCTCCATAGAGTTCAAGGTATATGTAAAATAAGAACAAAAAATAGGAAAAAAAAAAACCCAAACAAAAAACAATGGAAGAAAGCTATTCCTTTGCAAAGGAGGGCAAAGATGTGTGGGAATTAGAATCCAGCCTCTAGAATAGGGGTGTCGAACTCAATCAGAGAAGGGGCCAAAATCTAAAATCCAGCCTAAATTGCGGGCCGAATGGTTTACTGAACAGTCATAAACTGACAATGTCATAAACTGACAGCGGAGTGCAGTGATGACAGCGCGGTGCGGGCCACATTGCAAGGCCTGGCAGGCTGGATTTGGCCTGCGGGCCTTGTGTTTGACACATGTGCTCTAGAATGTCTGTCTTGCAGTGTGTGTGCCAGTGTGGGGGTGGGAGACAGGGCGATGTGTGTGCAGCAGCATCGTCCGAAGCTTCTAAATGCACATCAGGCAGGCAGGGAGAGGGATCCGGAAACCCTTTTCAAAGGTAGAAGAATTGGGGTCCTGCCACGCCGCCGCCTCCCCCCACTCTGCAGTGCTGGGACACGCTGACATGCACCGGCTCCTTTCTCAGAAAGCCTGGTACACAGTGAGCCGTCTTCTCTTTAAACGTTGAAATTTCCAGAACAGTAAATGGAAAAGAAAAGAAAAGAACTGGTTACGTTTAGGCAAATGAAAGAGGAAATCAGTTTTTTCATGTTGAAGAAGCAGGAACAAGAGTGACACCTTGAAGAGACATTCAGGGGGATCTCAGGCGCTCCGTTTCTGAGCGTGTCCCTCGGGGACGGCGGTCCTGAGGCCGAAGGCTGTTCTCCTTGGCAGTGAGGAGCCCAGGCCGGCACCAGACGCCCTGAGCGGATAACCATCTTCCTGCTCATGGACGCCTGTGAGAAAAACCCCAGAGGGACAGAGACATGGAGATGGTCCAACAGCACATACCGGTGTCATCTGAGCATGAGGATCCCAGCAGGCCCGCAGCCGGAAGGACGCTCCGGTAGAGGGGATAGAAGGAGGTTCTAGAATCTAGAACGTAAGCCCGCTTGCTCAGGCCCCAGCCCGTGCTATGGATGGGACCATGGGGTTGTAGATAGCACCTTAGACTCACCGGTGCGGCCCCCAGACGCTCTCCTAGGCACTCCCCGCATCCCAGGCTCCACACAAACACTCCTCCCTGCATGACGGCTTGGCAGACCCTGCCCGGTGAGACCCACCCTCCGACCATGGCGAAGGCGGCGTTTCCCATGGCAGGCATCTGTCCCCCAGAGCAAGACATCGGAGTAGCTCAGTCAGGCCCTCGTCTGGTTTATACGCGACTTCTGTTAACTCGCTCTTCCCCGTCGGCCACCGTTCCCACTGGCCAGCGAGGTATGGAGCCCTCCCCGCGCCCCCACGCCCCACCCGGGCTCCTGTGGGCAGGCCCGCACTGGCCACATGCTTCTGGGGCGCCCTGCCCGCATTTCCTACTCTGCCAGCTGCCGGCCATCCCCAACCTCAGTTCTGTCCCAGCTGAAGCCCGGTCACAGGGAGAAGCCATCTGTCGAGCGACTTGAATAAAGTTGATTGCCAGTATTAAATTCACCGGAGAATCACCACCAAAAGCATCCCCTCTCTCTGGAGGCTGTATACTCATCGCAGCTGATGCAATGGCGGGACGATACGCTGGGTCAGGAAGGCCATCAGCGAGCCAGCAAGCCTCGAGCGGAAGAGGCCTATGTGACATCAGCACCTGTCGGGCGAGGGAGGGGCCGAGGAGGGAGGGAGCATGCACAGTGAGGCAGAGAGAAGGACACCACAGAAAAGGGTCAGGAAACAGTGATGCCCTCTGTGTGTTCTGCTTTAGTTGAGAAAGGAGAAACACATGAGGCGTTCATTTGATCCGATGCATTAATGAATGCAATTACAGCAGTGATTAATGAAGACGCTGGGTGTGTCAAAGGCTCCATATACATTATCCCCTCTAAAATCCTTTCCAAAACCTTGGGGAGACACACTCACTTTCCATTTTATAAATGAGCAACTGGAACGCAGGTTCTGTAACTGGCCCGAGGTCACGCAGCTCATCAGGGGCAGAGCAGGGATTTGAATCCAGCTCTGATTTGTGACACCGTCATGTAATAAGGCCAATACACCATAGCCAATGGCTTAAAAGCATTTTCTATGTCTGTATTTAAAAATTATATATATAGCCCTAACCGGTTTGGCTCAGTGGATAGAGCATCGGCCTGTGGACTGAAAGGTCCCGGGTTCGATTCCAGTCAAGGGCATGTACCTTGGTTGCAGGCACATCCCCAGCAGGGAGTGTGCAGGAGGCGGCTGATCGATGTTTCTCTCTCATCGATGTTTCTACCTCTCTATTCCTCTCCCTTCCTTTCTGTAAAAAAAAAAAAAAAAAAAATATATATATATATATATATATATATATATATTAAAAAAAGGAAATTATTTAGTAACTAAACAAATTACACAAAGCTTTTAAAAAAATAAAAATTATACACACACACACACACACACTAATATGAAATGATTTCTAAGATACATGTTCAGTGAAGAAAATACACGTGCACTGAGGCCAGTTCCCAAGGTGCTGTGTTACCATTGGTATAAAGCAAAGTGCGGGGCGGGATCTGTGTGGTTGCGTACACATAAAGTATCACTGGAAGATACTTAAGAAACTGGAACAGTGGTGGCCTCAAGCAGAGGGACCAGGGGACTGAGGATCAGAAAAGTGGGGCATTTTACTTCAGTTTGGTACAGTTTTTTTTTTTTTAACCCAACTCAGGTACTTTTTCCTAAGGAAGAGCACTACATAGTAAATGAAATGCAGTGGAAGTGTGAAAACTAGAATCCTGTCATAAAACAAGACCTTCCTCCTCCTCACTCACCAAAGCTGCGTAAGGAGGCTGCGGAAGAGAGGCGTCCCCGTTTTACTCAAGCATCCTGGCCAGGCGCTTCCGTCCGTAACGGGCACCTGTTAGCACTTCTCACATGTGACCACGGGCCAACATGCTTCCCACACGGACAGCCAGAAACCAGTCCCTGTGAAACGGGAGAGAGGCTGCGGGGGGACCTGTGAGGTCTGGAGAAACACAGCCCCTCCAGTGGAGGAAAGCAAGAGGAGCGGGCAGAGGGAGCCCCCGCTGGAGGGACACAGCGCCGCAGAGCAGAGGCGAGCTGGGGAGCAGGGAGGGGAGGGAAGGCCCGGGGAGACACCCTCTCCCAGTTCGTCTTCCAGACGGAAAGATGGAAACACAGACCAACTTCGTCTGCTCACTCAGAACCAGTATGGCTCCTTTATTTGCCTTAAAATATTTACTTTTAGAACTTCGTGGTTTTATATTTATAATGTGATTCAAATGATTGCCAATGCTTATTAAGCACATCCCCCTTCCCCATTAAAAAAGCTTGAACACCATTTGCTCAAAGAAAAGCAACTCGGGCCCAGCCAGTGTGACTCAATGGCCTATGAACCAGGAGGTCAGGGTTCGATTCCTGGTCAGGGCACATGACTGGGTTGTGGGCTTGATGACCATAGGGGGCGGGGCGTGCTGGAGGCAGCTGATTAATGATTCTCTCGCATCATTGATGTCTCTGTCTCTCTCTGCCTTTCCTTCTCTGAAATCAATTTAAAAATATAATATATATGTATATGTATACCAGAGGCCTGGTGCCCGAGATCATGCAGGGTGGGGGCTCCCTTAGCCCGGCCTGTACCCTCTCGCACTCTGGGACCGACGGGGGATGTCCGACTGTGGGATTGGGCTTAGTGGGATCGGGCTAAACCGGCAGTTGGACATCAACATCCCTCTTGCAATCCATGACCGCTGGCTCCTAACCACTCACCTGCCTGCCTGTCTCATTTCTAACTACTTACCTGCCTTCCTTAACCCCCCTAACTGCCTCTGCCTGCCTGCCTGATCACCCCTAACCACTCACCTGCCTGCCTCATCATTTCTAACTACTCACCTGCCTTCCTTAACCCCCTTAACTGCCTCTGCCTGCCTGCCTGATCACCCCTAACCACTCACCTGCCTGCCTGCCTCATCATTTCTAACTACTCACCTGCCTTAACCCCCCTAACTGCCTCTGCCTGCCTGCCTGATCACCCCTAACCACTCACCTGCCTGCCTCATCATTTCTAACTACTCACCTGCCTTCCTTAACCCCCCTAACTGCCTCTGCCTGCCTGCCTGATCACCTCTAACCACTCACCTGCCTGCCTGCCTCATCATTTCTGACTACTCACCTGCCTTCCTTAACCCCCCTAACTGCCTCTGCCTGCCTGCCTGATCACCCCTAACCACTCACCTGCCTGCCTGCCTCATCATTTCTAACTACTCACCTGCCTTAACCCCCCTAACTGCCTCTGCCTGCCTGCCTGATCACCCCTAACCACTCACCTGCCTGCCTGCCTCATCATTTCTAACTACTCACCTGCCTTCCTTAACCCCCCTAAGTGCCTCTGCCTGCCTGATTGCCCCTAACCACTCACCTGCCTGCCTGCCTGATCCCCCTAACCACTTCTGTCTCAGCCCCCGTTGCCACGGCTTTGTCTGGAAGGATGTCCAGAGGTCGTTTGGCCTATCTGTCTGATTAGCATATTATGCTTTTATTATTATAGATATTAAAAAAAGCAGCTTGGGCTAACTGAAGCAAAAAGGGGTATGCTGAAAAGCAAATAGACACGAGGAAAAGCTGAACATCCGAACGTCAGGCGAGAGCCAGAGCAGCTCGGGCTGCAGGGGCTCTGAGTTCCAGGAAAACAAGAGGTGACCCGCAGAGAACGGGCCAGCGGGGCCCTGCTGTGTCCAGGGCCGTCCTCACAGCCACGTGTCACTCCAATTGCTGCTGACTACTCTACAGCTTTCGTACATAACACTCTCCTGACTTATATAAACAATACATTTTCGATAAATTTGTAATCTATATAAAGCATTTAAATTAAAAAAAAAACTCATTTTCAATGACAACTGGCTCCATGCTTCAGATTTTGTGCGTGTGATACCAGAGGAAAGGAAATTATTTCAACATTGGGAGAGTTGGACGCCGGCGTCGTAGAACAGCGATGAAACAGCACTCATCGGAAATGTGTGCCAGCCGTCCTTCAGCAGAGGCTTTGGTCTCAGAATGGACCTGCGCTTTCAGACGCAGCGTGCCTTTTTCAAGGTGACAAACAAAACAAGGTCCAAAGCAACCATTTAAGTTCCCTCGAATGGAAAAAGCACCCAGGTTCTCCGGTCCCCATTAGCACACTCTCAGCCTAAGCCACTAAACGGCTTTCATTCCATATTCCTCCAAAGCCCACTAGTTCCACCACATTATGGCAAGTAAGTGCTTTCATAATTTTTTTTTAAAGTTACAAATGCTTGTTGCTTGAAACTCAGAACACTCAGGAACACAGAAAAAAATTATATAACAGAGAGAAGCACTTGAAGCAGGCTGGTCTATTCTTTCAACCAGATTCGCTGCGTAGATTATAAAACTGAGTAATTTCTTACCCATTTCTGGCTTAATATGACATGCCCATTACCTTTTAAATCTATTATACTTTTCTGGATTTTATATTATTTCTCATTTCAAAAGCAATCTAAGCCCATTATAGAAAATCACAAAATAGAGAAAAAAGTAAGAGTAGAGAAAATATCCATATTTCTGCCAGGAAACAGCTGCTGTCAATATCTTGGTGTGCTGCATTCCAGACTGTTCCTATGTATGAATGACCCCGTGCCAGAGAAGCTTCCCACGTGTGCTCACAGCGTGTACAAAGGGCAGCGCAGGGCAGGCGCCGTGAACAGGGCTCCGGAGCCGGCCGGCGTGGCGTTCACAGCCCGGTCCCACCACTGGTCCGCAGGTGATCCCGGCCCAGCTGTGCCTCAGTTAAGGGGTGATCCCGGCCCGGCTGTGCTCAGTTAAGGGGTGATCCCGGCCCGGCTGTGCCTCATTAAGGGGTGATCCCGGCCCGGCTGTGCTCAGTTAAGGGGTGATCCCGACCGGCTGTACTCAGTTAAGGGGTGATCCCGGCCCGGCTGTGCTCATTAAGGGGTGATCCCGGCTGGCTGTGCTCAGTTAAGGGGTGATCTCGGCCCGGCTGTGCTCAGTTAAGGGGTGATCCCGGCCCGGCTGTGCTCAGTTAAGGGGTGATCCCGACGGGCTGTGCTCAGTTAAGGGGTGATCCTGGCCGGCTGTGCTCAGTTAAGGGGTGATCCCGGCTGGCTGTGCTCAGTTAAGGGGTGATCCCGGCCCGGCTGTGCTCAGTTAAGGGGTGATCCCGGCTGGCTGTGCTCAGTTAAGGGGTGATCCCGACCGGCTGTGCTCAGTTAAGGGGTGATCTCGGCCCGGCTGTGCTCAGTTAAGGGGTGATCCCGGCCTCGCTGTCCCTCCGTTTGCTCAGCGATAAAGCAGGGCTGTCAGACATCGAGGTCCTGCATTGAGAGGCCGATGCAGGAGAAGCACCGGATAAAGACAAGCAATTACACTGGACAAAGCAAGCTCTCACCTCTTTATTCCCCTCGCATATGCAGAGTATCCTTCCGTGTCAACGAGACCCTCTTCTGCAGCCTCCTCTGTAATGCCGCCCAGGACGTCTCCCCACGGGCTGCCGAGCCACTGGGAAAGCCAGGCCCCCGGCACCCACAGGGACAGGACTCCTCTGCCCCCTCAACCGGGAGGAGGACGCCCGTGTCCCCCCCCAGCTGACGGGGAGAAGTCCAGGGCAAACAATGTTCGGCGGTTCGTCTTTCACGTGAAAACAGAACAAAGAGGGATTGAGGATTTATGGGTAATGCATGAGATCATATTGTGTTCAGGATCCAATTTTATTTGTTTTATTTTAGCAGCATGAAATGAGAAAATTCTGATTTACTTAAGCAGCGGCAGTTGTTAATAGCTTTTAAGAATAGTTTCTCTTGCAATTTCAAGATGTGCTTTGGTTATATTGACACACATAGAAGCTCAGAGGAATTGATGGAAGTTTATTGCCAAGCCGAATAAAAATGTGACAGCTGCTCTCATGTTTATCATAAATAGGAAGAAAAAAAAGACCCCCCAAATTTGCAACAAACACTGAAACGACACTGTGATCTCAGAACGGGGGGTGTTGTCTTCGTCTGTCGTTGCCGGACGGAGCAGAACGCGTGCTGTGAACACCGTGCTGTCACATGTGCCCTTTCACGTGTGCACGTGTGTCACAGGGTGTGCTTGGTCGTACGGTTCTGCACGCGTGCTCATACGCACTCAGCCGCCTTGGATGCAGAAAACGGCGTGGGAGCCTTCCAGTCCGGGCCTATGGCTGCGGCCCCCGTCCCCTCCCCAGAGCGGCCGGCCCGGCCTTCCCTGGGTGCCCGCCGGCCTTCCCTGGGTGCCCGCCGGCCTTCCCTGGGTGCCCGTCGGCCTTCCCTGGGTGCCCGCCGGGAGCGGACTGCACGGGCAGGGGACGGCTCTGGGCCAAGACGAGGGTGGCACCACGTGGTGGGACGGGCGTGTGTTCCTGCAGATGGAGATAGATGTGCTGGGAAGAGGTCAGTGTGTGTGAACTTTGGAAGTTCTGCGGACAGTCTGCTCAGGACGGCGCTGCGGGGCGGGGAGCATCGCCAGGGCCGGTTGGTGCCGAGGCCGTTATTTCCCACAGGAGGCTCTGGCTGGGAGTGAACACATTGATGCCGATAGAATGATTTATTTCCTCGTACCAGTTAATAATATCCCCACAGTTTAAATAGCTCCCCTTCAGAAGACACTGGGACAGTAATGTGTGTTAAGAAACAAATGAGAATCAACAAAGACTGAGCTAACCTTTAATTCGACGTAAACATATCATGTAAACAAACTGAAAGAGATGTCATTTTTTTTTTTTAAAGAGATCAGGTTTTCCTGAAAAAAATGACAACCATATTTAGTGATCCAACGTACTGAGTATATTCTAATGATTCGTACAACCAGGAGCACGGCTTGCAGAGCCATCTTTTTAATTGCCGAGTGTTAACACCGTCCCGTAGCATGAGTTTCTGCTTTTCTAGAACATTCTTCCTGACCTGCCATAGGAGCGCGGTGCTCTCACTCCTCAGGACCTGTGGCTTGTTACGGACACCGGCTCCCGGGCGGCTCCTTGAAGCGGTCACGCCTGTCCTTTTCACTCTCCTCTCTCGGGTCCCCGGGGTGCCCTCCCCGGTGGTAATGACCTTGGCCGTGCAGCTTAGGAGATGTTTTCCGC
Organism: Pipistrellus pipistrellus; assembly: GCA_903992545.1. NCBI lineage: Eukaryota > Metazoa > Chordata > Mammalia > Chiroptera > Vespertilionidae > Pipistrellus > Pipistrellus pipistrellus. The sequence goes on from LR862361.1 coordinate 94,369,284, forward strand.
ATTACACAGCCGCCGGCGGCCTTTCTCATCTCCGCGGGGAGGCTCGCCGCCCGGTCTGGACGGTGCTCAGCGCTCTGCGCGCTGGAATCACACAGTCATCACATGTTTATGGCATCCAATTCGAGCCTTCTCTCTTCTAAGCATAATAACTAGAACATTTCCTTCAGAACAACCCCATTGTTAGATGTGTCTGGTGTTTGCACGCCTGCGTAAACTGTATGTAGTTTGGGTCTAATTTTTAAGATTTAGAGCCTCAATTTTTCTGAACTGCTACTTTGAATACCGCGTACCCTTCTCAAAACCGCCCCGGGGGTTCTGTTGTCTCAGAAGGACTTTCAGACTTCAGCGTGCAGAAGGGCTGCTCACAGTGAAGCTGGTCCTGCCCTGCCTGTGGCGCCAGCACGGAGGGGGGTCCCACCAGTTTGCCCACTGTGAGCACCGGGGCTGCTGGGGCAGCTCTCCGGGTCCTTCGGAGGCACCGTGGGAGCTGGCGGACCCCAGGGAGCCGTCAGCTCAGGCCGCTCCCCTGGCCTGTCTGTCTGTGCAGGCTCTGCCTTATTCCGTCTCCTGCCCGCCCACCACCACCGACAGCCAGCGGTGCTCCCGCTCCGTGAAGCCGGAGGAAGCTCTCCGGCGCGCGGTGCTCCCTGCCGCCTCTGAGCAGTACCCACTGGAGCGCACAGAGACGGAACGCTGTGCCAGGCACTGCCCCTGCCTGTCTCGTTCGACCCAGGCGGCAGGAACACGAGGCAGGCCATGACTGCCCTCGGGACAGGCCCTGAGGAGGTGCCGGTGGTCCGTCCAGGCCACACAGCCGCCAGCTGTGGAGCCCGGGCTTGGACCCAGCGATGGTGCTTGGACCCATTTGGGTTTCCAGAGACAGAACTGACATATAACAACATGATGGTTTCAGCACATGTATAGATTGCAAGATAATGATCGCATTAGGTCTAGTTAACATTCATGGTCACACATAGTTACGGTTTCTTCCTTGTGCTGAGGACCTTTAAGGTCTGCTCTGAGCAGCTTTTAGATGTATGATGCGGTATTATCAACGACAGCCCTCAGGACGTACCTTTATTTTAGAACGGAATGAACTTTCCACCACATTCACTCACTGTGTCCCCTCTCCTCCCCGCTCTGGCAGCCACCAGTCTGTCCTGAGAGCCGGGCTCAGTTCCGTCTGTTTTTAGGTTCCCCCCGGAAGCGAGATGACGCGGCGTTTGCCCGTCTCTGCCTCGTTTCACTTTTCATTAAGCCTTCCGGATCCATCCACGCTGCAAATGGCAGAATTTCCTTTTTGATGTCTGACTTGTATTCCATGGTGCGTACGCACCATCTTAGCCGTCCATCGGTAGCCAGCGGGCTGCTCCCATGTCTTGGCCATGGGAAGCAGTGAATACGGTGTGGGATACCGTCTGGAGTCTGTTTCTGCGGGATTGCCTGGTAATTCCATTTTTAATGTTTCCGGGATCCTCCATACTGTTTTCCATAGCGCCCGCACCAGTTCCCGTTGCCACCAACACCACCAGGTTCTCCCTTTTCCTTGTTCTTGCCAGTGCTGGCTCTTTCTTGTGTTTTGGTGACGGCCTTTCTGACGGGTGAGGTGACATCATCGTGGTTTGTCTGCCTCTCCTGCTGATTGGTGATGTCGCGCGCCTTTTCATGTCCCTGTTGGCCATCTGTCTGTCGTCTTTGGCAAAGTGTCTGTTCAGGACTTTGCCTGTTTTTTAATTGGCTTGTTTGTGTTTTCTTTTGGCTGTTAGTTGTATGAGTTTTTATATAGTTTGGATATTACTCCCTTATCAAACGTATGATTTGCTAATGTCGTCTCTATTCCATGTGTTGTCTTTTGGTTTTGTTGGTGGTGTTCTTCGTTGTGCAGAAGCCTTTTCATTTGGATATTGTCCCACTTGTTTATTTTTGCTTTTGTTGCCTTTGGTGTCAAATTCAAAAAGTCATCACTGAGCATGTCAGGGAGCTTTCTTGTGGGAGATTTATGGTCCGAGTTCTCATGTTCCAGGCCCTGCACTCGTTCTGAGTTGATTTCTGTGTGTGGCGTAGGAGAGAGGTGCAGCATCATTCTTCTGCTTGTGGCTGTCAATTTTTTCAACACCACTTAGTGAAGAGACTGTCCTTTGTATGTTCTTGGCTCCTTTGTTGTACATTAATCAATCACATATGTGTAGGTTTATTTCTGGGCTCTCTGTTCTGTTCCATTGATCTATGTGTCTGTTTTCATACCAAACCATACTGTTGTAATTACGATAGCTTTTTAATATAGTTATATCTTTATTTGGCACTAGAGGCCCATTGCACGAAGATTCATGCAAGAATAGGCCTTCCTTCCCCTGGCTGCCAGCACCCAGGACCCAGGCCTTTGCTCTGGCCACCACCTTCTGCCTTCGTTCCAGCCAGAGCACCAAGCCTGTAGCTTGCTCCGCCTCCTGCCCTCCCTCTCATAGCAGGCACCCTGCCCTGCCTGGCTGCTCTGCACCTGCATATGCAAATTAACCCACCATATTTGTTGGGTTAATTTGCATACTCACTCCTGATTGGCTGGTGGGTGTCGCAAGGTATGGTCAATTTGCATAGTTCTCTTTTATTAGTGTAGATTAGAGGTTGAAAAATTGTTCAAGAAGAACATTGATAAGAACATCAGAATCAGTAAGAAGAAAGCCAGTGAGGCCCTGGCCAGTTTCTCAATGGTTAGCACATCAGCCTGCCTACTGAAGGGTCATGGGTTTGATTCCCAGTCAAAGGCACATACCTCCATTGCAGGTTCCCCAGTCCCTGTAGGGGTGTGTACGGGAGGCAGCCACTTGATGTGTTGCTATTGTGTCGATGTTTCCCTCCCTCCCTTCCTCCCTCCCTCCCTCCCTCCCTCCCTCCCTCCCTCTTTTTTCCCCTCTTCTCTCTGTCTTTCACTCTCTAGAACTCAATGGAAAAATATCCTCAGGTGAAGATTAAAAAAAAAAAAAAGCCAGTGAGACCACATATGAACAGAAATTAGCAGTGAAGCTGAGAAAAATCTTTGTTCTTTTTTATTTTTACGAAATAAATGGGAGAAAGTTTCACTTCAGATCCAGTCTGCAGTTAACCCTTCCCCTGCTGCTCCTCAGAATTCTGGCGTCTTCTCACTGCCGCTCCTCGCCTGGCTCTTCCCCTGCGTCCTGCTGTGTCCCCTCGGCCAGCTGTGTCCCCGCGGCCAGCTGTTAGCCGTTGTTTCAGGCGGTGCTTGTCCTGTGGCCCCTGCATAGCCGCCGCTTCCTCCGAGAATAGTGCTCCATGAGTGCACACCATCAGTGGTCCTCCATCTTCCGGCTTCTCTGAGCAGCTCTGTCCCCCGGTGTGACCTTCGGGCCTCACAGGTGCCCGGGCATAGCTGCGTGGCTGAGGGCGGGTGTGACCTGGCATTAGGGGCTGACGGTCCCCGGTGCGTGTACACCGTCGGCGCAGGCTGTGGAGACCTGAGTCCTGCCGTGCTGTCGCCAGGAGGCAGTGACGGGAGGAAGCCCTGGCAGGCGAGGGCGTCGGAGAGCTGTAGCTCCTGCGGGAGGGCGGGCGGAGCGGGAGGCCTCCATTCCTGGCTTCACTGCAGGATAGCGTGTGCCTTTAGGCAGCCCCCGCCCTCACCGTCTTTGCCTGAAGAAATAGGAGCAGAACCACCCTCTCCCGTCGGCTCTGATGCCTGCCGTGAGGTCTGCACCCCAGGCTTCCTGTTGGGCCAAACCTGTGCTCGGCTCTCTCTCGGGAACACCTATATTTCCCCGCCTGGCTTCCTTTCTGCCCAGACGGAGGGCCGGCCTGGTTTCCCATGGCCGCCGGGCGGAGTCGGTTCTGCTGGCTGCGGCGTCCCCTCCCGAGCCTCCTGCTTCCCAGGCCCTGGGGCGCCGTTTTAGCGAATTAAGAATTCAGGTCCCCGAACGAGGCCCCTGTGGCTGGAAGAATTAATCCAGTTTCCGCAGGCCCGATTAATTCCCGGGGAACCGTTTATGCACCAGAGTGCGGCCTGGTATGCAGCCAGCTCTGCACCGGGCTTTTCCCCGGTAACGTGGGAGCAGGTGCGGCCGGGGCTGGGATCTAGGGCTCCTGCTTCGCCAGCATTAACCGAGTGCGCCGTCCCGGGGGGAGGAGGGTGACCGTCCCGGGGGGAGGAGGGTGACCGTCCCGGGGGGAGGAGGGTGATCGTCCCCGGGGGGAGGAGGGTGACCGTCCCCGGGGGGAGGAGGGTGACCGTCCCGGGGGGAGGAGGGTGACCGTCCCCGGGGGGAGGAGGGTGACCGTCCCCGGGGTGAGGAGGGTGACCGTCCCGGGGGGGAGGAGGGTGACCGTCCCCGGGGGGAGGAGGGTGACCGTCCCGGGGGGCGGCCGCTCCGCTCTCAGCTCCGTGCGCGCTGCGAGGCCCCGGGAGATCGGCCCCGCGTGCTTCCAGAGCGGGCCGTGCTCACCCGGAGACAGCCCAGAACGGTGAGCGCTGACGTGGTGCTGGGTGTAGCCCAGGGGCTCCGTTCCTGGCTTCACTGCAGGATAGCGTGTGCCTTTAGGCAGATTGGTTAGTCTCTCTGACTCAGCTATTTTGTCACCTGTGAACTGGAATAGGACTGGTGCCTAACGCATGAAGAACAGCTCAGTCACTGTGCGCTGCTATTTTATTATTCCCTGGAGGCCCGGTGCATGGATTCGTGCACGGGTGGGGTCTGGTTGGTCTGCCGGGATTGGGGCCAGGGCCACCGGGGGAGGGGCTTCAGGCAGTCAGCAGGCCCCGCCCCCAATTGGGGGTTAATTAGGGGCGGGGACAGCCAGGGGGAGGGGCCATGGGCTGTTGGCCAGCCGGCCCCACCCCCGATTGGGGTATTGGGGGGCTGATTGGTCACTGCAGTGCACATCATAGCGACCGGTCGTTCGGACGTTCTGGTGGTTCCATTGTTCCCGTCGCTCAGCTTTTCTGTGTTTAGAACGTTATGGCTTCTGGAGCTGATCGATGGAGGAGTGATACAAAGTGCCCGGTGCTCTCCCATCTGTGCCTCCCCCACTTCTGTCTCTGTCCTGAGTCTTCCATTGCCTTCAGCTGCCCTGCTGTCACCGTTCACAAAGCCTCCAGTCTTCATATTTGTGGGGGTGTGACTGCCTGGGGGGCGGAGGGGGGTGACTGCCTGGCAGGGTGGTGGGGGGTGACTGCCTGGGGGTGGAGGGGGGTGACTGCCTGGGGCGGAGGGGGGTGACTGCCTGGGGGCGGAGGGGGGTGACTGCCTGGGGGGCGGAGGGGGGTGACTGCCTGGGGGCGGAGGGGGTGACTGCCAGGGGGGGGAGGGGGTGACTGCCTGGGGCGGAGGGGGTGACTGCCTGGGGGTGGAGGGGGTGACTGCCTGGGGGCGGAGGGGGTGACTGCCTGGGGGCGGAGGGGGTGGGGGCGGAGGGGGTGACTGCCTGGGGGCGGAGGGGGTGACTGCCTGGGGGCGGAGGGGGTGACTGCCTGGGGGCGGAGGGGGTGGGGGCGGAGGGGGTGACTGCCTGGGGGCGGAGGGGGTGACTGCCTGGGGGCGGAGGGGGTGACTGCCTGGGGGCGGAGGACTGCCTGGGGGCGGAGGGGGTGACTGCCTGGGGGCGGAGGGGGTGGGGGCGGAGGGGGTGACTGCCTGGGGGCGGAGGGGGTGACTGCCTGGGGGCGATGGGGGGTGACAGGAGGGTCTCGCCCCATCGGACTGGAGCTCTATCACTGAGGGGGAAAGTGGCTCTTGGTTCGGCCTCTGGGAGAGGCTCTGCCCGGGCTGCGGGGGGAGCGGGGGGGGGGGGGGAGAGGAGGGGAGAACTGGGCTGCTGTGGGGGGAACTCTGCTCCCCTGGGCGGAGTGTGACTGCCAGGACGTGCAGGTCGGAGCCCCTCGGCAGTGGTGTGGGAGGGTCGGCCTGTGGCGGCGGTGAGGCCTGAGGAGGGGGTGGCAGGTGGTGAGGCCTGAGGAGGAGGGTGGCAGGTGGTGAGGCCTGAGGAGGAGGGTGGCAGGTGGTGAGGCCTGAGGAGGAGGGTGGCAGGTGGTGAGGCCTGAGGAGGGGGTGGCAGGTGGTGAGGCCTGAGGAGGGGGTGGCGGCGGTGAGGCCTGAGGAGGGGGTGGCAGGTGGTGAGGCCTGAGGAGGGGGTGGCAGGTGGTGAGGCCTGAGGAGGGGGTGGCAGGTGGTGAGGCCTGAGGAGGGGGCGGTGGCAGGTGGTGAGGCCTGAGGAGGAGGGTGGCCGGCGGGTGAGGCCTGAGGAGGGGGCGGTGGCCGGCGGGTGAGGCCTGAGGAGGAGGGTGGTGGCGGTGAGGCCTGAGGAGGGGGTGGCAGGTGGTGAGGCCTGAGGAGGAGGGCGGTGGCGGTGAGGCCTGAGGAGGAGGGTGGCAGGCGGGTGAGGCCTGAGGAGGAGGGTGGCAGGCGGGTGAGGCCTGAGGAGGAGGGTGGCAGGTGGTGAGGCCTGAGGAGGGGGTGGCAGGTGGTGAGGCCTGAGGAGGGGGTGGCGGTGAGGCCTGAGGAGGAGGGTGGCCGGCGGGTGAGGCCTGAGGAGGAGGGTGGCGGTGGTGAGGCCTGAGGAGGGGGTGGCAGGTGGTGAGGCCTGAGGAGGGGGTGGCGGCGGCTGGGCCGGTGTGCCCCTGTGGGCAGAGGCCAGCACTGAGGGGGCACCTGTGGCGGGGGGTTCGCAGGCTTCTCTGTGGACACTGCGGGCTGTCGATGAGGCAGCAGCGGGAGGAGTCACCGCGGGCTCTTATTTTCATGCTGCGGCATCGGAAGGTCCTGCCGTCAGTGGAAACAGGGCGAGTGCCCCCCGGCAGTGAGTTGGGCTGGGGGGGCAGACGGCTGAGTCCGTGGATCAGAGGGGAGAGCGTGAGAGACCGGGACTGAGACATGACGGAGCGCCATGCCGAGGAGGGCGGAGCGGCCATTCCACAGGGACCTCAGAACACACCCCGAGCCGGACGGAGCGTTCTCCTGTGCGAGGTGAGCACCGTCCGCGAAGAGCATCTCCTCATCGTCCGAGCGGAGACCGCGGAGGTCAGGGCCCTCCCTGGGATCGGGCCGCCGAGCGCCCGCCATCGCCTCACCGGAGAGCTCAGCGTGCAGGCCTGCGGCTGCTGCTTGTTTTCTGTAAGGCACTCGGGTTGGAAACGTGCCGTTTGTTTATGCGCGGCACTGCTTTAGGTGTGTTCGGCCGGAGGTGTTTCCTGAGTCCAGACTGTGAGAAGGTCTCCGGGCTGCAGAGCCGAGGGTCCCTGCCGGCCTGCCCGTCTCCGAGGCCCTGGCATGGCCGGGCCGCCTCTCCCAGGGACGCCCCGCTCCTCACTCCTCTCGTCACCAGACCGGTCCCGCCGTTTTGGCTCTGTTCGGCTAACCCTCCTCTCTGTTTACGCTCTCCTTACGAGGGAGCATGCGTGTGGTAGTTTACTTGAAGCTTTAAAAAATCAGGGAGACAATTATGATCAGTTTCTCCCCATGAAAAGGAAAATAACACGTTTGTTTCTGAAATATTTGGTTTAACTGGCTTTTAGTTTGGGCTTGATATTAAAAGAGAATTATGCTAGAATAAACGCAGTCAGTGACATCTGGTTGCTGGAAGGATCAATAGTATCTGAGTCGGAGGTATCTACTTTGTGATAATATACCTTCGTTTCATTGGCTAGAATTAGAAGATTGAAACGAATTTGAAGGCAGCTCGGTTACTGCCTCCGCGGCAGTTACGCTGAGAATCTGCTGCCATTATTTTTAATGGGGAGGTTTGTACTCCCATGGATTGATTGGTTATTCTTGAAGACCAGATGGTAGTTGTATCAAAATTTTATGAAGATTTTATGTCCTGTGTTTTGCTATCAGATAAAAGCATAAGTATTTATTAACTAGGAAAGTTAAACATCGCCTCATCCCAATGAAAAAAACAAGCATAAAATGAAAAGAATAAAAATTGATGGGTCATTTTATTTACCTAATAATCTACTGTCATTTCTCAAAAGGAACACAAGGGGAGAAGCTAGAAAAAAAATGCACCTTCACACTTGTCTTCTGTGAAGAGGAAAAATAGAGAAAAGGCTGAGGAAACAGGGCAGAATAGCATAGTTATAAATCCAAGTGTCAGTAATTACAATAAATGTAAATAAACTAGATGTTTCAGTTAAAAGACAAAGGTTGTCAGATGAGACAAAAACACCAAACCGAAAGAGATACTAGGTTTACGAGGAGCACACCAGAACACAAGCTTACAGAAAGCAAACGATGGGGATCACATTCCGGGTTATTTCTGATCCAAAGGGAGCTGAGCTGGCGGAACTCTCTCGCTGTGAGACAGAAGAGCCGTTACGGTGAGGCCTGAGCGGAGATGAAGACCTTGCTCCCAGTGGGAGAACGCTCACTGCACTGGGTGTGAGAACGTAGGGACCCACCAACACAGGTGTGAATTATGGAGCAAAGATCCACAGAAACAGAAGGAAAATAGCCAAATTCACCATCTGTGGAACGTTAACAAACCTTTTTGAATAATTGATAGAAGCAGCAGACAGGAAATTCCGAAGGATGTAGACAATTTGAAGAACAGAAATGGCACTTTGACTTAGTAGATGCACGTAGCATGCTATAGACACTTCCTGTATACCCCATTCTTTTCAAGCACCGGGAGCATTTGACATCGGTCATGTGGAGGACTCTAAACAGGTCTCAGCAAACTTCAAATGATTGGCATCCTGTGGAGCGCATTTCCAAAATGAAGTGGGATTATGCAAAGAATTGATCAAAGATAATAGAAAAACCCCCTAGGTGTGAAAATTAATAAACATATTTCCAAATATTTTACAGATTAATGAATTTTATGACAGCATTGAAAGGACAATAGAACTATCATTTTTATTTACTTATTTTAATATATATTTTATTGATTTTTTACAGAGAGGAAGGGAGAGGGAAAGAGAGTTAGAAACATCAGCTGCCTCCTGCACACCCCCTACTGAGGATGTGCCCGCAACCAAGGTACATGCCCTTGACCGGAATAGAACCTGGGACCTCTCAGTCCGCAGGCCGACCCTCTATCCACAGCCACTCCGGCTTTGGCAAAACTGTCATTTTTAACACAAAAAAAGGTTACTGTGTTGCTGAGCCTAGTAACTAGATTGTCAACATTTGGGTGTGGTTTTCTTAATGCCCAAACATTTAATATCTTTCTATCCCAGAGATCTCCAGTATTTTTTTTAAAATTCTCCTTTTCTTGGAGGCTGGTGCTCATCTGAGTTGGATTAGGAGAGTAAATCTCTGAGCTGACCGGGGCCAAGGCCATAGCTGCTGACGGCAGAGGCAGTGCTGGGGCCGGCAGCCTGGATGCACCGCCAACAGGACGTGTGCGCGCGGGCTGTGGCTCCCGGCGGGCATTTCCCTGGAGCCCGGGCCAGCTGAGCCGCAGTGCGACCGTGGCCAGAGGCTTAGGGCAGTGCGCGGCCAGGCCGGGAGATTACGCCTGCTTCCCTGTCTAAATAGCGGGGCCGGGCACCCTCCGGGCCTCCCAGATGCTCAGGTTTGGGATTTACCATTTTTTTTTTTTTGAGGAAAAGAGAGTAGAAACCTCCAGATTATTAATGATTTGGGGGATCTAAAGAAGCCTCGCCCCCTTCTCTTTTCTTCCCAAAGGTCTGAGTGGCACAAAAAGGCTCAGGCGTCCCCAGCTTCTCACAAGGCAGTGGCTCTGAGAGGAGGAGAACCAAACCCGAGCAGACGGTGGCTGCGGGAATGTTTGTGTCCTGGATGCAGCAAGGAAGGGTCAGGCAGACACGTGCTTTTTCCTGGTGACCATGTCCCAGTGGCTTATTAATTGTTTCAGTTTTAGTTTTGTTTTTTAATCCTCATCAGAGGATATTTTCCCATGATTTTTAGAGAGAGGAAGGAAGAGGGAGAGAGAGAAATGTCGATGTGAGAGAAGCACATGGACTGGTTGCCTCCTGCACTTGCCCTCACCAGGGCCCCGGCCAGGGAGGAGTCTGCAGTCTAGGAGGCTTGTGCCCTTGACAGGATTCGAACCCGGGGCCCTTTGGTCCATAGGCTGATGCTCTGTGCATGGAGCCAAAGTGGAGGTGTTTTGTTTTTAATTTAATTTCCCACATTATCCCAATTGACAAGCTTCTCTGGGGAGTTCACTGCTTTGTATCTGCTGTTGCCTTTTTGAGCAGAGGCTGGATAGACAGGTGATGCCAGGAACCGTTAACTAATTACATCCTGCTTTGTCTTCTTAGCGTGCGTGACTTCATCTTGGTTAGCTACGTATATATTTTAATGAAAGTCTTCCATTTTGGGGTTATTCTAAAAATTGATGGCATTTGGAACAGATGTTGATATGAACGTAGTCTACATTTAAATGTATAAATGTGCCGAACATGGCTTCCAGGTTTTGAAATAACCGTACTTAAACACAATTAAGACAAATTAATTGAAAGTTACATTTATACTACTTATCAGAATTAATAGAACGACTCTGCTTTCACTCTCTGTAAAATTAAAAAAGGAGTGTTTGGCTCTCAGTGGTCATGTCCCTGTGTGTGGTTTCCTTCGTGGTTCACCCAGGAGGGGGCTGAGCCCACTTCGGAGTGCCCCTCGGGCTGCCCACCCTCCGAGGCCCGTGGCACACGGTGAGACGTCCACTGCCCGCCTGGAAGCCACGGCAGCTGATGACACACACAGCCCATGGGGTCAGGGTCACAGGGTCACAGGGTCACACGGTGAGATGTCCACTCTCCGCCTGGAAGCCACGGCAGTGGGACTGACACACAGCCCCCGGGGCCAGGGTCACAGGGACACACTGTGAGACGTCCACTGTCCGCCTGGAAGCCACGGCAGTGGGACTGACACAGGCAGCCCACGGGGTCAGGGTCACAGGGTCGCGTTGGTCATCGTGGCTGAGGGCCCTCCCGGCGGACGCCGTGCGCGGTGACGGAGGAGCTGTCGTGCTCTCGGACGCCCACGCACAATGCTCCGAGGTGCCTGTGCGGCCCTCGTGATGAGCCTGGCGCTGGGGGGACCGGCCAGGGAGGGGGCCCGTGCCCAGGAACACGTCCTGCGGTGGGCCTGGTTCTGAGTCAGCATTCAGCCCACTGTCCGCTTCCCAAGGTCAGGTTTTAGTTCAAGAAACAAAGGCGACCACGAGGGCTGTGGACAGACCGAGACGGCATGACTTCATCGTAGGCCTCGTGTTCATGTCTGGAAAATTGGACATGAGGAAGAGGTTGTTTCTGAAATACTATTTTTTATTGGCACTGCCGGTCGTTCTAGAAAGCAATTTTCTGAAGAACATGCTGGTAAAGCAACAGCACAAAAGTTAAAGTATAACGGCCTTTACATTTCATTGGCAAGAACTTTTATTTTTGCTTTAACAGCTCCTAAAATGAATTAATTCAAGTGATCAATATTATTGTTTTATGTATATCAATGTCACACATTTATTAAATTATGTACAGTTAATTATATTTCATTGGCAATTCATATTGACTTTCAAAGTGTGGGATAGACTGTTTAGCCCTGCTAGCTAAGGCATTAACCCTTGGCCTTATTAAAAATATATCCTGAAGTGATAAGGGTAAAGTATTATTGGCTATCTTATATTTATATATCTCATAATGAAATAGAATGAAGCAAAATTAAGGAAACTACTGGACTTAAACTGCAAAATTAAGGAAACTACTGGACTTAAACTACATTAAAGAATTCTTGCTGTTTAGAATAATCCACCAGATAGCACTTAACTGTATGTAAAAGTGGTTTACTTTCTATTGGAAAGCTCTAATCATATTATTATAAATAAGTTTCAGTTTATGTTCTCATTTTCTGTGATTAACCTGGGATTGCCTCTATCTCACCAAATCTACTCATTTTTTAGTCTTGTTAGTGGATGATCCCATTGATACTGTATTTTATTAAAATATGTAGCAAGGTTTTAAAAAGTTAAGTACTGAGGATTTCAGAATATCTCACGTCTAAAGATTGATTGTGAATATTCTCTGAAATTAAGGCTGAAAGTCTGTTGAATATAAATAGGAGTCGTTCACATAGATAATGGGGTGCTTTCTGGAATACAGACATCCCCTGGTGAGAACGCGCCATTCTCCATGTGTGCACTCAGTCCTCGTCCCGGCTCCCCGTTCTCCGCGGCAGCTCCGGGCGCCCGCCCTGTCCTCAGCCCCGTCCCTCCCTCTGCAGGCGCCTTCCCAGAAGCCCCTGTCCGGTCCGTCCATCCGGCAGCCTCCCTCCCCCCTGTGTTCCAAAGCTCTCCTCCCAGTTCATCCTTCCGGCACACACACCAGGTCGGCTGCTGCATGCCTTCTCTCTTCTCCCCTCCCCACGCTGGGGGCGGGCACAGCCCCGGACTGTCCTTCTAGAGCCGTGGTCGGCAAACTGCTCGCCAGCCGCACGCGGCTCTTTGGCCCCTTGAAGGTGGCTCTTCCACAAAGTGCCACGGCCTGTGCGAGTCTATGTTGAAGAAGTGGCGTTAGGAGAAATTTAAGTTTAAAAAATGTGGCTCTCCGAAGAAATGTCAGTCGTTGTCCTGTTGATATTTGGCTCTGTGGACGAATGAGTTTGCCGACCACTGCCTTACCGTATCTAAGTTTTATTACTGCACTGTCCCCGCCAACCTTTGGGTTTTAGGGACCCCCAATGTTGAGTTTTCTGAAGACGGCTTCCTTTGACCGAGAGAGGAGTGTAGGCGCAATGCGTGTTTCTATAACTGCCTGCCTGATGCGGCCTCTTTGCTGTCTACACACCCCGCTCCACGCTGGGCTTACCTCCCGACATTCATTTCAGAGGTTCGTGTCATTCTGTTATGTCCGCGCTATGTCTTTCTGTCTTTGGCACATTTCCGTGGAAGTCTGAGCTCATCAGAAAGGACCCGCTCTGCCACATCAATCTCTGTAAGCATCTCCTCCATCTCTCTCCTCGGGTCACGCATTGTGTCAGCGTGGTCTCTGCGGTGCGGGGCCGCTGATGGCCGCCCGCACGGCCTCCGGGCGCGTCTCCCGTGTCTGTTCTTCCTCGTGCTCGCCTTTCCCAGGCTTTCCCCTTCGTCCTCTCCCCTCTTCTGTCCGCCTCCGTCACCCTCTCCTCCCTCTCCTCCTCTGTCCTGACCAGGATACAGAAACACGCACACAACCAGATTGTTACGCTGATGGCTCCGGCCCCAGGCCCCCAGACCCGCAGAGCTGGGCCGGGGCAGGAAGGGAGCAGGGTAACGGGGAGGACGGGGAGGGGAGCACACAGGGCGGTGTGGTGGGCGCTGTGCCTTCCTGAGGAAAGATGAACTGCCAGCTTCTCCGCTGGAGCTGGGATTTGTGATTAACCGTATCTTTCCTCACGCATGCTCTCTGTCTTAGTCACGCACGGATGTATTTCTCAGCTATATTTGCTCTTGAAAGCTATAATTTAGTGGCACAAAGAATGCAGCATAATAGGACCTTAAACCGTTAATGATACCCATGGTGGGTGTGCAAGCTGCTCCCCTTTATTCCTGTACTAGAGCGGTGATCTTTTGACAGTTTGTCTGAATAGTCAGTTATTGTAATGACAGGGGATATTGGGACAATTAGCTAATCTAATCATTGAAATGTCCTTTCGAGATTGCACCAGGCATTAAGGTATGACTCATAAAAAAGTTTCCTATAAAAGCAGGCTCACAATGGAAGTACCTGTTGTCTGGAATTGCTATGCAGCCAGCCTCTCCTGCAGGACTGAGGGCTGGAGCAGCTCGGAGCACTGGTATTGATTCTGAAAATTAAACCAATTGGCAGCCATCCCTGGAGGACCTGACTCCTGAGGTCTAAGATGCACTCGAGCTGCAGTAAATAATGCGCCAGGAGGAGCCAGTGGAGGGCTGTGAGCGTTTAGTGAGAGCATTACACATTTAACTTCCAAATGTTCTTCTTAATCGCAAATAAAGACTGAGTAATGGTGATTACAGACAGGGCTGTGCACCCTCACTTCCAAGGCAGGCCCCCCACCGCCCAAAGGGGAGCCTTTGGCTTAGACTGCGCTCCGAACCCCAGGAGTGGGGAGCTTCCGTGCCATCACCTGGGGGTGAGGAATGAACGTGGCGGTGTGTGTTGGGGGCGGAGAATAGGGGGTGGTCAGACATCGTTCTCCCACCTTTCCAGCCAGCTCTGCTTTTCTGTTTTATTTATTCGCTTCTATACAGAAATAACGTGTAAGGTTTAATTTAAAGGAAGGTTTTGCTTTCATAAAAACAGGGAAAAAGGGTGCTGACCCAAAGCTGCACTGATAACACCCTTCGGTGGGCCACGGCCCCCTGGCTGCCGCACACCTGCTGTCCGGACCCCGGGTCCGCCCCGGAGCACATCCACTGTCAGCGGCAGCCCTTGTCTCTGCCTGAGGCACATCTTGGAATCACCCTCTACTGCGGACTTCTCAGACCCAAAGGGTTTAAAGTTCGTCATTGCGATGTCAGAGCAGAAGAGGGCGGACAGGAGAGAAGAATAAATTTTCTTTTCTGAGTGAAGGACCTAGTTACGATATCAAGCCTCCCTCCTGCTCTCTCTGCGACTGTGTCCAGCTTTGTTGGGTTAATTTGCATACTTGCTCCTGTTTGGCTGGTGGGCGTGGCTGGTGGGTGTAGATGAGTGATGGTTATTTGCATATTACTCTTTTATTTTTTATTTTTTTATTTTTTTTTATTTTTCTTTTTTTATTCTTTATTGTTTAAAATATTACATATAGTATTACATATCTCTCTCCTGGCCACCACATCCCTCAGCACATTCCCTCACCCCCTAGTGTCTGTTTCCATTGGTTATGCTTATAAGTCCTGGTGGTTTTTACAGACCAGTTCATTGGCGTATAGAGTGTGGGAATGGTGAGAGAAATGTACAAAATTAAAAAAAAGAAAGACAGTTTAAAGCTACCTAATAAAGTCCAAGAGGACTTAAGGGAGGAGTCCTTTCCGTAAATACTATGAAGGAATATACTGGTACAGAGTACTGAGTTTAAAAATCTTTTAAACAGTTCTTTTATCAGTGTAGATATTTTACCAATTTGATGCAAACATTAGTTTATTTCTATTTCTTTACACACTCCATTTAATTTGCTCTTTCTCTATCTGTATGTGTACTTACATACATAGATATGGGACCCTTCAGTCCAGAGGTTGATGCGCTATCCAGTGAGCCAGACTGGTCAGGGCTGTTTATTGTTCTTCTCTTTCTCATATAAAAGGCAGTATTCTATGTTCTCTGTCCTTCACCTTGCCGTTTTTATTTCACACTACATCCTGGAGATAGTTCGTAACAGTGCATAGAGACGGCCCTCACTCCTTTTTACAGCTGCGTAAGTACTGGGTAATTTTACATGTGAATTTTATTAGATGTTACAAGATTCCCCGTTACAAGGATTTTATTTTGTACTTTTATGAACAGTGTTCATAATTTTCAGGGTTTTTCCTCAACCAGATAGGTGAGAAGCCGTGTCTTAGTGTGACTATGATTTACATTTCCCTCAGGAGTGCAGGTGAGCATCTCTGAAACAGTGAAGGTCTCTCTCCTGCCGGCTGTTGGTTTATGTCTTTGCCTATTTGCCCATCAGGATTTCTGTATTTGTCTGACTTTTCCAAGAGAAAGGAAGATTATCTTCTTGCGAGGCGGATGTGAATGTTATATATCAGTTTGCCGTTTGTCTGATCCTTTGCTCTGGCTGTGTAAGTTCTAAAAGGTGCGTCTTCTTTATGGTCTGGTCTCCGATGACGGAGTTCTGTGGCGCCTGCTCCGCGCGGTGGGGAGGGAGGGGGACCGTGTCCGCCTTCCCCAGCCGCTCGCCTGCCTGGGGCTGCGTGTCCGCCACTGCCGCTCACCCTGCCTGTGTCAGGCCCCTGTTGGTCATTCTCTCACCACTCACCAGGGAACCACGGCTGCCTCCTCTGGCTTCTGGTCTGTCCCAGTGGTCGGCAAACTCATTAGTCCTCAGAACCAAATATCAGCAGTACAACGATTGACATTTCTTTGTGGAGAGCCAAATTTTTTAAACTTAAACTATATAGGTGGGCACATTGTTACGAACTTAATTAGGGTCCTCCTAAGCTGGCCTTCGCTAAAAACCCCAGGGCCAAAGAGCCGCCTGTGGCTCGCGAGTCGCGGTTTGCCGACCACGGGTCTGTCCTAAACGTGTGCTTTGTGAAGCAGTTGCCTGTGACGCTAATCCTCTCTGTGGGACCGCCCCCCCCCCCGCCCCCGCCCCGGGTGTGGTTACCCTGCAGGCTGTCCAGGCCCCGGGGGAGGGCGGGGAGCAGCGTTCTCTGGGGCCCGGAGTGAGGCCACCGCGCTTTGCGGGCCAGAGAGTGAGACACAGCAGCTCAGACCCGCTGTTGTCGTCTGGAGCGGCCATGGCGGGTGGACGTGAACGGCCGTGGCTGTGCTCACGTGGGGAGCGGCATGGGCAGGTCGGGCCCGTGGGCTCCCGTCCGCCGAACCCCGGGCGGACCGTTCCAATTTAACGCCACGTCCGCCTGCTCTGCCCCTGCCTGCGGCCCGGGCTCCCCCAGCTCCCCCAGCGGGAGAGCCAGCTCATGGCCATGGACTGCCGGGGAGCCAGCGTCTCATTTGGATGATGACGATGATTAGCTTTTATTGTATTTTTGATAGAAACTGTTATTACGGCACTAAATAAATACACAGGAAAGTGTTTTTCTTAGAAAATTACAACAACCAGAGCATGCTAAACGCCCCGTGTGTTGGCTGCCGCCGCCAGCGCCCAGAGGAGGGAGCGTGCAGAAAGGCCGTTAAGCAGTGGGTGCCATCGCTGGCAGAGCCTCCCCCGCCGGAGAGAAAACCATCTGCAGAGGGGCAGCGTCCTGCCACGTGTTCGCCAGATGATTGCTGCCCTCCATGGAGAGCGGAGCAAATCTGAAACAGACAAGATGTGCAAAAATGTTGCTGTCAGTTATGTGAGGCCTGCTCACTCTGGCTGTTACAAAGAGGGACGTGTTCTTCAGCTTCTTATAACGTTGTGAATAGGTCTTAGCGAGAGGAAGGGGGGAGGGGAACATGGATTGCTTGCTTTCCACACGCGCCCCAACCAGGGATCCAGCTGCACCCTGGGCGTGTGCCCTGACCCGGAATCCACCTGCCCTTCCTCGGTGTCCAGGATGACACTCTGACCACTGAGCCACACCGGCTAGGGCCAGCTTCTCCGTTTTTTAAAGACGGTACCTTCTGTGCACCTGCAACGGACATCAGAGATATCTGTCCTCTTGTTGGCTACTGCTTAAGTGAACATTAAAAAACACAACCTATTGTCCAGCTCACTTTGGTGGAAACATTTATTCATTTCCAAATTTTGTCAGAGGGATTGCAAATCCCGTATTTCTTCCTATCATACTTCCGTCTGGCTTTCATGGTATGGACAAGAGCAGTCAGTGCAGGGGAGAGGAGGCTGAGGACAGGGTGGAGGAGGCTGGTAACTGGAGAATTAAAGTTGGTCTGGCCCTGGCCGGGTGGCTCAGGTGGTTGGTTGGAGGGTCATCCTGGGCACCATTTTGTTTCGGGCTCGATCCCCAGGTTAGGGTGCACACAGAAGGCAGCTGATCCCTGGTCCTCCTCACATCGATGTTTCTCTCTCCCCCACCCCCTCCTCTGTCTCTAAAAAAACCAATTGAAACATATCCTCAGATGAGTATTAAAAAAATCAATGGGCCCTAGCTGGTTTAGCTCAGTGGACAGAGCATCGGCCTGCAAACTGAAAGGTCCCGGGTTCGATTCCGGTCAAGGGCATGTACCTTGGTTGCGGGCACATCCCCAGTGGGGGGTGTGCAGGAGGCAGTTGATCAATGTTTCTCTCTTATCGATGTTTCTAACTCTCTATCCCTCTCCCTTCCTCTCTGTAAAAAATCAATAAAATATATTTTAAAAATCAATGGGAAAACCAAAACAAAACCAGTGGTGATGGCGGAGTTGAAGGGTAACCAGTGAGGACAGCAGAGGGACTGACTGCCAACTCCTACACGTGAGAGGCTGTCATTGAACTTAAACCTTCCCACACCCTTCTCCCCTCCGAGCCACTGTTTCTGTGTCTGAGTGAGAGGCCCGAGGTGAGCGGCGTCTCCGGTAACAAGAATCAGCGCCGTTTCAGACCTCTCCGCTGCGATGGACAGTCAGTGTGGAGCGCTTAGAACATGCTTACCTCATAGATAGCAAGAGTGAATAAAAGCGAGCTGGCACGCGTAAGATTTGATTGCTGTTAAATAATGGAAACATCGCCCCTGGTTTTCTTTATTTCATAGATACATACAAAAGTAGAGGACTCTCTGTGATTCTGTGAAATTGGGTTGTCCAAATTCTTATATTTCATTGAACTGTGCTTCTTCCCGCTGCCTCATTTAATAATGCAAATGGGGTTTTACTGAAAAAGAGTCTGCTTATGTAATAGCTTACATATTGCCTATGCTGCTTTCACCCTCAACGACAGAGCGGGAAGATGCGGCAGAGTATACGGCCTGCAAAATACACTACTAACCCGAACTACCCGCTCTCGGCGTTACGGGCAAAGCTTGCCAACCCCCGACGTGCGGGGTCTGCTGGTCCCGGTAAAAGACACGGAAGCATCAGGTGCAAACAGCTTCTGAACCCGCAGCCAGCGTTCCCTGCTCTCACCTCTCACGTCGGAGCCAATCAAACAGGAGGACAAAAGGTTGCCAGTTTCCATTTACGTTGCTACCCAAGAGCCGGTTTGAAGAACGTAAACGGATAAAACATGAGCAGTTGCAGTCAACTATGTGGAATAATTTAAAAGTTTGATGTTGTTCCTTTTTTCCTAATAAGTGAAAAACCAAACCCACAAAATGTGTGCCATTTCCTTTCACTTACGAAGACTGCCTCCTGGTTCCCACGTATGACATGCGACAGTCACCGGAAGGTGCCTGGGCAGCTCTGTGCCCCTGGGCTCCGGCGCCAGGCCCGCCTCGTGGCGCCCCATCCCCTGCGGGCGGCCCGCGGTGCCCCGTCCTCTGCGGGCGGCACGCGGTGCCCCATCCCCTGGGGGCGGCACGCGGTGCCCGGGAAGGGAAAGGACTGCAGCGGTCGTTGTTCTAAAAGGCACCATGACTCTGGTCCGAGCCACTGCGTTCAGAGCCGTAATGCACAGCGCAAACACAGCCTCCCTCAGGTGAAGTCTGAACGTGGGCCTGGTTTCAAACTGAAATATGTTTGGTTCTGATCGTGTCGTCGTTAATGTTTCGGAAGTGAATCTGGGTCTGGCCGGGCGGCTCAGTTGGAAGCGTCGTCCCGTACACCCAGAGGCTGTGGGCTCGGTCCCCAGGCGGGGTGAGTACGGGGGCACCGTCCATGTTTCTCTCTCCGCCCTTCCCGCCCCTCCCCGCCAGCACCCCTCTGGGCGGACCTGAGAGAGCGGACCAGCTCCGGGTCTGGGTCCGGGTCCCAGAGCGGCGCCTCCCGCAGGCCTGTCAGGCGAGTGGCGCTTCCAGACAGGAAGGCAGATGCTCTTCTCCTCCGGTGCAGGGCGTGCCCAATGCCAGCCCCGGAGGGAGCGGCTCTGCCAGCTGCTCTCCGTGCCCTCCGTCGCTGCGGATGCCGTGGGCGGGTCACCTCGTCCTGAGGACAGTGCAGCTGAGCTCCCAGTGAGACGGGGCGGCGACGGAATTGCTTAGGGAGGGAAACTCCAGCCCGGCGTTCCCGGGACCATGTGGCCGGCGGCTCGGGCCCGCGAGGCCGCTGCCCAGTCCGGTCAGACGCCCGCAGAGGACACGCGGACCGCTGCTTAGAGCGCACAGGCAGCTGCTCTGGTGCAGGCCCCTCAGCGGGCTGTGGAGCGGCTGGACCCTCGTTCACGTCCTGCTTCCGAACCAGCACGGCCCGCGGCCCCCAGGAGGCAGGCCCGGCTAGATGGCTGGCCCGGCCCGGCCCGCACCACGCGGCCCCCAGGAGGCAGGCCCGGTTAGAGGGCTGGCCCGGCCCGGCCCGCACCACGCGGCCCCCAGGAGGCAGGCCCGGTTAGACGGCTGGCCCGGCACGGCCCGCACCACGCGGCCCCCAGGAGGCAGGCCCGGTTAGACGGCTGGCACGGCCCGCACCACGCGGCCCCCAGGAGGCAGGCCCGGTTAGACGGCTGGCACGGCCCGGCCCGGCCTGCCTGGCTCCGGGAGCACGTGGCGCGCCGGGGCAGCAGTTCCACGTGGGCACCTGGAGCCACCCCACCCGGCGTCCTTGTCCTGCCCTGCCCAGCCCACCATTCCTTCCTGTCACCCTCATCCAGAAACGGCACCTCCAGCAGCACAGCAGCAGGAGCTGGGCCGGGGCGGGGGCGGGGGGGGGGGGGGGGGGGGGAGGGGGAGGTGGGGATGAGGGTGCCCGCACTGCAGATGCATGTCAGATAAGGCAGGCTTTTTACATAGAACTGTGGTGCCCGTGTGTCTGTTCCATGTGTTCCATGTGGTGCATGTGACAGCTGACAGGAGTCCCTGGACAGCCAGAGCAGGAAGAGCCACACCCTGTGCACACGGCCCTGAGAGGGAGCCGCTGTCACGTTACCGGCCCGGTGGAATGCGGAGCACGCTGAACATGGAACACGCTGAACACGGAACACGCTGAACACGAACACACGGAACACGGAACACGGAGCACGCTGGACTCGAAGCACGTGGAGTCCAGGCTCCAGCGCAGAGGGCGAGCCCGCAGCACTCAGTGGCCGTCACGGAGCCTGAGGCCGCTCTCCTGGGCGGGCAGCTCCGTCAAAGGGAGGACACCCAGAGGCCGCGCGGGGCCCTGGGGAACATTCTGGAAGGCCGGGAAAGGAGAGAATGGCTGTGACCACGTGGTGATCTCTCTGGAAATGGTTACACGGAAGGTACACTTTTAGCATACATGGACAGTACGTTTAGTGTGGATCTCTGGCGTCTTAAAGAAAACCCAGCCTCTTGGGATTGGAAAGCAGAGCCTGTGAGCGGGGCGGAGGGGCCGGGCGTGGGGAGGTAGAGAAGCCGGCTGGCATACAGGACCGCAGGAAACAAAGGCTGCAGTGATTCAAAACCCACGCCAAAGCAATCAGAGAGGACATGACACTCACAATAGAAAAATAAAAGGAGGAGGAACGTGGACGGCAAACCCGAGAGCTCTCCGGAGTGAAGAGGAAGGAGAAGGACAGAGATTGCAGACGTGAGAGGTGGGTGTGGAGGACAGATCAGAGGCCGGGGGAGCGGGATTGAACTTCCTGCGCCAGAGAGGAGGGCGAGCAAATAGCAAAGGGCCCCCTGAGAGCCGCGCGCCACGTTGGAGAGGCTCCGCTTGGCTCATCCTGGCGAGAACCCGAACGGGGAGGGTAGAGCACGCCCGGAGGTCCAGGCAGGCTGCCCACCACGCAGCACAAACGGGCTTCTCTCGGGCGTCTTGGCTGTGAAATGTCAGGGGTCTGTGGCTGGGACCCAGGAACCATGTTCAGATCGGGCGTAAATGTGAAACCCGACTCTTTTCAGATGTGAAACGAGAGCCTCCGTGCTGCCGCCTTTCCCGGCCGCTCCCGTGGCCCCCGAGGGCAGGCCCCGCGGTCCCTCCCCCGCCCCGTGGGCAGGCCCCGCGGTCCCTCCCCCGCCCCGAGGGCAGGCCCCGTGGTCCCTCCCCCGCCCCGAGGGCAGGCCCCGCGGTCCCTGCGGGGAGAGCGGGGGTGACAGCGCCCCCGGGGGAGGGGCACATCTGGCTTCACGTCCTCAGGCGGGTGGTCAGCGGCTCCGGCGCCGCGGCACGCCTCCCCCTGACCCGGCTGGGAAGGGGCGCCCGAAGGAAGACGTTAGAGAACGAAAACCCACCAACCAAACACACAGCCAAACACAGCCCAACTGTGTTTCCTTATAAAACCCGCATTTCAAATGAAGCAACTCGGGCTTGAAGGAGAGGAATTGGTAAATGAAGCACAGGGCGCGTCCCATTATTGCTGGGAGACAAAGCATTACAGCGGGACAAAGGATCACGGAGAGGAAAGGATGAGAAAGTTATTAGAGACAAGAATATGCACAGCAAACAATAACGGCGCAGTGGATCAATTTAAGTATGATTTTGGAGGAGAAACCCGCAGTATCGCGAGTGAGGCTTTCGGTAGCCTGAGACGAAACAAAACATGAAAAACGAGGAAATGAAAAGGGAAATTACGAAAATCTGTGTTTTTATTTTATATGCCCACATATTCTTAAATGTGAAACCCCAATTACGTGGATTCTCTCCTCGGAAGATACAAATGGCGCCCGGAGACTGCAGTGGAGAGAGGAGGAGGATGGCGATGGTACGGCAGGAAGGAAGGTGCTGAGGAGCCGGCAGGCCCTCCGGCACACACAGGCCCCGCCAGCTGGTCAGCCTGTGAGCGGGCCACCGGGGCGGGGTCCCCGGCAGCCCAGCCTTCAGGTGACTGGGGGATGGGGGGGGGGCGCACCAGGATCCAAAGCCAGAACCCAGAGCTGAGCTGCTCTTCAATGCCTGGTCCACAGAGACTAATGCTCACTGAAGCCAACATGGAGCTCATTTGTTATGTAGGAATAGGTAATTGATCAGAGAAAGTCTTCAATAAATGGCACTTTGCCCTGACTGGTGTGGCTCAGTGGATAGAGCGTTGGCCTGCAGACTGAAAGGTCCCAGGTTCAATTCCGGTCAAGGGCATGGACCTTGGTTGTGGGCACATCTCTCTCATCGATGTTTCTAGCTCTCTGTCTCTCGCCCTTCCTTTCTGTAAAAAATCAATAAAATATATTTTTAAAAAACGGCACTGGGACATCCAGCCGTATCTGGAGGAAAGATATATTGGGTTCTTTCTGCATTCCTTTCATCAAGAAAACTGCAGACGAATTAAAAACTTAAAGGTAAAAGTAAAACCGTCAGTGTATGTAGAATAAACTACAGCTGAGCATTTTTATACCCGTGGGGTGGGAAGGACTTCCTGCTCACGAATACAGGCCTTTTCAAAGCTTCTGTTTGGTTGCCACCTTCTCTATGAGTGTGAGTGGCTGGAATAATCAGAAAAAAGAAGCTGATGTTTACCTTGCAGCGTGGCGTGTGATGATATGTAAACACATGCAGAGTGTGTTGCCGGGTCAGTGGGGTCCCAGCGGCAGTGTCACAGGGATGGTAATGAGTACTTAGTGAAGATGGCAGAGAGGTGGTGGCAGCACTGACCCAGCGGCAGGGGATAATCACTTTGTACTTAAGGGTTCTTGCTGGTGTTCCATGATACAGTTGTCTTAAAGCTGTTCAGTGGTTCATGGTGATCAAAGGCATTAAACCTTTCTATCCTACAAATGCCGTTTAAGAGAGAAGAACTGTGAGTTTTAAGTACCCCGATGTGAGTGTCGGTAGAATGGCAGTTAGGGCGTCAGGCCTGGAGTGTGTGCTTAGGAGTTTGCAACTTAGCCCGGCGGACTGGCTATTGTCTCATTGGGATTATGTTCAGCTGCAACTAACAGGCACCCAGACAGATAATTAAGTGCTTATACAAGTAAATTAAAGAGCAGGGTTGACATTTAATTTGAACCTATTTTCCTTATCTAAAATGGATTTCAGGAGAGAGGAAGGGAGAGGGAGAGAAACATCAATGAAGAGGGAGACTCGTCATCAGTCCGCTGCCTCCTGCCCGCCCCCTAGTGGTAATGGGGCCCAAGGCCTGGGCCTGGGCCTTGGCCCCGAGTCCTTCCGTGACCTCCTGGTTCAGAGGCTCAGCCGCTGGGCCCGTGGCCGGCGTCCTTTAGGAACACGTGGGGCAGTTTTGTAGGTGCCACGGAGGAGCCAGGCCTCCCTCCTGCTGTGTTCTGTCCTGGGAGCAGTGGCAGCTGCCCCTCCGGCGGGTCCCCCTGCGATCCGGGCGGCCCGAGGAGGAGGTGTTCCCGCCGGGCGTGTCTCCGCCAGAGGAAACCAGCGGCCTTTCCAGAAGCCTCACTCGTTGGGCCTCCGTGCACACGTCCCCCCAGAGCTGTGTCCGGAGCCTCTTTAACGCCGGAGAGCCGAGCAGCCCGCTGCTGCTCGTGTTTTCAGCCCGGAGCGCATGGCCCTCTCCGGAGGAGCCGGGCTCGGTGCTCCCTGCGGACGGCGGGGCTGGAGTCTGAGTGGCTCGCTGTCCGAGGGCGTGGACAGCCGGGAGGGAGCCCAGCGGAAGGAGGAGCTCGGCGTGGAGGGGACTCGGGGACGTGGTCTCAGGACCGGAAGAGGGGCCCTGAGCCCCAGGGAGGGTGCGGGTGACCCCGGGCCCCGGGAGAGGGCAGAGCTGGTGGCGGCCGGGGGTGGGGGGTGGGGGGCGCCCCTGAGGCTCAGCAGGAGCGGGCGCCTGTGACCCCGCAGGAAGTGGCGTCTGCGTGGCCGCGGCTGTGGGCGAGCGGGGCTGGGCACCCACGGCGGGAATGGCTCCCGGCTGAGCCCTGGGAGCCGAGCGGAGGGCAGGGAGGGTGTGAAGGAGGGCGATGGGGCCCAGGGACAGGGCCCGAGCATGGCTGCCCGCTGGAGAGGCTGGGGAAGGAGGTGAGGAGGCTCATTTCCCAAGGAGCGGAGGCGGGAGGTCCGCCAGGAAGGAGGGGCTCCTGGGCTGGAAGAGGGCAGAGGGCGGAAGGAGAGGTTACTGAGCCAGAGAGGGGGCAGAGGGCGGAAGGAGAGGTTACTGAGCCAGAGAGGGGGCAGAGGGCAGAAGGAGAAGTTATTGAGCCAGAGAGGGGGCAGGCCGGAGTGTGCGGAGGGCAGACCAGACCGCTGGCTGGTGCGTCAGAGACCTGGGCGAGGAGAACGTGCCCCGTGAGGAGGCCGCTGGGAGCCGGTCGTGGTCAGAGAACGGGGCTGAATTAAGCCCTAGTGCCCTTCTGGTGCCTCACTCACACAGGACGGCACTCCTCCTGGACAGTCTGAATGGCACCCACAGCCGTCTTACAAAAAGCAGTCAAAGCGGGCGGTTGTTTTGTCTCTAAAACAAGTTGTTTATAGTAACTAACATTTTAAAATATATGTTTTATTGATTTTTACAGAGAGGAGGGGAGAGGGATAGAGAGCTAGAAACATTGATGAGAGAGAAACATTAGTCAGCTGCCTCCTGCACACCCCTTACTGGGGATGTGCCCACAACCAAGGTACATGCCCTTGACGGGAATCCTACCTGGGACCCTTCAGTCCGCAGGCTGACGCTCTATCCACTGAGCCACACCGATTAGGACAGTGGTCGGCAAACTCTTTAGTCAACAGAGCCAAATACCAACAGGACGACGATTGACATTTCTTTGGAGAGCCACATTTTTTAAACTGAAACTTCTTCTAACGCCACTTCTTCAACATACACTCGCCCAGGCCGTGGTATTTTGTGGAAGAGCCACACTCAAGGGGCCAAAGAGCCAGTAGGCATTGAAAATGGTAAAAGACAGTCAGGTCTATGGTTTAACTGAACATACACACCGAAATGATGGCCATGGTCGCTGGACCACTGTGGGCTTGGCTCTGCCCTGAGCGTTTTAATTGCCAGCCTTTGTAACATTTTGAAATATTTACAGCCTTATTATCCTGATTTTAAGTCATCACATAGTGCTATTTTTGGAATAATACTAGCGTCCTTAGTTTATCTGTCTTAAAGGAGTACATTTTGGCAGCGACGCTGTCTTTTCCTCACTGTGTTGACAAAGCCTATTTTGTGGGGGGAATTGCTGGGGATATAAGAAAACATACAGAAGAAAACAAACAATGAAAATCTAGTTTCTCACAACGTGAATACAACATAAAAACAAACTAAATTTGAATAGTTGTAAGCCTGCTTATTTGGTATGCATTTTTATTATCTACCTATTATCTATAATATACTTAGTATATATGCATACATAATCATGGTAAGCCAAAACATATGATAAATGTCAGTTTCTTTTAAGAACACTTTTTCTGATATACAAGCAATCAAAGAAAAGTTGAAAATCATATCTATAAACTATATTATATAACCCAAAATATACACATATTTGATCAACTCTGTATACTGTATTGTATTTTTCACAGCATCTGAGTCAATGAGTGGTAGTTACTTAAGAAATGTGGGTAGCCGAAACCGGTTTGGCTCAGTGGATAGAGCGTCGGCCTGCGGACTGAAAGGTTCCAGGTTTGATTCCGGTCAAGGGCATGGACCTTGGCTGTGGGCTCATCCCCAGTAGGAGGTGTGCAGGAGGCAGCTGATCAAGGTTTCTCTCTCATTGATGCTTCTAACTCTCTGTCTCTCTCTGTCTCTGTCTCTCTCTCCCCCCCCCCCCTTCCTCTCTAAAAAAATCAATAAAATGTATTAAAAAAAGAAAAAAAAGAAATGTGGGTAGGTCTTCTTTCCGAGGCTCCTGTCTCCTGAGTTGACTTGGTTCTCTCCCTTCACAAAGCTGCTTTGAGTGAAGGAAGGAATTCCTTCTGATCGTCCCACTTCGCCTCCACCTGTGCGCCCGGCCAATGATACTAATTAACAGCGAATCACGCTCCCACTGTACTGATCAAGTGTTAGTTATTAAATTACGTCCTTAGAAGTCCGTTACAAACTTCTTATACTCCATTTAAGAGTATGAGCGTAGGAACTGGGTTTCCCCAATTAGAGTCTTGGTGAGGAGAGTCGGAGCGAGGCCGGGGAGTGTCTGCGGGCGGCGGTGCGGCCCTCCGCGGGCCTCCGGTGGCCGCTGGGAGGCAGCCTGTCCGGGACATGGGAGAGCCTCTCTAACCTTATCCCTCCGCGGGGGACCTGGGCTTAGACTGTAGCCTTGGCTTTTCTGTGTGTGTAACTTTAGTTCAGGTACGAGAATGCTTTTAAAAAGGCACAGACCATCGATGATGTGGCTGAGAAGGATGATTTCCCCCGAGCTAATTGCACAGATTACCACAGCCCTAAAGGTTAATGACTGTCAAACATCCGTGATGCATGGAGACTATTAATGCTGGTGTCACATGAATAATTTAAGCCGGTGGACTAGTCCTTCGTGGACAAAGGGTCTTGTCCGAAGGACAACAGTGCCCAGTGCCCTTTTTCAGTTTAAGGAAACATTTTCAAAAACTCTTCAGCTGGAGAACTCGAGTCACTCTCACGAGCAGTGATGGATTCTTATACTCAGACATATAAGATGTTAAAATAGTCTTTATTTCAAAAGGTAACTACATTACCCACACGTACTTTATATAACTACTGAGTTATTACTTGAGGTCTATAAAGTTTTTATATTTTATGCAGACTTAGCTTAAGCCTTAAAGAATTAGGTAAAATGCATGCACGCTTATCACTGGACATCTGAAATAAAGCTTCTTTTATAGCTAGCTGATCACGGAAGAAAACTTGGATATTTTATTGTTAATATTTTCATTTTATTTTAAAATGCCCAAGTTTAATTTGTTATGTATTTCTTAAACTTTGTCTTTTAATTTTTCCTTTTATGTTGTGCTTTTTAGTATTGTATAGCCAGTAGCAGGTTCCAAAGAAATTAGCTGGAATATACTTTTATTTTCAATATAAATATATCCTGAAGGACAGACTGAAAAATACTAATTCTTGTTCTTTTAATATATATTTTCTATTGATTTCAGAGAGGAAGGAAGAGGGAGAGAGAGGTAGAAACATCAATAATGAGAATGAATGATCAGCTGCCTCCTGCACGCCCCCTGCTGGGGATGGAGCCCACAACCAGGGAATGTACCCTGGCCTGAAATCCAACTGTGACCTCCTGGCTCATAGGCTGACGCTCACTGAGCCATGCCGACCAGCAAGAATACTAACAGTTTTAAGAGATGCTTTCCCTAAAAGGTTTCAGTTGTTGAATAAATGGTAAAGACTGCACACTATCTCCTCTCCTCAGAACAGTCACGGTAACATATTGAAGGATCTAAGAAAAATCCAGAGCAAATCAATCCATCAGCGCACACATGGTCTCGTCCCGGCTTCCTGAACGTGCCGGGTGTCAGACTTTCCCTCTCCGCCCGCGGGCGTCCTGAGCGCTCCCTGGTGCGTCCGGCCCCCGCCGTCCGTTTGTGATCTGCTGTTACAAGCTTTAGCTCTCCTCAGCAGGTGTGCTCTCTGCTACACCTGTACCTCTACATGCACATGTGTATAAACACACCTGTATAAACAGACATACGCACTTCTACATGAGTACATAGATACACACACACACACAAACACAGGCGCACACACGCACACACGCACATAATTTATTCACCACGCTGCCTGCAGAGTGCGGCAGAGTAGATCGGAAAGCATTTGCTGAGTAAATGGGTGAGAGATGTCACCGCTCCGTGTCACAGTCCCGCTGCCTCCTCCAGACGCAGAACAGCCGCCTCAGCAGCTTAGCCAGAGGTGACATCCTCAGACACGAAGATGGATGGCCTCTTTCTAGGACACTTGCAACATTGAAGACAAACTACATTATTTTCCATGCCATTTCCGTGTCGTATTAAAAATAAATAAAAAAGGAGCACTGGATTTTAGGTCAGGACACCCAGACTCAGGACTCCGTCCTACCCTCTTCCACTCCGGTGATCTTAGGCAAGATGGGAGCTTTCCTAGCCTTAGCTTCTCTCCTCTTCGAATGGAGATAATGTCTTATAGGATCAATAATACCGGGAATGTATCGAAGCTTGTTTGAATGAATTGGAAACGATGCTATGAATGTCTCCCTATCCTGATGTGGGGAAGTCCCTGTTAAAAGCATGATTCACTCAGACTTTCTCATTCCATATGTATGTTGGATGAGAACACTCCTATTTTTAAATTTTTAATGAAGATGCTCTTTTTTTAAACGTAGAGTACAGAATATTACCATGAATTGGGAGAACAAATAACAATTCATGATTCTTTTTAAAAAATTTTTTTTATTGTTTTTGTACAGAGAGGAAGAGAGAGGCATAGAGAGTTAGAAACATCAACGAGAGAGAGTCAAGATGCTCATTTTTTAAAACTACACACATGGAAACATATTTTTCTTGTTGATGAAGAATAATGAATGGACGTTCCCCCTCCCCATTCATGTTTAAAAACTTCCCTCCTTCCCCTAAAGCCCCTGGACACTAAGCATTCCTGAGGGGTGTCTCCACGCGGCCGCCTCTGCCTGGCATCTCCCTCCGACACCAGCACTGTCTCTGGGTGCCGCCGTCCCTGCCCTCCCTCCCATCCTCTCTCCGCCAGACGTGTCGTCACGTGTGCGGTTTGTGGGAGGGATGAGACCGCCCTGCAGACATTAGTGAGGCGTGTGATGGTTGTGCTTTGACATGTTAACAACATTTCTCTGGAGCAGGTGTGTGACTGCCGGGTAGTTCTCCATCCCCGTCTTTCAGCCCCGCAGCCCAGATGAAGTACAAACGTCACAGGTCTCCACTGCTCAGTAACGCCCATCACACCAACACGGGGATGGTTCTCCCCACAGGGTCAGTGACACAGGAAAAATGGAACTGCCGCTTCACAACGACGTGGGTAACTTCAAAATGTTTAACAGCAGGAATAAGACTCCTTTTATGCATCAGCATCAGTACAAGTTATAACATTGTGTGATGTTAGGTTAACGCCATGGTGGGCAAACTGCGGCTCGCGAGCCACATGCGGCTCTTTGGCCCCTTGAGTGTGGCTCTTCCACAGAACGCCACGGCCTGGGCGAGTCTGTGTTGAAGAAGTGGCGTCAGAAGAAGGTTAAGTTTAAAAAAAACTGGCTCTCAAAAGAAATCTCAATCGTTGTCCTGTTGTTATTTGGCTCAGTGGACTAACGAGTTTGCCGACCCCTGTGTTAATGATAGTTGAAGATGTGGAACATTTGGTTTGGCATCGTATTGAAGTGAGTTTGGTTTTTGGTGATCTTGAGGGTCTAAGCCAGTATCTGAGAACTGTGCGTTCTCCTCCTGCTTTAGAAACTGTCTGTGGGGTGGACAGTGCTTCCCTTAGGTCCGTGTTCATCCGGAGTCACAGCCCTGACCTTATTTGGGAGTGGGGTCTGTGTAGGTGTGATGAGGCTGAGATGAGGTCATAAGGGTGGGTGGGGCCTGGTCCAGTGACCGGTGACCCTGTGCTGGGAGGGGAGTGTGGACACCGGGGACACGGGCCAGGGCCTGTGAGACAGAGGCAGAGAGGAGGTATGCTCCCGCCAGCTGGGAGCGCCTGGGATTGACTGTCGCAACCACCGGGAGGTGACCGGCTCCCGGAGGAGCCGGCTCTGCTGCCCTTGACCTTGGACTTCGGGCCCGAGCGGTGAGAGAATTCGTTTCTGTTGTTTTATGAAACCCAGCTGCGGTCCTTGTCACAGGAGTCCTAAGAACTGACACAGCTTCCAAAAACTGAAAATTAAATAACGGGCCCTAACAAACTAATTAAAAAACAAAACAAAAACAGAAACGGAAAACGTCCTCTTACGGAGGCAGCACTGAGCGTGACGCTGTCTTCAGGTTGGGCGATCAGAAAGTGGAAGTTAGTTACTGTAGCTCCCTGGGTAATGCTTTTCTTTCTTTATTTAAAAAAAAAAATAATATTTTATTGATTTTTTTTACAGAGAGAAAGGGAGAGGGATAGAGAGTTAGAAACATTGATGAGAGAGAAACACCGATCAGCTGCCTCTTGCACACCCCTACTGGGGATGTGCCCGCAACCAAGGTCCATGCCCTTGACCGGAATTGAACCTGGGACCCTTCAATCCACCGGCCGACGCTCTATCCACTGAGCCACACTGGCCTCGGCTCCCTGGGTAGTTCTGAAGCCTCCGGTACCGGCCCAGCTTCGGGATGCAGTAAGCAGGCCGGACTCAGTCACACTGCATACCCACCGGGAAGGCCCCGGAGGCGGGGAGGCTGCGGAGGTGGGGCCGCCCCCTGGGCTGTGTTTCTCTGCTGGTGTTTGCCTGGGGCTGTAGGTGATGGAGCCTCCCCCGTCACTCTGTCCCCGGCCTGCCAGGCGGCACCCCGCGGCCTGTGCCGGCGCGGCTTGCACGGGGATGCAGTCACCGCCCCGGCGGTGTGCACGGCCGCCGGGCGCTGCGAGGGCGCCTCCCCGGGAGTGTGCGTGGAAGTGCGCTCAGAGGGATGTTTCTCCTTTTCCGTTTCCTGTTATGGAATGAAACATTTCTTCTCAAGGAAGTAATTGTACCCAAAATGTATTTACAAAACTGTCTAAAGACGATTCGTGTATATCCTATTTAAAAAAAAAAGTATTTTATTGATTTTTTACAGAGAGGAAGAGAGAGGGATAGAGAGAAACATCTATGAGAAACATCGATCAGCTACCTCCTGCACACCTCCTATTGGGGATGTGCCTGCAACCAAGGTACATGCCCTTGACCGGAATCGAACCCTTCAGTCCGCAGGCCGATGCTCTATCCACTGGGCCACACCGGTTAGGGCACGTGTGTATCCTATTATCAAACAATAGAAATGTTTTAAAAAGACCATGTGTCCTATGCACAAAAGCAATATACTTACACTACCTAAGGCTAAATTAAAAACAAACAAACACGCAAAGCCTTTACTGAGACATAAAAGACATAAATAAGTGCATTTATGTACCATATTCACAACGAACGTGTCAGTATTATAAAGATGGCCTTTGTGCCCGCATTAATCCATAAGTTCAGTTCCAATCAATAACGGAACATGTACAGCATTTTCATCACAGGCTTTCTCAGACACGCAGAGAGTGACAGGCCATGGAATGAGCCCGTGCTCCGCCGCCCAGGCCCCCAGAACGGGGCAGTCTGGGTGCAGCTCCAGGGACTTAGGGGCCGGGGTGTGGTTTTGTTTTCCTGGAGAATTTTTAAGCAGGACCAGAGAGCATCACGCTGGTTTACCTCTGATTACTCTGACTGATTACTACTGATTTTTTAAAAATGTAGCTACTCTTCTGTTATACCTTAAAAATGAATAATAGTTCCTTAATATCACCGGATTTTCCGTCCATATTCAGATTTCTCAGGCTGTCTCCAAATGGCCTCTTACAGTAGGTTTGCTCAAATCAGCATGTAAGCAAGACGAGGTCCTTACACTGTATTTGATTATGTCACTTAAGCCTCTTTGATTGTGTAACTAGTGACCCAGTGCACGGATTTGTGCACATCGAAAGGAAATTAATTAGAAGGTGGCTGGCCGGGTGGGACTGGATGAAACAGGCTGGACACGTCCTGGAGCCAGCCTCCTGTGGTCCCTCCCCGTTGTCTGCAGAGTGCGTGGGGGTCCCTCCAGCAGGTGGGGTCCCTTAGCATGGCCCATGGGATCGGGCCAAAACCAGCTCTCTGACATCCCCGGAGGGGTCCCGGAGTGCGAGAGGGCACTCTGCAAAGGTGCCGTCCTACAGGATGTGGAATGAAAATGCAATAAACCAGATTCGGGGGACAGAGCCCCAGGGACACCTCACCCACGGCCGGAGGTGGAATCGCTGGTCCCGGGGGAATCAGGCCCCCTCCTCTCTGGTCTGAGGTGCGTCCCCTGAGGACCACCCCTGCCCGGTCACTGCAGCTCAGCAGCTCCTGCACGAGCACCTGCCCCTGGTGGTCAGCGTGCATCATAGCAACTGGTTGGAGGGTCGGACACTTAGCATATTAGCCTTTTATGTATATAGATGGCATTCCCTCCCTTCTCCTCCTCTCCCTACTCTTTCCCTCCCCATCATCCCCCTCCCTTCATTTTATTCCCTGCAGTTTATTTGTTGAGAGAGAGTGCGAGTGAAGGGCACACGCGTGTGCTGGTGGGATGAGCCTGGTCCCGCTCTTACCAGCCTCCCACCTGAGGCTTCGGTGTTCGCTCATGATGATTGCCTAGAGCTGTGATTTCCTCAGGGTTCGAGAGACAGTGCATTTCTAATTGCATCATTCCTTACGCTTTTATTAGCTGGAGCTCCATAGAGCTCAGCTCCCATCAGCTAGAGTTCCTCTGAAATAGTTTATACCAGAAGGCCAGGATAAATGCTTGGTTTTTTTTTGTGTGTGTTTTTCCCCCCCTTGATCAATTTTCAGAGTAATGAGCTGATACCTGCTTGCTTAGCTCCTGCTGCATAATGAATTACCCCACCCTCGAGGGGCTAAAACCACAACCATTTCATTCCACATCACGATGCGATCGGTCAGGATTTGGGAGGGGTTGGCCGGAGAGTCTGTTCTGCTTGGAAGAAGGTGTTTAGCTGGCGGATGGGCTGGTCTGCAGGGTCCGTGATGGGTTCACGCACGTGTCTGACACGCTGGAGGAGCGGTTAGAAGGTTGGGCTCACCGGGACTGTTGACCAGAGAGCCTGTGCCCCTGCCCTCGGCATGGAGGGCCCAGCGTAGTTGGACTTTCTCTCCTGCTGCTCAGAGTCCTGGAGAGAACATTGTAAGAGCTGGGGTGTAAGCTGCAAAGCTGCTGAAGTCCTGGACCTGCAGCTCAGGCTGTGCTTCCTCGGCATCCATGGTACAAGCTGACCACCGAGGCCAGGGTGGACGTAGGGGAGGAGCAGGAGAGAATTTGCAGACATTTTTAATCTACCCTAATACCATAGCGAATTCTCTGGGGACTGATGGTTTAAAAAATTTATGAATTTTTATGTATTTGAGGTGTTTAATCCACCTCATGAATTTTTATGTATTTGAGGTGTTTAATCCACCTCAGTAGTTTTTAGTGATATTTAAATTGTCACATTGTTGGCCAATTGGAACCCCTTTAAGTTGGATCTTGTGACCTACTGACGTGACTCCATTCATTTGAAAAAATATTCTTTTATGCAGGATGGGGCAAAAGTAGGTTTACAGTTGTTTGTGTGGAAAATAACACAATATAGAAGTAACGAGGGGCCCAGTGCATGGCATTCCCACCCTTGTTGGGGGGGAGGGGCCCTCAGCCCAGCCTGCGCCCTCGCGCAGTTCGGAGCCCTTGGGGCAGGGGCCTAAGCCATCACGATATCCTCAGCGCTGCCGTGGAGGCTGGAGAGGCTCCCGCCCCTGCTTCACGCAGGTTGAGCGTCTGCCCCCAGTGGTCAGTGCACATCATAGCAACCGGCCGTTCTGCTGTGTGGTCGATTTGCATATTAGTCTTCTATTATATAGGATAATATAAAAATAAACTGTGTTTCAAGTACCCATAATTGTAAGCCTACTTTTGCCCCACCCTGTACATATGTAATAAAAATTGCTGTCTTAACCATTATTAAGTATGCAGTTCAGTGGCATTAGTTATATTCACAGTGTCATCCTCTGTCACCACTATGTGCAGTATTTCCAAAACGATTTCATTAACCAAACAGAATTTTGTAGCCATTAAGCAACAGCTCCCCCATTCCGCTCCCCCAACTCCCGCTCACTCCTAATCTACTTTCTGTCTCTTTGAATGTGCTTGTTATAGATATTAGTGGAATCATACGATATTTGTCCATTTGTGATTATCTTATTTCAAACGATGACCTCCACGGTCTTTATGCGCTGGAGTGGAAGCCAGCAGTCCCACTTCTTCAGAAAGTCTCTGCCTACCTCTGTCTCCTCTCCTCCTGGGACTCCCATTATCTTTGTACACTGGATGAAATTTCAGAGGTTTGTTCATTTTTGTTCACTTTCCTTCTGGTTTTAGAACTGGAGAGTCTCAGTTGAGATTATCTTCAAATTTGTTGGTTCGTTCTTCTGCCAGTTCAAGTCTGTTATTGAGCAGCTGTAGGGAATATTTTTTTCTTCATTTATTATATTTCTCAACTCAAGAGTTTCTATTTGGTTCCTTTTGATAATATCCATGTCTTTATTGAAATTCATTATCTTGTGAACCATTGTTCTCATCCTGTTGGGTAGGATGTGATTTCCTTTTGTTCTTTGAACATGGTTATGACAGGTTAGTTAAGTCTTTGTCTAATAAGTCTAAAGCCTGGCTTTTCCTGGGACAGTTTCTGTTGATAGCTCTTTTCCCTGTATATGGGCCACACTTCCCTGCTTCTTCGTGTGTCTTGTAATTTTTTGGTCAAAAACTGGACATTTTTTAATAGGGGAATTTTATTGATTTCAGAGAGGAAGGGAGAGGAAGAGAGAGATAGAAACATCAATGATGAGAGAGAATCATGAATTGGATGCCTCCTGCATGCCCCCAACTAGGGGATCGAGTTCACAACCCTGGGCATGTGCCCTTGACCAGAATTGAACCCAGGATCCTTCGGTCTCAGGCTGACGCTCCATCCACTGAGCCAAACCGGCCAGGGCAAAACGTGGACATTTAAAATGAGTTAATGCATAAGCTGTGGAACCCAGAGTCCCTCATCCCCTTAGGATAGTCTCTTCTCGTGTGGCTGCTCTTCGCTTGTGCGGTGACTCTCCCGGGCTAACCCTGTGGAGTCTGTTAGCTCCGCTGCGCGGCCATGGGGGTTCTGCGTGGTTTGATTAGTGGTAAGCTGGTGATGGGGTAAGATTTTTTTAAATTCTCGTTGCCAAAACGTCTTCTAGGCTTTGCGAGTCGTTGTGTGTGCGTGTTGGGGCATACTTTCCTCGTCAGGGACTTTATGAGTCTGCCTTCACCTTGTGAGACATGTCTGTGTTTTAACGTAAAAATCTGTGTTTTCCGATGGTCTTAGGCTACCCACAGATTGAGAACCGCTGCTGTTGAGCTTAAGACCATCAGAAAACACAGATATTTACATTATGATTCATAACAGTCGCAAAGTTACAGTTATGAAGTAGCAACGCCAGTAATGTTATGGCTGGGGGTCCCCACCACAGGAGGAGCTGGATTAGAGGGTCTCGGCGATAGGAAGGGTGAGAGCCGCTGGCGAGGGGATCTTCCTGGAAAATGGCTAGTGGCCACGTGCACAGCTCTCCTATCTCCCCGCTCCCCTGCCTCCCCCGTAGCCTGTGTGGGGCCTCAGGGTCACCGGAGTGTGAGAGGGGCTCAGTCTTTCTGGGACGCACATTGGTGTGTGCAGAGTCCTGGGCCCTCACAATTCTCCGATTAAAACCCACACAGACGTCTGATTCCACAGCCTTCCTTCAATGTCGGCTGCGCTCCTGGTGGCCCAGGCGGCACGGCGGACCTCAGAGCTGCCGGCGGGTCAGCTGCCGCGAACGGGCTCTGGCAGGCACCTGAGGACGGGCTTTCCCTGCGCTGAGCGCTGGGCGCTTCAGTGAAGATCTACGTTTAATCCACTCCCATTATCTTTGTACACTGGATGAAATTTCAGAGGTTTGTGAACGGGCTCCCCGGAGCCGGGCCCTCAGGCATGACAGGGCCCCGAGAGGAGCTCAGCTCGGAGTCCGGCCCTGCCGTGGAGGCCGCCGGCTGGTAAGGCTACTGCCGCGCAGAGCAGTCAGTGCACACAACAGACAACGTTAAAATGACACCAGCCCAGCTGGTTTTGTAAAAAAAATATTTTATTGATTTTTTACAGAGAGGAAGGGAGAGGGAGAGAGTTAGAAACATTGATGAGAGAGAAACATCGATCAGCTGCCTCCTGCACACCCCCTACTGGGGATGTGCCCACAACCAGGGTACATGCCCTTGGCCGGAATTGAACCCGGGACCTTTCAGTCCTCAGGCTGACGCTCTATCCACTGAGCCAGTATTTAGGGCAGTGGTCGGCAAACTGCGGCTCGCAAACCACATGGGGCTCTTTGGCCCCTTGACTGTGGCTCGTCCACAAAATACCACGTGCAGGCACGCACATACAGTGCCATTGAAACTTCATGGCCCATGCGCAGAAGTCGGTTTTCGGCTCTCAAGAGAAATTTCAATCGTTGTGCTGTTGATATTTGGCTCTGTTGACTAATGAGTTTGCTGACCACTGGGTTAGGGCAGTGGTCAGCAAACATATCAACAGGACAACGATTGACATTTCTTTTGAGAGCCAAATTTTTTATATTTAAACTTCTCCTAATGCCACTTCTTCAAAATAGACTCTCCCAGGCCGTGGTGTTTTGTGGAAGAGCCACACTCAAGGGGCCAAAGAGCCGCAGTTTGCCGACCACGGGGCTAGGGCATCAGCCCAGCTGTTTTAACCAAGGTCCCACAGTTTTCCTAGGAAATTGCTTCTCAGTTAGATTAGGGTAAGCCTTCGGTTAATATCCAGGATTTTAGAAAATTGATTTTTACAGTGTGCCAGTGTTTTCATTGTCTTATGGATGAGATATTTACACAGGTCCTCACTCCACTAACTACTCTGGGAGTTCTGCCCGCCCGCCCGTCTCCCACCCGCCTGTCCCCACCGCGCGGGTGAATTTTAATAGCAAGTGAACACAGTCAGTCCCCAGAGATTGCACACAGCATCTCACCGACTTCATAAACTCAGGAACAGCTAACAGGGCCTACATACACAGATATACATAAAAGGTGTTTATTTGCACTTCAGGAAAATAAATGAACATAAATGAGCATAAAGCTCTAAAAAGAACAGTGTAGGATCCCAGGTAGTTGTCGATTCAGTGGGATGGGGTGGAGCACGCAGGAGCTTCTGCGCTATAATTGAGACGTTTATTATGGAGCAGTGGCCTCACGGGTTTTGTTACATCATTAAGGCATACACGAGTAAAAACATTTTACGATGATGACTGTTTCCACATTAACAGGTGAGGTGGGACGGTAAGCCACGGAGTTCTATAAAAGAGCTTCAACCTCAGCTTCTAAGGCCGCTCTTTATGGGCAGAGGAATTACTTAGGGAGCATAACTGCCCACGTCCCACGGGGCTCAGCTGGCCGGGCTCCAGCCCCAGGAGAAGCAGAGAGAACATGGAGGAGGAGCTGCTGCCTGTGCTACTGAGAGACTAGCCCGGGCCAGCACCGCACCTGCCACCCCCGGAGCCCCGGGCCTGAAAGGCCTCTGGGCTGTCAGCCCTGGGCACACACAGGCGGTGCGGCCCTTGTTAGAGTCCGTCCTCACAGCGCGCATTCACCACTGGCACAGTGTGCAGGCGGGTGACCTGCATAATAAAAGCCCAGCGACCAGACAGTGTGACGACCAGAACGACCCGTCAGCCAGTTGCTATGATGTGCTCTGACTCCCAGGGGGCAGACGCTCAACGCACACTGGGAGCACCGCTCTGCTGACCCGGATGAGCTGCTGCTCCCGCAGTGGGCCGATCCCCGCAGGCCACACCCCCCACCAGTGCGTGAAGCCCGCACTCGGGGCCTCTGGTTTTAGAATGAGAAGTGAAGGTTGGGGGGAATACCCAAACCACAGTCCAGATGATTGCACGTAGCATCATGGTGGCAGGATCGGAATGGAAAGGTAACTGAGAAAATGGAAATTTAAATAGTTTTTGTTTTCAAGAATGAAATGGAAACCAATGTGTTTAAGTTTCAACATGACCGAGTCTGTTAGCTAATATGAGTGTATTCTACACGGAACAGCGGACCCCATTATAACTGGGGGCGTGTTAGATATTTCCCTCCTCTGCCAGTGTGCCGCTCTGATCCATGGAGCCTTAGTCCGGATCTGATCTCACTCACCCTCTGGGCAGCTGCGTCACTGCTCCGTGCCTCGGTGTACATGCGGTGCCCGAACCCCGGGAGCAGTGCTGTTTGTGACAATCTTGTATCTGCTAATATTCAGATATAAACATTGCCCCTTAGCTTCCCAGATATTTAAATGTAAGATAACGTTTCAGTGTCAGCCCGAACGAGAGCCAACGGAGTTCGCACGGGTGCAGAGCCCTTCGGCGCCGCCATCTAACCGGGTGGGCGTGGAGCGGGCGCGTGGCGTGTGCTCTCGTGTATCCGTGTGGCTGCCTGGCTGCGTGGCCAGGCGGGGGTGACGTGCCCGCCACACACGTGCCTGGTGCCAGCCGTGGGAGATACCACAGAAGCAGAAACCCGGGCCCTGCCTCCCGGGGCGCGGTCGGCTTGTGAGGTGTGGCTTTTATGCAGATCCTAGACAACAGAGTGGAGCCATTTACAGGGAGTGACAGGCGGGGGGTAAATGCAAACACCCAGCCCTCGCGGCAGGGAGAGCCACGTGACGGGGAGAGCGGACGGGGTTCCGGGAGGCGGGGACGGTGGCCGTTCCGGGCCTCAGGGCGGGAGCACTGCATGTGTCTCCCAGGAGTCCTCTGGGGAGCACGGCGTTCTCCTCTGGGGAGCACGGTGTTCATCTCTGGGGAGCACAGGTTCATCTCCGGGGAGCACGGTGTTCATCTCTGGGGAGCACGGCGTTCTCCTCCGGGGAGCACGGTGTTCATCTCTGAGAGGCAGAGACCTGCGCTCGGCAGAAGCGTCGCCCGGATGTGATGCAGTTGGAGTATTCCTGTTACGGCTTTATTGCCTCCCAGCTGTGGTCGATGTTTCGCTGAAATTATTTGGATGTTATCTTCAAGCTGTGACAATGATGCTCTAAAGGTCATATGCAAAACACAATTAAACCTCCAGTAAAATAAGAACGTGCATTGTGAAAGGCAAATAATCGGAATTAGTTCCTTTTTATTTTTTTTCATCTGGGCCATTTTATGGTGACATTTTCCGCTGTTGAAATAAATCACAAGGTTGTTTTTCTTCTTGATTGCAATTTCCCTTCTCTCTTTGTGTAGGTTAAAAATAGAAACCACTGTGCTTAAGTTTTTATATTATCGAGTCTGTTAGTTAATATAAACTTTATTCCAAGCTCAATAATAGATTCTATTATAATTCTACGTGGAGACTTATTATTTTGCTCTTATGTAAATGTGATGGTTTCTGATTGGCAGAGATTTAATTATGTACACTTTAGTTTAAATTAGATAAGCCAAACATTTCTATACCTCTGTCATTAGCTCACCCATTAGGGCAGTGGTTGGCAAACTCATTAGTCAACAGAGTCAAATACCAACAGTACAACGATGGAAATTTCTTTGGAGAGCCAAATTGTTTAAACTTAAACTTCTTCTAACACCAGTTCTTTAACATAGACTCGCCCAGGCTGTGGTGTTTTGTGGAAGAGCCACAATCAAGGGGCCAAAGAGCCGCATGTGGCTCGAGAGCCGCAGTTTGCCGACCACGGCATTAGGAGATTGCTAAGATTCCTTTACTCTGGAACTTGGTGATTCTCTGTTATTCCCCATAGAAGCAGTGAGTGATCGTTTCTGTCGCGTGTTTGGAAGTTCATACAGGAAACACGTTCACCGTTACTGCCCCCTCGGCTGCCTGAACCGTGGCTTTGGGCGGTGATTTCCGTGCGGCTGGTGACTCCTCCGGCCCCTGAGGAAGGCGATCTGCTGCTCCCGGAGGCGCGGGGCTCGGGGGCGGCGGCGTGGCTGAGCCAACAGCCTTTGTGCTCGGGGGAAGGACGGGACCCCGCCGTCTGCCTGCGGGCGGAGGGGAACACGGGGGATGAGAAAGGGCCTCACTTCACGCCAGTTTTTGGGGTAAAATCGCCCATTGGTGCCGGAGGCGGGCCGCACGTCGGTGTGGGTGCCGGGGTGCGGGCTGCAGGTCCGTGTGGGTGCCGGGGGGCGGGCCGCAGGTCTGTGTGGGTGCCGGGAGGCGGGCCGCAGGTCGGTGTGGGTGCCGGGGGGCGGGCCGCAGGTCTGTGTGGGTGCCGGAGGCGGGCCGCAGGTCTGTGTGGGTGCCGGGCCGTGGGCCACGTTGCCATGAAGCACCATGAGGCTTCTATGGGGTGTGCACAGCCTGTCTCCCTCTGCCTGTCTTTCTGTCTCAGACAAAAGGGACCTGTTACCTGGAGTCTATTGGCCTTTCCTTTTCACCTAAACAAGTTGTTCGTCTGCCCTGAGGCTTGCCATGCTGTTCCAGGTGCGGATCCGCGGAGGGAGGAACATTTACAGTTATTAAGTGTCTGTGAGCCGGTTTGAAGGCTCCGGGCTGGCCGCCAGTGGGGCTTGTCCTGCTGTGACAGGACTGAGGTCAGTGCCTCGGAGCGAGCAGCGTGCGGCCTTGGCAGCGGCTCAGGCCAGCTGCGGGCGCAGAGCCTGCCCGGCCGTCAGTGGCCGGAGGAAATGCGCTTTGACTGGACGGGAATGTAAAAGCTATTTTGGAGTGTTGTCAAAGGCACGGAGTTTAGAATAATGTAACCTGTTCGTTTTGTGTTCCGAACTGACTGTATATATAATGGGATTCAGGTTTCAATTTTTGCATTAAGCAAATGAAAGTATTCAAATAAGCCCTTTACAGGAGGGGAATTGCCTGCATGTTGAAATATTCCGAATAAAACCGCAAGGTGGGTTTAGGAAGCGGGACTGGCCGCCAGAGGTTCTGGTCCTGGCCTGCCCACAGGCAGCCCTGTGACCTGGCAGTGCCGGTGTGCTCCTTGTCCACGGCTCCAGGCCCACAGCTTCCTGTCCACTCGTCCACTGATGGGCACCTAGCATGATGCTAAATGCAATGGCAGACAGAGAGACACAAATACCACGTGATTTCACTTACATGTGGAATCTAAAGAACAAAGTAAACGAGCAACGTGGAAACAGACTCACGGATACAGAGAACAGACTGGTGATTGTCAGCGGGGAGCGGGTTCGAGGGAATGAGAAGTACAAATTGCTAGTTGCAAAATAGTCACAGGATGTACTGGTGAGGCACAGCCCCTCCCTGGCTGGCCAACCTCCCACGTCGCTCCCCAGCCCCGATTATGGGTCGTGCACTGGTGAGGTCCCCGGGCCTGGCCTGTGTCCTCTCACAATCCCGGACTCCTCGGGGGATGTTGGAGAGTCAGTTTCCACCCAATCCTGCAGGCCAGGCCGAGGGCCCCCACTGTGTATGAATTCGTGCACTGGGCCTTTACAAAAATAAAGTGTAAAAAGCAAGAGGCTCTGCTCCAACATGGGTCCATTCCAGCATCCTCATTTGTAAAACTTCCTTCGCTCTGAGTACGTTTTGTAAGAACGTGGCCTGGTGCTGGCTCTGTGGACTCTGTGCTGCTCTGTGAGCTTGGAGTGTGAGGGTCGTGCAGAGTACGTGGGAGTGACACCTGGACAAGCCACGCCCGGAAAACCCAGAGCCTTAGGCTGACAGCCGCTCAGATGCACCTGTGGGCACATGTCTTAGATCCGGAGCCGAGGGGCTGACACTGGTTTTAGCTCATCCTGAGCACAGCGCGTCCGAGCGCCTCCCGGGGGCACCTCCTTCCCCTCCCCACCCCTCTGCTCCTCCCGAGCGCGGACCGCCGGCCACCTGCCGTCGCCGCGGACAGCGGACAGCGGACAGCGGACAGCGTGTGAGCCGGTCCCGGGGAGGTGATGTGACAGGAGGCTGCGGGCAGTGACATCCCCGGACAGGTCACACGCTGTCAGCCCTCGGACAGGCGGGGGAGCGCACGGGGCTGGCCACCGGACCCCGAAGGA
Organism: Pipistrellus pipistrellus; assembly: GCA_903992545.1. NCBI lineage: Eukaryota > Metazoa > Chordata > Mammalia > Chiroptera > Vespertilionidae > Pipistrellus > Pipistrellus pipistrellus. Next base: position 94,411,452 of record LR862361.1, read on the forward strand.
CGTTAATGCCGGAACTCCTGGTTTTGTTTCACCACTTTCCTCCTCAGGATAGTTTGTGTGTTTAATTTTCTAACCGAACTCCGCAACAAGTTAGGCCGGTGGTTAATCCAAATAACTTTTCGCCCTCATGTCAAAGCTGTTGCATTGAAATAAGAATGCAGTCAGTTACCTTCTCTTGGCATTGAACTTGGGTGAGTATATTACACTGGACACTTAGCTTAAAAAAATCACCTGTCATCTCCTACCTCCTCTTTTCTTTCTGCCTGTCAGTCTTCCCACCCATCTACCTGGCTACCACCGTCGGTGAGACATAACTCAGACTTGTAGTTAAGCAGAAAATGGCTCCTCTCTCTCTCTCTCTCTCTCTCTCTCACTCTCTCTCTCTCTCTCTCTCTCCCGGTTATGACTGGTGTCTGAGGGAAACTGGCCGGGTTATTTCTCCTCCCCTACCGCACGCCTTGGAATATTATTTCCAGATCAGATGCTCTGGACTCGGACAGACCTTGTTCAGATTTTGCCTCTCTTTCTTCAACTGTGGCCAATGTATTGATCTGGGTTTTGCTTTCTTGCTACAGATTATTTTGCAGATTAAAGGGAACATCACATGGAGAGCGTTCAGCTTTACCACCCAGACTTTACCAGGCCAGTCCTAGGTTTTGGGTGTGTTTCAGGGAAAGGAATATTTAAGGGAAATATTTAAAAATTTAAGACTTTTAAAGGAATGATCGATAAGCCACACACATGTCCGTATATAAACACACACACACAGAAAGGAGCCTCCATGTAAGCATGTATGCTGGCATTTATATGCACACAGCGTGAACCCGGAAGTCGGTGGACAATGGGGTTTTCATTTTGTAGAAGCAGCGTGAGCAGCCATTGGAAGGCCAGCAGTCCGCTGCCGTCTCACACAAAGCCGGGGATCTGTGCCATCTCCGTACGCTCTCCCTGTGGACCGGACTGGGCGGACCCAGTGCGGGCCCCCGGGGAGAGGAGAGATCACCTTCTCCCCACACTGCCCGTCCCTCCGGGGCACAGGCAGGGGTGCGGCTCTGCGCTGAGGGTGGGGGAAGGAGCCTAAGGAGGGGCTCTGCGCCCCCAACCGGCCCCTCCGCCCCCGCCTCCGGGACTTTGTGCTGAAATGTCCAGAGGCGCAGGGCCCTCAGACATCGTGCTGGGATCGCCACGGCCAGACGTGTCCTCGGGGGGCGGCCTGAGGACGGAGCTGGGAGCCCCTGCCCAGCGCTATTGGCAGCCCCGGGCCCCGCTACCCGCTGGCCTGGCTGCGCCGGAGCTCCGGGGGAGAACAGGAGGAGGAAGAGGCAAACGCTCACTCGGGAGCGCTCAGCTGGGCGCCGCTGCCACGGAGGGCTACTCCATGTGGAGACCCGAGCCCACTGTCTGCCTGGACGGCGGTCGGCAAACTCACTAGCCAACAGAACCAAACACCAACGGCACAACCACTGAAATTTCTTTGGAGAGTCAAATTTTTTAAACTTAAACCTCTACTATTGCCACTTCTTGAAAATAGGCTCACCCAGGCCGTGGTGTTTTGTGGAAGAGCCACACTCAAGGGGCCAAAGAGTGGCCTGTGGCTCGCGAACCGAGGTTTGCTGACAACGGGCCTATGCAATCCCACGCCGGGCCCTGTTACACAGTGAAGATGAAGGTCCTTGACTGGCACCCATTTCTGGGTGCGTGTATGGTGAGGCGCTGTGCCGGGCGCTGGGCACACAGGACCAGTGAGACTTGGGGCTCCTTCCAGCAGTCCACCTCCCGTGGCAGGGAGGTTGCGGCAAACCCTGTGGCTTGAGTGCCGGGTGCCAGGCGAGGACCAGGCTCCGGAGAAGGAGGCAGAGGGAGTGCTGTTCCCCGCGGACCCGGTGCTAATGAGGGTGCGGGCGGGAGGGGGGGCCTGCGGAGAATGGGGGAGGCCAGGTGCTGCGCTGGCGGAGCACCAGCCCCCATCCTGACATTGTGGCTCAGATACACCCACCGGGTGGCTGAGATGCTGCTCTCTTCCGTTTATAATGTCACCGAACCGCCTTCAGTCTTCAATGCCAGGCATTGGCTTTATTGATTTTTTTAAAAAACGTTTACACCCTGGTTGTTATTTATTTCTGAAGGAAGTTATGAACAAATTCCACACAGCATGCCACCTGATCAATTATTAAAAATTATATTTAATATATTTTAATATCTCATTTTTCTTGTTCTTCAAGCAAGTTTTAGCCAAATGCCCTTTGCTTCTTGCATGTTGAATTGACCACTCTGCTTACGCACGTGTTGGCGCTCAAGTACCGGTTTGACCTGCACTGGAATTACCTGTCCGCAATGGATAGGTTGGCCAGTGCGGTTAGGAGTGTGTTTCATTTTAATATACACATTTCCAATTCTGCTTGTAGGACTTCATTTGCTTTTGTGCTCACTGTTTAACAATAATGATGATGTGTTACAGAACCGCAATGCCATGTATTTACTAAAGGCTTTGCAATGTTTACTTAGCAGTTTCCAGTTTTGAAATAATTAAGCAGGGCCATGTTTTAGAGACCTCGCTGGCTAATTAGCGTAAGTGGTTCTGTCGCCCTGCCGCCAGCCCGGGGCACAGTGTGAGGATGTGGCGCTGCTGACATGGGAGATGAGGATGGCCTCGCCGGGCTGGCTTCGGGCCCCCCCGCCCTGTGGGTCTGAGCTGGCTTTCTCTCTCTACACCAACCAGACGGTGTAGACGGACACTCTTGTCCTGGACAGCGGGGGCCTCGCTGCTCATTGTCGGTCGGTGTTTCTACTCCTTTGCCGCTGAGACTGCACCGTCTCCGCCCCTTCACACACCTCCCCCTCAGGGCGGTCTCTCTGAGGATTTTGTTACTTTTTATTTGGGTGCGTGCGAGGCCATTTGAGTACTGTGCGTGGTTCCTCCGCACCCAGGTGCCTGGTCCCGCTGCGCCCAGGGCTGGGCTGGGGCGGCTCGGTCCGTGGTCCTGCTGGGCCTTTGCTCCCTCCGGCACCTCCCGCGTCCTTTAGGGGGACCTGAGCGCTGCTGCTTCCCCTTTTCACCAAACTGTAGGAGGGACAGGATCGTTCCGAGCACCGTGGGGGGCAGTGTGTTTGGCTCCGGAAGTCCCCCGGCAGGCCGGGTGAGGGCCGGGAAGCCGAGAGAGGGGAGTGTGGTAGGAGGGATCCGGGCCGGAGCGGGCTGGGAGGCGCGGGGAGGAGGGGGGGGGGGGGCGGTTGTGATCCCGCCCTGCGGCGCTGACCCGGGAAGGAAGCCGAGAGGAGAGCCACCTGTGTGGGTGGGTGGGATGAAATGTGGTTTATTGATCGTCTCATGTGTATGTTGGTGCAGCATCCTGTGGGAATCCGTGTCGGGTTGAAGTGGGTGAAGGTGTGCGTAGACGGGTGTGGATTGGAGAGTGGCAGTGCGGAGGCCTGGGGCAGCCCGTGATCACTGCATGCCTGTGAGCTCTGTGAGGGCTGTGCACACATGTCTGTGCCTGAGCTCCCTCTTCCGTTAGAGGGCACACTAGCGGAGCAAACATGTATGAAGTGCTTGGCAGGGTCTAGCACAGAACAAGAATGTTTCGGTGTAAGTGACCCTCCTCACGATGTAACGGCCATCTCTGCGGAGACAGGCGTCACACACTGCCAGGGAGGGAGGCTGTGGCCCCAGCAGGTCAGCGTCCTCTGCCGGGTCCCGGGACCAGGCCAGACCGTGTTCCGAACTGTGCGCCTCTCCTTTCCTTCGGGAATGACATCGTGAGGACGCCAGGAGAAGCTGCAGGGCGCAGAGGAGAGCGGCTCAGACACCTGTCGCACAGGAGCCTGTGGTGTCGCATGGACAGCGGCCTTTCAGACGCTGTAAGGAGGGCTTTTAGTGACAGTTGTCACTGTGAGAGAGAAAGCTGGCGGGAGAGGAGGCGGCGGGTTGGCGTTGAGCTGGAGGAAGCACAGGAGGGAGGGAAGGTCCACATGGAACGGGGCAGAGCGAGCGCGGATGGAGGGAAGGCGATGGCGCCTCGCGTCTCGGGACGGGCGCCCACCTGTCATCGCCGGGAGGCCGTGCGGGGACGGGGGGAGCCGGGGCGGCAGTCCGAGTCACTGCTGCTAACGGGTTAAATTACACCCGCGGGCAGCTCACACAGAGGCTGTCAGACAACGATAAGAAGCAGAAACACGTGGCCCGGGGATATCGATGAACCAGGAGCTCAGGCTGGGCGCTTCTCTTTACTCTTTTGATTCCTCCCCTTTTCCAGCGCCTGCGACTTATCAGCAGAGGATTCTGCTGGCAACAGCGCCTGACACTTGTCAGCTTCATGGGGGATCCGGTCGCGAAGCTCAGCCCTCGGGCACCTGCGACTTCTCAGCCGATCTGAGTGCCGATCTGAGTGCCGATCTGAGTGCCGATCTGAGTGCCGATCTGAGTGCCGTGGTGAAGGCGGGTGGGAGAGGATGGGTCATGAGCGCCGTTAACCTGGTAGCTCGGCCAGCAGTGCGCGTCCTCTTACCCAGCGGCTTTCCCCATTCCCCTGTGTCCTGTGTCTGCGCTCCCCACAGCAGAAATGACTGACCTGGAACTCACAGCCGCAGCTGCAGTGTCGGAGGTTGAATTGTGGGACGTCTGGGTCCGGAGGTTCAGCAGGGCTGGGCCTTGGTCCACCTGACGTGGGCCCACTGCCCTGGAGAGTAGGTCCTTAATAAATGCACTTTTTGTCACGGCGAAGGACTGTCCATGGAGCTTCACTTCCTATTTATAAAACTAACAGTTTACCTGACACAACAAAATGATGTGCCTTGTTAGTATGTTGTTTCAAACTTAATAAAAAATAGAAAACAGACTAGGTAAATTGCCACTAAGTATAATTTCTTTTACTAGGTGTACCGGTTAATAATGCGGATTTTTTCAATAGATGGAGTTACATGTATGTCGATATATATGCCATTTGATATGTATGCTATTTTATTGTGTTGACAGCAAGTTTCAAAATTTCATGTGTCAAATTTGCTGAAGGTGTTAACATCACAGATGTTTTTAAGCTTAAAAATGTAGAATTTTGTGCCAAAAAAGACCATTTGCAGGAAGTTCTAATTCATTACTTTATTTTGAAGAAAAAGTTATCCTCTACTTCAGGAAGCTTATGGTGGACATGCTCCATCTAAGATGCTTGTGAATGCTGGTTTAAATGCTTTAAAAGGGAGGATTTCAATGTGAAAGACAAAGAACGTCCAGGCCAACTAAAAGAGTTTGAAGACCAACAATGACAAGCATTATTGGATGAAGATTCGTGTCAAACTCAAAAACAACTTGCTGAAAGATTAAACGTTGCTCAGCAAACAATTTCTGATCATTTACAAGCAATGGGAAAGATTTTAAAGGAAGGAAAATGGGTGCTACATCAACTGAACAAAAGACAAATGGAAAACCGAAAAGTCATCAGTAAAATGTTGCTTCAACAACACGAAAGTCTTTTTGCATGGAATTGTGACTGGCCATGAAAAGTGGATTTATTTTGAGAATCCCAAATGCACAAAATCATGAGTTGATCCAGGTCAACCATCAACATCGACTGCAAGGCCAAATCGCTTCAGAAAAAAGACAATGCTCTGTGTTTGATGGGATCCGGAAGGTGTGGGGTATTATGAGCTTCTAAACCAGGTGAAAACGTTAATACTGATGGCCACCGACAACAAATAATCAATTTGAACCACGCTTTGATCGTGAAACAACCAGAATGGGCCAGAAGACACGCAAAGTAATTTTGCTTCCTGATAATGCACCATCACACACTTCAAAGCCCGTTAAAGACATGCTAAGAGATCTTGCTGGGAAGTACTAACCCACCCGCCGTGTTCACCAGCCCTCGCTCCTTCAGATGACCACTTGTTCCGATCGATGGCACACGCACTTTCTGAGTGTCACTTCAAAATGTCCAAAGAAGTGGAAAATTGGGTCTCTGAATGGTTTGCCTCAGGACAAGACAGTTCTATTGGGACTATATCACATATTACCTGAAAGATGCGGGAAACGTGTAGCTAGCGATGGACATCATTTTGAATAAAGCACTTTTCTTATTTCTCTTGAAATTATCATGTTTTCTTTGATTACAAAATCCATCTTATTAACCAGTACACCTGCTATATAATAAAACCAGGCTTTTCTGCAAGTCAGACTGCGTGTGCCTGTGTGGGGGCGGGTGGCAGGATTAGGCGCCAAGTTCAGGACCCCGGACAGCGCAGACTTGTCACAGGAGCTGCCCAGGCTCCCGCCTTCCTGTTTGCCAGTTTCCTCATCTGTTTATGATGGTTATGAGCGGGCACTCTGGGGGCACCCGGAGCCTGGCCACTCACTGCTGTGGGAGGCGGCCTCTGCCGCTCCGGTGAGATTTACACTCATTGTGACAAGGGAGGAAGCATACAGCGAGCCTGCCAGAGGGGGGCTGGCTGAGGGGGGACCTGTGAGGAGGGGGCCGCGCCCGGGATAGTGACGCAGCCACTGTAAGTTAGAACCTACACCCTATCGACACGCTGGTTGGGGGGAATGAAAAGAAGGCACAGTTCACGTCCTGGGAAGTTACAGGCTGGAACTTTAGTCTGCAGATAGACGTTATGTACCATGAACTTCACCATTTAAAAGTGGGCAGGTCAGTGATCTTTAGCAAAATATTTGGGAGGATTGCAACCACCATCACCCCTAATCAGAATGCTTTCATCACTTCAGGAGGAAATCCCAAACACTGGTTAGAAATCTCTCCCTGGTCTCCCCTCCCTCCAGCCCCTGGCACCGACCCATCGACTTTTCTGTCTTTATGACTTTGCCTGTTCTGGACAGTCCTTACACATGGCAGCACACAGTCCTTACACATGGCAACACACAGTCCTTACACATGGCAACACACAATCCTTCTACATGGAAACACACAGTCCTTACACATGGCAACACACAGTCCTTACACATGGAAACACGCAGTCCTTACATGTGGGAACACAGCACGTGGCCTGTGTGGCTGTTCCCCCACTCCCCTCGCACAAAGTGTTCGGCTCACCATGTGGCCGCGGTGTCACTCCCTCCTGCCCCGCTGAGCGCACTCCGGCGTGTGGATGGGCCCCTTCAGTTGCCGTCCTCAGCGGATGGACGTCCGGGCGCTCCTGCTTCCGCCCGTCACGGGTGACACTGGGAACAGCACAGGTGTTTGCGGGAACCTGTTTTCATTTCTCTCGGTGGCCCGGTGGGCAGTCGGTTGACGGTGGGAGTCTGGGAAACAGTTCACTGCCGTGTGGTTGATGAATTGTCACTGTTTCCCTGCGCACCGCCGTCGGCCTTTTGCTGCCCGGGCCCTGGAGCGGAGCTGGCCTCTGCAGCCATTCGTGCCAACCTCGGACCGTGTGGTGGCGGAGCCCGGGCAGCCGGGGCAGTGCTGTGCCCGGTCCCGGCTTGTTCTCTTATGAAAAGTCATCCTAGTGACACACGCACACAGCGCAGGGCAGTCAGCTGTCACTCAGTCCTCACCCAGGCCTTGTCCATTGGTCAGAGCGGGCGCTCAGAGCGGACGGCGTGGAGGGCGTGGGGGTGGACTGGCGTTGGCACCGGGCCTTCGGGCTCAGGCCCACACACTGCCCTGCTGTGGTGCCCCCTCTCTGTGGTCCGCCCACAGCACTGACCGCCCCTCCCTCTGCCCCGGCTCCTGCCCTCTGCTTCTCACCCCGGCGCTCTGCACCTGCCCGGCGGGGCTCCCGCCGTGTCCTCCGGGGCAGCTCTCAGGGCCCCCGGCGCCCGGGGCTCTGCCCCCGGAGCTCTGCGTGGGCTGGGCGGGCCACTGCGTGCGGCTCGGAGCCGGTCCCTGCAGGCGGAAAGGACGGGAATGGCTCCGGTTCCGCCAGCCCAGCCCGCGCACACTCGGCGCTAATCCGCTGTAAGTTGGTAAATACCTGAGTCTCCGAGTGCCGGGCGCCCCGTGCGGGGAAGGCCTGCGCTATTAAAGGAGAATTAGCGGCTCCTCTCGGGGACACAGCTAAGCCTGGCGTGGCCGGTCCTAATCCCTGCCTGAAGTTCCTCCATCAAAGGGCGAAATGTGGGGAAGCGGAGATAAACAGGAGCGCGGGAAAATATGCAAAGCCTAGAGGTGCGCCAGGGACGCGGCAGCGGGCTCACGGAGACGCGGCGAGCGCCGTGGCCGTGGCCGTGGCCGTGGCCGTGGCCGCGTCTTGGGCTGGAAGTGTTCTCCGCGCACACGTCCGGACGGACAGCCCTCCGTGCACACGGCGCAGAGAGCGACGCCTGAGAGTGACAGCAAAACAAAATGCCATTTAATATTCAATTTGATTTCCTTTAAGTTGGAAAGCGTTAGTCAGAATAATAACGGGATTAACAGGATTGTCATCGTAGCATTAAAGTTTTCCCATTATCCTCTTGGCTTGGTGATTTGAAAGCATTGTTTACCTGAAAAGGTTTTTGCAGGTTAGACGAAATAGCATTTATTGTGCAGTTTGATGGATTGCCAGCAGCAGCGCAGGCCTTCTGATCTCTTTGCATTTTTCCTTTCTCATTACTTTCTCCTTCAGCGCAGTAATCATCTCACTGACTGTAGAGGAGGCCCGGGAGGAGCGGGCGCTGATGAGATTCTCCTGCGCGTCTGACACGTCTGTGCGTCTGCTTCATCACAGCTCTTCTAACGCAGCAAATCTTGTGGAGATGAGGGAGGGGAGGTTTTCCTTAATTTGGTGATATGCTCTGTCCTTTGTAGGCCTGGCCAAGTGGCTCAGTAGTAAGTAGGATTCTAATAAGTCATGGTTTTGTTTGTTCGTTTGTTTTCTGAGAAACTGAATGTTGTCTCGTTCATTGTGACATAAAGACAGTCCTCATGGAAGAATTGACCGCATCTCAAGAGCAATCCTTTGTCAAACACAGTACGTGGGCTGTTTTATTGCATTGTTGCTTAAGGCCAAAGGAGGAAGAATAAACTAAAGCCTTTTATCTGTGATGTTTTTTACAGCATATTTCCTTCTCTGCACTTTCACCTTTGTTATTTCAATGTTAAAATTATTGTTTGTCACTAAATAGTGGTGATGTTCACAGTTACCAAATATTTTAAAGCTGCATTTTTATACATTTTGCTCCGGATAGAAGACGTTTTGACCTATCATTTTATGAGTAATGTAAAATTCTCCTAGTATTTGTGTTAGTGTAGATGTGTAAAGCACGTTAATTTCCAGCACTGAGGGGTCACACGTAAACCGGGTATACGGTGAAGTGAGATCAGCAGAGGGGGCATTTCTGTATTGCCGGGGGCCAAAGCGAGAGACTCCGGGCAGCGGGCAGCGTCCCATTAGCTCTGGGTGTGCGTCCCTGCGGACGGGACAGGGGCTTTACCAAAGGACACGCCCGCAGCCCTGCTGTGAAGATGGGGGCTGAGAGCAGGTTCTCGGCCTCGAGTCCTGGGCTGCGGGGGGCCGGGCTCTCCTTCCTGATTTCTGGGCACTTGAGACTCCTTGGGAGAGTGGGCAGGCTTCTTGAGATGATGTTTCAAATCCTTCAGCCTAAGATCCCCGCGTGCCTGAGCCTCCCCTGTGGCCTCTAAGTGCCGCTTCCTCGCTTCCTGTGTTTTAGTGACAAGCCGGGATAACAGCTAGATGAGCCTCGGTTTTAGTTGGCATCCACCCTGGGTCCTGTGGGAACAGCATTTAAGCGGAGACCTGATAATTATTATTTTTTTGGGTAATCCTCACCGGAGGATATTTTCTCCATTGATTTCTAGAGAGTGGAAGGAAGGGTGGGGGTGGGGGACAGCGACATGAGAGAAACACGTTGCTTGGTTGCCTCCTGCATGTGCCCTGACGGGGGCCAAGGATCGAACCTGCAACCTGAGTATGTGCCCTTGACTGGGAATAGAACCCAGGACCTTTTGGTGCACAGGCCGATGCTCTAAACACTTAGCACACCCACCAGGCTGGTAAGTACGTTTTTAATGAAATTTTAAATGTGATAAGCCTATAAAATAAGAAGAGACTGCTCTCAAAGGGAAGCAGTCTGGGTGTGGGATAGGATTCTTGGATATGTAAAGTATAGTTGCTGAGTGGGAGAATGAAATAGACTGGATGGTGCTCAAAAAATCAAATATGAATCTGAAGGCATAAGGCCTGATCAACAACAGCAGCAACAACAGCAGGCATACAATATGATATGTTATAACATGTCTCTAATGAGATTTCTGAATTTCAAAATAAATAGGAAGTTCTACAGTTATGTAATCAGAAGAAAACATGTTACCTTTAAGTGGACAAAAATCAGAGAGACGTGAGAATTCTATACCCAGCCAAACTACTCTGCAGTCATGCCGCTGTTCTAACATTAATCCTTTCAAGAAAAAAAATTAAGAATATATTGAAGATAGTGGCAAAATCAAGGCTGAAAAATCCAGATGCTACAATAAGAAAGAATTGTATGCAACCAACGGAACTTGAATTGAATCTAAATAATTGTTAATAGCGCCGAAACCGATTTGGCTCAATGGATAGAGCGTCAGCCTGCGGACTCAAGCATCCCAGGTTCCATTCCGGTCAAGGGCATGTACCTTGGTTGCAGGCACATCCCCAGTGGGGAGTGTGCAGGAGGCAGCTGATTGATGTTTCTCTCTCATTGATGTTTCTAGCTCTCTACCTCTCTCCCTTCCTCTGTAAAAAATCTATAAAATATATATTTATTAAAAAAAATGTTAATAGGTTGTCAAGCCAAGTGGTTGTATTACCTGAAAAATTCTTTTTAAAATAACAATGGAGGTTTTTTTGTTTTGTTTTTTTTACCACATAGCTCTTGAGTTCACATGCATTTCTAATTAATTGATTGAAAAATCTATTCTGGCAAAATCCAGGCCAGGAATGAAAAGTGAAGGTTAAAGTGAGGATATTTAGGTGTGGGAAATGATACAACTATGACATACTGTCAGTTCCAGGGAAAAAATGCCAGAAACAATTGATCTGATTTTTAAAAGTAATCATAAAAATAGATAGCACTTGTACAATACTTCAACGTCCTGTGCTGAATTATTTTTCTCAATTTACCTGCATGCTGTCAGGGATATTAATTGGCAGGTCAGTTTTATGTACCTGCTCAAGTTTAATAAGCATTCATTATTAATTTAATTTTAAAGTGTTTTTCATACTATTTCTCCCTTACTCTTAAGTGGAACGTACAGGGAGTTGTCATAATCAATAGGCGTGGAAGGGAATGACTGTCCGCCGGCAGGGAAGGAGAAAAGAATAAATCGGTGTGAGGGTTGTCATCCTTCCCTAAGGAAATTTAAGCACAGACGGTTCCAGTAATTTATATTTTTTATTCTGGCCAATATAGTCGGCTTGGTTTATATCAGATGGTAAAGGAGAGTCAACTTTCTATTGAGGAATCAGGACCCGAGTTTTCTGTCTTTGAAAGAGGAAAATGTGTAGTTAATTTTCAGGATTCCTGTCAAAAAAATAACGAACTTCTGGGCATATTGGCTGAGCAGAGGGAGCGCGGAGCAGGGCTAATTGAATCTGCGGCAGCGAGCATTCTGTGAGAAAGCAGGTCCCTGTGACTCTGTGTGAAGGGTTTTGGGGAGAGAACATAAAAACAGGAGCGAAAAGTCAGTGGGTAAGCCCTGATTGTGTTTTAATCTTGGAGCCAATTTCTTAAAATATGTTTTCATTTTTATCTTCCATGCAGGTAATGCTGGACATGAAGGAAGCATATTTCTGGGTAGTGTGGTAATATGGAACGTAGGAAGCTCAGCGGGATAGGCTTGGTATCTGAATGGATTAGGAGAAGCCCTTTGGGCACCCTGGGCCGGGAGATCAGACAGGCGCTGTGTCAGTTTCTTTGCTATGAAGATTATAATCCAATCTTGCAGCATTTTCCTAATATCTTCTCCGTAAATAATAGAGGAAAATAAGCAAAACCATTACTATTTATTTATTTATTTATTTATTTTTTGTTTAGTTTTCTAGGAATTTCCCTTTTAAAAACAAAGTATATTTATAGTTAACACATTTCATTCTTAGAAAAATAAAACGGAAAATATTTAAGATGGACAGGAAAGTAGTTCTTATATTTTGAAGTAGTTACAGCCGATTAAAGCCGTTTCTAGCTTAATCAAGTATTCAGTCCTTTACGTAGTTATCATATGCCCTATGTGGAAGAAATATTTAGTCCTGGAGGCCTCTGTCCATGCTTGAGAGTTATAAAGTGGCCAGCTTTTTGGCAAGTGGCAGAGAAGCCGTAGGCACCACCAAACGAAGACACCTGCTCCTCTCCCCGTCCCGCCGCGGAGTGTCCGGGAGGCAGGCGTGTTGCCCGCGCGGCAGTGACTTCACGCTGACGGAGAGCAGTTTACGGCCTTATCGCCGGGAGACGTTTATGAATGGCCGGCGTAAATCAAGCACTGAATGCCTATTTTCCCTCCGAGGATAAATCTGTGAGTGGGAGATTGATTTCTGGGTGACTTTTTGGTAACCCATGTAAATTGTCTCTCCTACCAATTTTCTATATTTTGGCATGCACCGAGCAAGTGAAATATAACTGAATGCCAGCATGATGGATTTGTTTTTCTCCCGCGAGGTGTTCTGGAGTTCACCTGGATCTCTTGTACAACTCCATAAATAAGGCAGGTCCCAGTCAGAGAGCAAGTGGATAGAGTGGGAGCCCCTTTAATGGAATGGCCAAAGAGACTATATCTACCTTTTAGGCAGGAGACAGGAAATGAAATGTTGCATATTTAATTTCAAACATATTTATGATGAAACGTGCTGTTACGCAGGGAACATAGCAGGTGGAAAGGCATTTGCAGACACAGCTTTCTATGGGAGGTCCCGGGGAAGGACACGCCATGGCGCCCAGGCCCTTTAAGACTTTCCTGCAAGGCTCTCCTCTGGGCGATGAGCTTTCTAGCGGGAGGGGGGCGGTGCAGAGCCTGGTGACCAGTTTGCAATCAGAGAGACTGAGCCTCAGGCAGGGGAAGTGCCTGCCGGTCCCGTAGCTAAAGGTGTCAGCAGCCGGGACCTCACTGTCCCAGCCTCTCCGGCTTCGGTGCTGGAAGCAGGTCCGCCGTCTCCTGTGCTCCCGTCGAGGACAGTGCTGACGGAGTCTGTGTTACTCGCGGATTGTCTTTTTAAAAAGGCACAGCGTCTCACTGAGCCTGTGCGCTGTAGGGACTGTTGCGGCCTAGCCGGGCTGAGCATGTGAATTCGCCAGAAGCCAGAGCTCGCGTGAACGTGAATGGCTGTGCAGAGCTGCTGGGAGCCGGTGCTCGCTGCCTCCTCTGAGGAGGCTGTTTGGGATGAATCAAGGAGTAAGTCTGAGCCAGGCTGGTTCTGCGGGGCAGCTCCGCGTCCAAAGCTCGGGGCCATGCGGAGCACCTAACGCCGCCCAGGCAGGAGAGCTGGCCCTGGGCAGACGGAAGGGTTGGTGGCTAGGCCTGAGTGTTGAAGGCTGAGGAAGAATACGATTAAAGGAAAAAGGGAGCGTTATTCAGTCTCTAAAATGCCAGGCCTTGTGCATGGCTTTTGCTCATTAACTTTGTAATTCTCATAAAAACCTGGTTAGCAGGTGTTACCGTGAGAATCGGAAATGTTAGGTAACTCTCCTATGTTAATAGAATTAGTGGTAAAGCTGGCGTGGTTCGGTGGCTTTGACCTATGAGCCAGGAAGTCACAGTTTGATTCCCAGTAGGGCGCGTGCCTGGGCTGCAGGCTGGATCCCCAATGTGGGGCAGGCAGGAGGCAGCCAGCCAATGGTTCTCTCTCACTGTTGATGTTTCTCCCTCTCTCTCTCTTCCTCTCTGAAATCAATAAAAATATATTTTTAAAAAATTAGTGGTAAAGCTGAAATTTCCTTTTGAAACCCAGGCTCCTTTTATATATCACACAGCTCTTAAGAGGAAGGTACCAGACAAAAACATTACTGAAAGAAGATACTTAGGGAGCATATTTCTCATCTTTGATCTTGAACTAAGGCTATTACGTGGACCTCAAAAATGCACTTTTCTGTAGAAAACATGTTTGAAAATGTGATTTGGTACATGGGCCATGCGGCAAAACCTATTTTTATATGCATAGCCGTATGTCTTTGTGTCTCTGTGGCTGTGCTCACCTCTGTACATTTTTTTCTGTATTTAAACAATGCATGCCATTATTATGGACAACACTGCATTCGGATCCCAGCTGGGCATCCTGGGAACTCTGCCCCGCGCCTGGAGGGCAGCCTTCCCGTCCGCCCACGCTGGTGGCCGGAGCCGGGCTGGGTGACGGGTCTCCCCGGGCAGATGGCATCTGCCTCCTCTGGGCGCGCAGGAGAGAAGCACCGTGTCAGCGGATCCCGCGCCGGTCTGTACATTAGAGAGATAGGACGTTACTCGTATTCCACGCTCCCTTTCCGACCATGTAAGCACTCTTGCTTGTTTCCATGGATCGGGACTGTGTCTTAATCGTGATTAAAGTCTTTTTCTTTAAAAAATATATTTCTATTGATTTCAGAGAGGAAGGGAGAGGGGGTGAGGGATAGAAACATCAGCGATGAGAGAATCATTGATGGGCTGCCTCCTGCACGCCCCCGCTGAGGATCCAGCCTGCAACTGTGACCTCCTGGTTCATAGGTCGATGCTCGACCACTGAGCCACACCGGCTAAAGTTCCTTTGTTAGAAGTAACGGGAACAGACTCTGCCGGCTAACGGTACCAGTTCTGAGGCTGTGCTGGGTGTTACACATCAGCATCCCGGCCCGGGACAGGGACCGGCCTCCGCCGGGCGCTCAGAGCGCCTCTGCCTCGGGCTCAGCTCTGGCCGCGGCCTCTGGCTTCCCCGCCGGCTGTGAGGTCACCTGGAGCCGCTTCCTTTCTGGCTCTGGAAGAAGCTCCGTTCTTCTCTGTCCGTGGGCTGGTTGGCTCTGTACCCTGAGCACACGGTCCCACACGCCTGCCTCCTGGCTCATGAGCTCAAGATGCTGTCTTTTTGGCAGCCGGCTGGCGCTGTGACCGGGAGCGAGCACACTGACCTCTGTGCTTCTCAATGCAGACACAGGCGCCTCCTGATCTCAGCCTCTGAGCAAGAAAGGGTTTGCATGATCAGGAGTGTTTTCGTTGTGTTTTTACTATGAGAAGACTGTGGTTTATAAAATGATCCTCCCTATAATTCCTTTAAGATTTAACTGCTCGATCCTTTAAACTGTGATTAATTGGCAGAATTAAATTTATACACATCAGTTAAAAAAAAAAGTACATCAACTGCATAGAGAAGGAAATTCTCTCTTAGAGCGTGATAAGAAGTCAGTAAATCCATGTGAAATGGTTTAAGACCAGTGGCTTGCAGGCTGCAGGGAACAGAGCATCCTGTTCCGTGGACTTATTTCCAGGATGAGGGTGCATGGGGGCCGTTTTTGCCGTATGCTCGCCATCTTGTTGACGTGGACATCGTCCTATCGGTCTGGGCACCGACACTGGTGCCGAGTTGGCGTTCACAAGGCAGTGTCATCTCCAGTGGTCGGCAAACTCATTAGTCAACAGAGCCTCATGACAACAGGACAGCGATTGAGATTTCTTTGGAGAGCCACATTTTTTAAACTTAAACTTCTAACACTACTTCTTGAAAATAGACTTGCTGAAGCCGTGGTATTTTGTGGAAGAGCCACACTCCAGGGGCCAAAGAGCTGTATGAGGCTCTCGAGCCGCAGTTTGCCGACCATGGATCTGGCCCATCTGGAGCGACCCGAGGCCGTTCAGTCCCTCCTGGGGGCGCTGTGTGCAGCTGAGGGGGAGTTTGACTGGTGGGCGGCATCTGTGGTCCTCGGGACCTTTGTGGCGGCATTCTCGGGGACAGAGCTCCCTCACAGCCAGCAGGAGAGCCAGCTCGAGGGATTGTGGTCGTGGGAAGACTAGTCGTTTGTCACATGTTTGTGCTGAATTTACATACCGCCCTGGTCACTTAAAAGAAACGCACTTTGGCAGGTTTTTACGGAGGAACTCCTGAAGCTCAGGGAGTAGGTGCTGGAGACTTCGGCCGGACCCGACTCCTAAGAGCCCAGGGGTGCGGACAGGTCAGTCAGCCTGCACCGGACTGACAGACAGGAATGGCCGCCGCGGCTGGGCAGGCAGAGGGCCACCCGCGCTCCTGTGGAAGGGCCAGGTCTGGGAACAGAATCTGCGGATAGCCCCAAATTCATTTCTTTCTCTACGTCTAACAGAGGCCTCCGAACCAGCCCGCCTTTCCAGAAAGAATGCCATGACTCACAGCAGATGGTCACTGAGACGTTAAGTCCTCACTCCCGGCCCAGACCTCCCCCCGGCGCTGCTCTCTCGGGTGCAGGTTTCCAGCCAAGTTGAGCTCATTTTCCAGTTCTGAGCGAGGCCGGTTCCCCGTTTCACGCTGACTGCAGAGCCTGCCCCGGAGACCCCGCAGCCTGAGTCATGGGCGGTGCGGCCGGTGCATCCCAGTGCTCAGAGCCCCGCCCGCTGTGGCCTGACCGCCTGGGTCACCGCTCAGCCTCCTCCCGCCTCCCTCCATGGACGTCAGACCGAGCGGCTGCACAGCCTCTGCGATACCGCACACGCCCGGCCACGGCCGTGTCTGCTTTAGAGCCACTTCAGAGGCGTGTGCGCGTCTGGCCCGTCATTTCAGCGGGGAGGAGGGCAGGCTGTTCCGTTCTCTGAGAAAAGTGAGGCGGGTTCTCATGTCAGTACCCCTCCCCCTCTTTTCCCTCTCCCTCTCCCTCTATTTCTCCATCTCTTTCTCTCTGACCCCCTCTTCCTTCCTCTCCCTCCTCAGCAGGTTTGCTTAAGCAGGAAGAACATTCCAGCTGAGGGTGTGAGCGGGCTGTGCGGCCAGACTGCCTGGCCCAGAGCGATCAGTCTGAGAGCAGCTGCAGGGACCTGTCACACACACACACAGATCCCTGCAGGGACCCCTCAAACACACGCACAGATCCCTGCCGTCCGCACAGCTGACTCACCGCATTTCTAAGAGCCGGCGTCAGCGCGCAGCAGAGAGAGACGGTGTGAACTCACACCCCACCCTGAACCCGGCTCTCAGGAGTCTGTGCCGCCAGCTGACGGCCTACGGGGGACACGCAGGCTGCAGCCGAGGGCACGCGTCTGTGTGTACACACAGCTGTACACGGGAGTTTCCTGTGAGCAGAATGGTTTGCTAGTAAGTTCAGCTTCTGTTAAGTAGGTTCTGTTGGATATAAACGCATTAAGGTGGTTATCCCATGGATCAGAAAGGCCACGGAAAGCAGCGTTCCCTGAAAGCAGTTGTTGAAGGAAGTTTGCTAACGGGCAAAGAACAGGCGAGAGGCCAAATCCATGCCTGTGGGCCCACCTTTTTATTTTTAAAACATTTTTTTTTTATTTCAGAGGAAGAGGAAGAGGGGGAGAGGGATGGATCGTCCACGATGAGAAACTGGTTGGCTGCCCCTGCCGCCCCCTGTTGGTGATTGTGCGCATGTGCTCTCCCGGGAACCAAACCCGCCTCCTGGTCGCGGAGCAGCCGCTGGCCACGCCGGTCCGGGCGGTGGTCCGTCTCGGAGCTGCGTTTTGGGTAATTCTGCGTTGTGTGATGTTTTCTCCTTCCTCTCTGAAGAGCCGGACGAGAAAGTGCGTGCGGTGCTGCCCCCGTGCCGGGCCAGGGAGCCGGGGCCGGGCCGGTGAGGGGAACCGTTTCCCGGCTCCTCAGTGACTCAGGGCGGCCGTGCTCACTGGGCTCTTCTCTCCCCAGGGCCTGGCCTGTTTCCATGTCGTTCCCTCTGAGTTTGTGCGTGACAGTGGGCTTCACGCAGGTCCTCTCTCGTCCATGTCACCGAGGACCGTGTCCCAGCGGTGCCACCTGTCCTCACCCAGGAAGCCGCCCACTGCTTCTGGCGGACCCGGCGCCATGACTGACGGCCGCACCTCCTGGGGGCGCGCGGTTGTTCATTTGATCCTCACCCGCCGCGGCCGCCACCCCCCTCTCCCAGCGGCTGTCTGGGGCTCAGCGCCCGGCTCCGTCGCGCTGGGGTTCTAGTCCGTCTGCTGGACCCACGGGGCGGGGGTCCTCGCTGCCTCCCGCACCGCCCGCTCTCGGCCCTGAGCGCGGCCGTGGGCAGCAGGCAGGCGCAGGGAGCGGGCCCGGGGCGGCCTCCTGCTCCCACACGGACCCGGGCGCTCACACAGCCAGAACGCACCCATTTCAGGAGTGGACATGCGTGTCCTTTTGTTTCCCAGGGACTGTTTTTTGGGGAAGGACGATGGGCTAAATTTCTAGATTACTTTTTTAAAAATTTATTTTCTCTTTATTGTTGGAAGAATTACAGAGGGTCCCTTTTTTCCATTGACCTTCCCCGCACCCCCGTCACCCCCTTCTCTCCCCCGCTAGGCCTTCCCCGCACTATTAGATCAGTTTCGGAAGACTTTTCCTAATTGTTAAGTCCTGCCTGGACCCCCTTTCACCGCCTCCTCTGCTCGGTCCGCAGTCACTGTCCGGGGACCTTCCCTTTCTCACGGACTGAGGGGCCCCCGAACCTGGGTTTTCAGACCTGCCCTCTCCGAGTCACTGGCTAAGCACCGACTGTGTACTGGGTGTTCTCTTCACTGAAAATATTTGAAAAGATAGGCCTGCTGCTCTTGACTAAATGTTAGCCTTGGAAATTAGTTCTAAATTATGTTTAAGGTTGTAAATGAGCTTAGCATCCTGTGACGTGCATGGGAAATTGTTTTAAGGAGTTTAGCTCCATAATGGTCCCAAGTAATTATGCCATTTTATTTTCCATACAGTATTGATTTTAATTGTAACACTGATGAGCACTGAGGACACTTCACATTCACTCATGTAAAGCGATTGGATGAATTGAGGTCTGGTGACAGCTGATGGGTTTAATGGGAGCTTAGATTCCATTTGCATTTCAGTGGTATATTATGGCTGACTTTAGAAAACTTTTTAAGTAGGTTTTCTTGGTAAATTAAAGGATTTGGGGGGATGATTATGAAATAATTGATTAAAAGGTGTGTAATATTAGTTTTCATTGAACTTAAACTTGTATGGGTTCAATTTAAATCCTAATTCAATACATTTTAGATTTTATATTTCCCGGAATTCCTCTGGAGCATTAATTTTGTCATGCTTGTCATTCTAATCTAATGATGATTTAATGTCTGCAAACCTGAATAAATTTATATGCAAGGAACTCTATGTGTCTAATCAATGAAGGTTGAAATTTGGCAAATGAGATGATAAAAAAATGGAAAATTTTAAATAGAAAATGAAAATAATGATTATACATTAGAAAGTACTTTTATTAATGTTCTTGGCTAGTAAACACATCTTTTTTCCTCTTCTTTTTATCGTGTAATATTTAGAAGGTGATTGGACCTTGAAAGAAGTAGCTACTACTAAATGGTGAAGAGTATTTAAATTAGAGCAGACTCTCAATGCTCACTTTCTATCCTCTTTCCCTGAATTATAAAAAATTACAGAGAATTTGTAATTCTCTAGAATTAGAAATAAAAAGCAGAAAGAGGCTAGACCACCTTCTAAAAGCTCCTCCTCCTTCCCCAGGAACCTACAGAGGCACTAGAACGTTCTCGAATGAAAGCATTCCTTCACTGGATTATTGCTAACAATGCAGAACTTAGAACTTGGGGTAGACAGTCATGCTGGACGGAAACTCCGGGCTTAGGTTCCGGGGGCAGCAGCCCCTCCTCAGTAACCCGGAGCCGCCTGGTGTGACGTGGCTGCTCTCTCTCAGAGATCCCGGCCCTGCGAGGCGGGCGGTGCAGCCCCGAGCACTCACACAGGAGGTCTCACTGCGGTCCTCCACCTCCCGGCCACCGCCTGCGGGGGAAGGAGACGGTCCGAGGCAATAGCAGGTGTCTGCGCCCGAACAGGGGTGAGTGTGGGTGGCTCTATAGGAAAAACCTCCGATAGCAGTCGCCGGCAGTGAGCGCGGGCTTTGAGGTGGAATGAAAGCTCGATGTGATGATGGTTCAGGCTGAATAAGGAGAAATGAGCAGAGGATCACAACTGTTTTATGGCATATGATGGAAAGCAAACCTTACATTTATGAACCCGGTGATCCCCTCTCAGAGGCCAGCACTAACCCTGCCTGTGACTCAGGAGCCAGGGAGCGGGCGGTGGCTGTGGACGCGGGCGAGGAGCGGCGTTTCCGCGGAGCCCCCGGCTGGCTCCTCTGAGAGCTGACCGATGGCCCCTCAGTGCCAGAGGCTGACCGATGGCCCTGCCCCCAGTGCCAGAGGCTGACCGATGGCCCCAGCCCCCCAGTGCCAGAGGCTGACCGATGGCCTCGGCCCCCCAGTGCCAGAGGCTGACTGATGGCCCGGCCCCCCAGTGCCAGAGGCTGACCGATGGCCCCGGCCCCCCAGTGCCAGAGGCTGACCGATGGCCCCGGCCCCCCAGTGCCAGAGGCTGACCGATGGCCCGGCCCCCAGTGCCAGAGGCTGACCGATGGCCCCCCAGTGCCAGAGGCTGACCGATGGCCCCTCAGTGCCAGAGGCTGACCGATGGCCCAACCCCCCAGTGCCAGAGGCTGACCGATGGCCCCGGCCCCCCAGTGCCAGAGGCTGACCGATGGTCCCGGGCCCCCCAGTGCCAGAGGCGGCCGTTCCCCAATCCTCTCCCTGCGCCCGGGCTGGGCTGACATGGCAGGCGGGCTTCTCCTCCGTCCCACAGAGGAGGGAGCGGCGGGGCCGGGAGCCCCCAGGCTGCCCGGGTCCCTCCGGCCTCAGACACGCTGCCCCCGGGGCCTCCAGGTGCCCCCGTGCGGCCCTGTCCTCCGGGTTTTGTGCGTGAACGTTACTGCGCAGCCAGACGTCTGCTCAGAGGGCCCGTGTGGCGCCGTTATCTCATGTTCCCGGTGTGACTTCTCCGGCAAACATGCTCCCAGGACTATCATGTTACAGTGGTGTCATTCCGCCTCCCGCTCCGTTTGACGCCTTCACATCATGAGGACAGAGGTGCGGGCGCTGCCCAGGCCTCTGGGAGCCAGGCCTCCTGAGTGGGCCCTGGCCCTGGCCCCGCGTCCACGGGCCTCACTGGGGACCCTGCGGGGAGGCCCCGCGGCAGGAGGGAGCTGGGCCGTGCGGGTGTCTGGGTGGCTTAGCTCCTCACAGCGGCTGGAAAATACAGAAAAGCTCCTCTTACCTTCGTTTCTTAAGGATCTGATACGCGTTTGAGTGACATATCGTAGTTTGCTTTATGGAACAGATAAAACATTCTCCTTCATGCATTAGCTTTGTTGTCATGATGTAAGGCCAGCAGCTTTGTGAGAGAAAGACAGGCTGGCACAGCTCTGCCGATGGGTGTGGAGACCATCTCCCTACCTCGGCCCCTCTGTGCCAGAGGCTCCGAGTGGATCAGACAGGACACGCCCGCAGTTAGCTCCCAGGCTGACCCGTTTGACCTTTACTGGACTGCTGTTTATTTATTTTACATTATTTTTATTGTGACTTAAAACATTTTATTTTTATTGTTGGAAGTGTTTCAGATGTCTGCTCTCCCCGTGCCCCCACCATTCACCCCCTCCTCCCACTTCCAGCCCCTCCCCGGCCTCCCCACGCTGTGGGCTGTGCCAGGGCGATGCACACGTGCATCTAAGTTCTCTGGTTAATCCCCTCCGGCTCCCTCCTCCCCGTCCTCTGGGAATCATCGGAACAGGAGAGACCTGAGAGCATTATGCTAATTAAAATAAGCCAGTCGGAGAAAGGCAAATAGCACTTGCCCTCACTTACATGTGGAATCTAATGAATAAAATAAACTGACAAAACGGGTCCAGAGACATGGAGGCATGAGCTGGGCTGTGTTTTAAAGCTACAGCTCCGTCAAGGTGAAATTGATATACAGCAGCCTGAGACTACATAAAGGCACAATGGTTAGTTCGATATGTGTACACCATGAAATCACCACCACGACCAAGATAGCAGACATGTTTGTCCTCTCCTCACATTGCACTGAGGGAGCTGTGATTCCTTCATCAGTTGTTTGCACACGTCCCGTCATCAATGGCCGATCTGATTTTTGTCACTGAATATTAGTCTGTATCTTCTAGAGTTTTATCTAAAATGAAGGGCTGTAGCCTGGCCGGTATGGCTCAGGGGTTGAGCATTGACACCTATGGACCGGGAGGTCCCAGTTCAATTCCCGGTCAGCACATGCCTGGCTGTGGGCTCAGCTCCCAGTAGGGGGTGAGCAGGAGGCAGCCGATCAGTGATTCTCATCATTGATGTTTCTCTCTTTCCCTCTCCCTTCCACTCTGCAATCAATAAAAATATATTAAAAAATAAAAGAAAATGAAGGAATGTAATGTTTTCTTTTTGCTTTACTTATTTTGCGATTCATGCATGTTTGGTGCATGTATCAATTATTCATGTTTATTGCCAGTAAGAACTGCGTTGTATGGATATACAGTATGTTTATCCGCTCATAGGTTGATGAGTATTGGGATTATTTTGAGGCTTGGACTCATAACTAAAGCTGGTGTGAACATTTGTGTGTATCTATGTACATACATTTATTTTTCTCTTGGGTAAAATATAGGGCTCGAGTGTTGGCATCATATGGTAAGTATTCTAGCAGCTCAGCTGCTAAGTTTCCAGTTCTGGGTAATCACTGTCTGTGAGCGTAGGGGTCTGTTTGGGGCTGTCCCTTTGTCCCCTTGTCCTGTTTGTCTCATCTGACACCCGCACCGCACGCCTTTGACTCCAGTAGCTTTATCATCTTGAAATCAGCTGGCATTATTGCTCCAACTGTGTTCTTCGTCTTCAAAATCCTTTTTGCTGTTCTCTATAGATTTTAGAGCTGGTTTGTCAGTTTCTTCCAAAGGTCTGCTGGGATTTTGATTGGGATTACACTGAACTTATAAATCAATTTGGGGAGAATTAACATCTGAACAATATTAAGTCTTTCGAATCATGAGCAAGATCTTTGGGTCGCTGGAATTTAGAACCGTGTCTGGGTGTAAAGTGTAAATCACACCGAATCACCGAACAGGAAGGAAAGCCAAGGGGATTCTGGGTGCCTCCCAGTTAGAATAAGCAAGACTCTGGCATTGGGCTTCCTGCTTGAGTCGCCTGACCAGGTCCCCAAAGAATTCTCACTTACCGTGCGGTGTCTGACTATTAGATGCCTTGCCCCACATAGTAATCCTCTCCACATGCATCCTGTCACACAGGTGCCATGTGACCATGGATACGTACACGCAACTGGTCTGCCCACACCCTCCCAGGTGGTGGGCATCTTGGGTGAGGTTAGAGGTCTGAGAATATCCACCTTCTCTTCTGACAGCTCCCCTTCCCCGGAGTTCCCTGCGGGGAGGGCAAAGGAGTGTCAGCGAGAAGATGAAGCCGTTGTTGACAGGAGGCAGCTGAGCCGGGAAGGGAAGAGGGGGCCACAGGCGATCAGACAGCCGATCTTCACTGGGTACGGCTTCCTGTGGGGAGGCCCTGACGGCTTTGAGCCCACGCTTTGACTTGTTGACGGATCATCCCCACCGTGGCGGGTGCCACAGGCCCGCGTAGCCAGTTGTGTAAAGATGACACTTGGATTGGTGACTGGGCCCCTGCAGATTTGTGGAAACCCCTTTCACGTCCCACGTGGTTCAGGGTTCGGGTTCAGGGTTCGGGTTCTGGAGAAGGCCGCACACAATGCAAAGAGACTAGAAAAGCATTAATTTGGGAGATGGGGGCCAGGCGGGAGCCCCTGAGAGGACTACCACTCGCTCTGGCTTTGCCATCCCTTTCGTTAAGATTAAGATTAAGGGATACACCCACATCCCTCCGACAGGAAATGCCAATAAGAGCCAATCATAAGACTAACTGGAGGGAGCTGCTTCAGCTACCAATGTCTCAATCGAACAGTGAGTGATTAGCCCTGACCTTTCAGAGCAGTTAAGGTTGACCGGCCTTCGTCCTGTCCACACCTCTCTGCCAGCGAGACAGCGACCGGCCGCCGGCGTTGATGAACCCCAGGTGCTCAGGGACAGGCTGAGGCACGTTTGTCCGTGAGAGCAGGCCGTGTGGCCCTCCCACGTGAACACCTCTCCCCGGGTGGCTGGTGTCCAGGGCGGGCAGTGGCCGCCTGGGTGCGGACTGTCCCTGTGCTGCAGAGCTGGCCTCGGAGCTGGAGCCTCTTCTCTGTAAGGGCGGAGAGATGAACAGGGACTCCCTGGGTCAGGCACTGGGCGCACTGGGTGTCTCAGCACCCGGCATTTCCCACTTCCTCCCTGTGTTTGTGTCCTCCGCCACGGCCGCCCTGTGAGCGTGAGCGGCGTGCCCGATGCCCGCCTTTGTTCACGGCGGTGAATTATTTGTTCAGCTCACTCCTCCGCGTTTGATCTTTCCTCTCGGCGGCCAGGCCTCTGCCCCGCACGGCCCGTTCCTCCCGTGCAGCTGCCCGCACGCACCTCGCATGACTTATAGATCAGAGCGGGCGGGACACGCGTTTCTGACAAAGCAACAAGCAGCCTGCCCGGCCGGCCTGGACACAGAGGCCGGGGCTGCTCCTGCTCCCGAGCCAAGCTGTAGGGTTATGTTCTGAATGTAATTTAGAGTCCGGAACACGCTACCTTCTGTACAGCCAGGCTGCAAGTACCGGGACTTAATAAGCATTGGCCAAAAAATAAAATAAATAAAATCACAAAATAACCGGGTGGTAGATAGTGTTCTGCCAATTAACAGTTTATTTTATTTTTTTAAAAATCTTCATTGTTGCAACTATTACATATGCCCCCTCTTCCCCTCCCCCACATTGACCTCTTCTAGCCCACCCCCACCCCCACCCCAGGTGGGTTTATTTTATTAGCTGCGGAATGAACGTGTCACTGTGAGAGCCGGCGGTACTTGTTTGTGACTTCTTTAGAACAGGAACCAGGCAGAAATACCCAGCCCCGGTAATGGGGGCTTGAAAACCGTTTATGTCAAATATGTTAGAACTTGAAATAGTTGGAGACTGGGCCCCAGATCCGGGGTAATTAACCAACAGAGCTGACAGATGTCAGCCAATGCTAATAGAATGTGTAGCCCTGACTGTTTTCCAGCTCGCAATTAACTGCCCAGATGATGGGGCCTGATTTTGGCACTAACTGCTTATTAGGGAGGGAGAGGATGACGAGTGACCAGCCGGAGAGCCAGCCGAATGCCCAGTCCGCTGTGTGTCCGCAGCTGGAGGAGCGGCAGGGCCAGGCCGCGCTGAGGCTGGCTGTGAGCTCCCCTCCTCGCCCGCGCTGCCGAGGGGAGCGGTTTGTGGGGTCCGGCTCCGAGTGACCTTGAAGGTGGCAAATCCGTGGGCAGCAAACACAGCTTTCACTTGGAGATTCTCCGTACACAGTATTGTCCTCAGGCGGGTGATGTCACCATTGGAAGTTCCATAAAAAATGCAGATAGATAATTTCAAGTTCAATTAAAGCGAAGCGGGACGCAGTCTGCCAGATGAGTTGGCGACCTGAATGCGGACGCGGGGACGGAGCGGCTCAGTGACAGAGCGCACGTTCGTGCTCGCGGGCGGCCTTCCCCCGGCGCAGAGGGCGATGCTGCCGGTGCGGCTGGCGACCAACAGGTGGCACCGGCTGCTGCCCAGCACACGTGCCCCCTGGCACCAGCCTCGCCTTTGGCTTCCGGTGGCCTGCTCCGTGCCCAGCCTGCAGGAGCGCCGTGTGCCCGCAGCTCCCGCGCCCGGCGGTGACCGCGGCGGGCACCTGGGCCTGGCACTCCGGAGGGGCGGACAGGCAGGCACCCCAGGCCTCTCTGGGGGCGTCTTACTGTCTTGCTACCGGAGGTGGAGAAACGCCCCCGGAGGAGGCACAGGCGGCTTGTGTTGGGATCTGAAGTTGCCCGGGTGAAAAGGGAGGGGAGCAGGGAGAGGGCAGGGCTGGTGCGGAGGTCGTTGGAGGGGGGGCAGGAGGTGCTTAGAGAAGGCCGGCGGGGGGGGGGGGGGGGCAGAGAGCCGTGGGTCAGGTGATAGGAGGTTCTGGAGGGGAGAGCCAGAGCTCGCAGGCCAGAACGCCCATCGCAGGAGAGGTCTTCCCGCCAGAGACTCAGCGGCTGAGGCCGCTGCTTAGAGGCCAAGGCCATCGGCAAACACAGACAGTCACATTACGATTCAGAACAGCGGCAAAATCACATTGTGAAGCAGTTTTACGGCCGGGGTCTCCAGCACCTGAGGAGACCCCGCATTAGGAAGGGTGAGAGCCGCGGCCATAGAGCGAAGGGCGCCCCCTGGAGGGATTGAGGGAAGGGGTAACAGGAACCGATAAGAGTCTCTGGTTGATAAGGGTCTCTGTGGTTTGATAAGAATCTCTGTGGTTTGATAAGAGTCTCTGTGGTTTGATAAGGGTCTCTGTGGTTTGATAAGAGTCTCTGTGGTTTGATAAGGGTCTCTGTGGTTTGATAAGGGTCTCTGTGGTTTGATAAGAATCTCTGTGGTTTGATAAGAGTCTCTGTGGTTTGATAAGGGTCTCTGTGGTTTGATAAGGGTCTCTGTGGTTTGATAAGGGTCTCTGTGGTTTGATAAGAGTCTCTGTGGTTTGATAAGGGTCTCTGCGGTTTGATAAGGGTCTCTGTGGTCTGATAAGAGTCTCTGTGGTTTGATAAGGGTCTCTGTGGTTTGATAAGAGTCTCTGTGGTTTGATAAGAATCTCTGTGGTTTGATAAGAGTCTCTGTGGTCTGATAAGGGTCTCTGTGGTCTGATAAGGGTCTCTGTGGTTTGATAAGGGTCTCTGTGGTTTGATAAGAGTCTCTGTGGTTTGATAAGAGTTTCTGTGGTTTGATAAGAGTCTCTGTGGTTTGATAAGGGTCTCTGTGGTTTGATAAGAGTCTCTGTGGTTTGATAAGGGTCTCTGTGGTTTGATAAGAGTCTCTGTGGTTTGATAAGAATCTCTGTGGTTTGATAAGGGTCTCTATGGTTTGATAAGAATCTCTGTGGTTTGATAAGGGTCTCTGTGGTTTGATAAGAGTCTCTGTGGTCTGATAAGAGTCTCTGTGGTTTCTTAAGAGTTTCTGTGGTCTGATAAGGGTCTCTGGTTTGATAAGAGTCTCTGTGGTTTGATAAGGTCTCTGTGGTTTGATAAGGGTCTCTGTGGTTTGATAAGAGTCTCTGTGGCTGCGATGAGAACACGGCCTGAGGTGAGCAGCTGGCTGTGGGTGGCGCCATCAGGAGTGGTTACCGTCGTTTGGAATAAGCACGGGCGCTGACAAGAGGCGCAGAGCGAGATGCCCGTGCCCAGTGCTCCCCGCGCCCACTCTCCCACAGACGCCGTGTGCTCCCCCGGGACCTGCCCGCTCTGCTGTCTCCTGGGAGGGACGGCCCAGCTCTGTCCCCGTGTCTCAGTCAGTGATGGACCCTCCAGGCCCCGGCCCAGCTCTGTCCCCACGTCTCAGTCAGTCATGGACCCTCCAGGCCCCGGCCCAGCTCTGTCCCCGCGTCTCAGTCAGTCATGGACCCTCCAGGCCCCGGCCCAGCTCTGCGCTTCCTCCCGGGGCCGCTCCGCAGAGGCTCCCCGGCCTTCGCCGCCGCCGCCAGCGGTTTGGCCTGCGGGGACCCCCCCCCCCCCGACACCTCCCCGACACCCAGCCTCTCGGCCTCCTGCCACTCCGAGCTCCCTTTCCGCACACTGGCTCTCTGCGGCCTCCTCCCTTCTCTCTCTCTCTCTCTCCCTCTCTCTCTCTCTCTCTCTCTCTCGTGTTTGTGCCCCGGGTTTGAGGAACACGTGTCTGTGGAGTGGGGGGGGGGGTGACTTCAGGGTGTAATTCCAGGAGCAGGGGTTCTGAGGAGGGGGCTCCTCACTCCACCGAGAACAAGAAAACAGGAATCTCTCCATGCTCTTTTCCAACGTGGTCACCCAGAACTGGACACACTCTGTGTGCCCGGGCGCTCCCAGAGGCCACATCTGTCACACACACACACACACACACACACACACACACACCCATGTGCCTTTCCGCCCCGCAGTGAGCGGGGCCTCTCGGTGACGGGAAGTACCCGCCCCTGCAGCAGGTGCCTGAGGGGCAGGGGGAGGGTGGACCGTTTTCCGTGGGGATGGAAGCCCCTTTTCTGCTCTGATGTCGTCACTCCAGTGGGATGAGGGCCCGGCACCCCGATCTAGCCGGGCACGGGGGTGACCCACGTGTCCTTGGCTCACAGGGATGTGGTTGTGTTTGTTTTTTCCTGTGGCGTTCAAGAAGTTTCCTGCCTCGAAGGCCCTTCCTGGGTTAGAGACAAGGCTTTCTGGGAGATGTGAGCCCCCATTGGCGTTGTCCCTGCAGCCTCTGCCCCGGGGCGGGGCCCGAGAACTGTCATTCTCTGGTGTGTGTCCCCCCCGCCCCGCGGCGGCCTCCCCTGCCGAGGCCGCAGTCCGCTCTGCGGAAAGCCGGGCCGGAGGGAGGGAGGCGTCCGCCCTCCTACTGCCTTCAGTAAAAACACACGCTTCCCCGGGGATCGCAGCTCCAGCCGTTTAATTCATCCTCGGTTTGTGTATGTCGGTGCTGTTTGGAGTCTGTAATGGCCTCGGTGTGGATCTGCGTTCTCCGGCGCACAGCATTAATTGCCGTGATTTGTCGCGGGCCTCTGTGTGCTTGGCGTGTTGTTGCTGCCAATCCCCCCGGAGCCATGGATTAGCGGACGTTTCTCCATCTTGCAGACGAAGAACACGAGGCTCGTGGAGCTGAATTAACACAGGTCTGAGGGAGGGAGCGGACCAGGCCTGTCCTAGCCTGGGTATTCTGCCCTTGGCCTTTACCATCCGATTGCCAGCAGATAGCCAGCTTCTCAGAACGGGCAGAATTTCCACCGGCCCGTCACACACAGCAACACTGAATCACTGTCAGTACTTCATCTGACTTATTTAAAATAGGGCCTTTTACCTTATTTTCCTCTTTCATTAATCTCTCCTGACTTGACCTTTTGCAGAGTCTGCTGCCCATAACGGTTCTCAGAGAGGAGCCCAGCCACACAGCCTGGACAGGCGCTGGCTCACTCGGGAAGGCGCTCCGCTAGCCAGGCCGTGACCCTGGCTCTGCCGGCAGCGCCGGTTACCGTCCTCCGTTAGCCGGCCGTGACCCTGGCTCTGCTGGCAGCGCCGGTTACTGTCCCCCTTTGCTTCCGGGCTCAGCAGCCTCCCAGGGGCATGAGGGCCCAGGCTCCACCAGGCCCGGGTTCGAGGGCTCCTCCATTGCTCTCAGGATGACTCCTCCGTACGTGAGCTGCCATTCCAGTGGGTCCTGGGAGGAGGCTGCTCCCTAATCTGCCGCCGTCGCCATCTCGGATCCCTCTAGAACAGGTCTCACACGGAGACTGGGAGTGAGAGAACTATATCGAGTTAAATATTTTGGATCCATTTAAGTCTGTCAAGTCTGTGCTTTTAATTTTCTCTGGCAGATTCCTCACAGTGCACTGTAAAATAGCATTGTAGGACAAGTTAGCAGCGATTCTAAGCAGTTTCAAACAAGATTAACCTGTATTTAGGTTCAGTCCCTAAGAGATAACTGAGATGGAGCCAGAGGCGCTGCACAGCGCATGGTGATGCCCGGAAGTGGTTTTACGTACACGTGTGTGGCTGCACTGCCCGGTGGCTTTACCTATGAGACTGTCGCTTTAACATAAGCTTATTCTCTTCAAAATCCTTGTCAGACTTTGCACTTATGTGACTTATCTTTTCAGACACCATGTAATCAATACCACAGCTTTCAAGACAAAAATGGAAAAGAGACAGATGAATTCTGGGAAGGGACAGTTAATGGAGCTCATGGAAATGTGGGTGGATCTGGGTATACAGGGGACAGAGCTCTGAACTCGAAATCTTATTAAAACCTTTGAAGGTGCAGATACAACAACTTTCATATAAAAAGGGTTCTCTACTCAACAGGCTTATAATTCAGTATTATTTATTACTAGAGGCCCGGTGCATGAAATCCTGCACAGAGGTGCGGTGGGGGGAGGTGTCCCTCAGCCCAGCTTGCACCCTCTCCAATCTGGGACCTCTCGAGGGATGTCTGACTGCTGATTTAGGTCTGATTCCACAGGGATTTGCCCTAAACCAGCAGATGGACATCCCTCTCACAATCTGGGACTGCTGGCTCCCAACCGTTTGCCTGCCTGCCAGCCTGATCATCCCCTAACCACTCCCCTGTCAGCCTGATCAATGCCTCACTGCTCCTCTGCTGGCCTGATTGCCTCCAACTGCCCTCCCCTACCAGCCCGGTCACCCCCAACTGCCCTCCGCTGCAGGCCTGTTCCCCCACAACTGGCCTCCCCTGCTGGCAGTTAGGGGCACCCTAACTGCCCTCCCCTGCTAGCCTGATCTTTGACCATATAGGGTGGCCATCATGTGTGAGGGTGTGAGGATCAATTTGCATATCACCTATTTATCATATAGGGTATCTATTTTAACATATTAAATAAACATTAAACTACATTGACGAAGCAATATTTTGTGTTCATTTTTTTAAATTACAAAAGTGAAATAACTCAATTGTAACAATTTACATATTCTGAAGGAAAAGTAAATTATTTTCCCGGGCCTCCTCCTCTTGGCTCTCCCTTTTCTCAGCTGTTGTTTCAACATTGTGGGGTTTATCTGTTCGCACGGTGTCCGTGATCGAGCACGCACAGACTCAGACACGACCTGCCACTTCCTGTCCCCCTCCCGGCTGTCCGGCCGCCGTTCTCCAGAGCGTGCGCTTCATTCGGGGGCGCTGGCTTCCGGCGTCTGTCCTCAGTTTGGCTCAGGCGAGCGCATAGAATGGTCCGCAGGTGTGGGCACTTCTGCCTTTGGTTGTAGCCGCTTCTCCGTGCCTGCGGCGAAGCGCTTCTCCATGGCATTTGCCAATGTTCCCACCGAGTGTCTTCTGTTAAGTCAGTCTGCACGCATGTGTGTGGCTGTGGCGCTGTACTGCCAGGTGGATTTACCTATGAGATTGTCGCTTTAATGTAAATTTATTCTCTTCAAAATCTCTGTCAGGCCTTATATATCAAGGATAGGAGCACTTTGATGATTATTTCTTTCGGAAGAATTCTTTTTGTATCAGCCTATAAATTTTTGAAGGAGTTTATGATTTTTTTGCTCTATAATAAATAAAAGATATTTTTTATTATTAAAATTGTCTATCTTTATATCATCGTGGGCTTCCTATCTTCCTAGTTCTAGAAATAGCCTCTTAACTTTTCTCATTATGAATGATACTGTCTTATTTTTCATACGGAAGCCTTTAATTTGTCTGGAATAGCTTCTCCGTACGGAGAAATGGAAGGGCAGCCTTTGCCTCTTTCCTGATTGATCGCCATTTCCCGTGCCAATGCCATTTAGTAAATAAACCGCCTTTCCCTCCGAGTTTAAAGGGCATCAGTATTCTTTTAACATACTTCAGAGATTACATTTCTTCTTCGGGTTAATCCAGTTTCAGCGAGGTGAAGGCTTTTCAAACGCGGGACTTAGCTAATGGGGAAGGTCATTGCTCTGAGCTCCCGGGCCAGAGGCTGCCTGCCCACGGAAATGGCGGCCCGGAAAGGCTGTTGCTGCGAACAAACCCACTGATCCGGGCGATGGGACACTTCAGGGCCCGGGGAGAAAGGGAAGATCGGGGTACGCATTCAGCGCTTCTACCAAAGCAGGAGCGGATACGTCCTGTGAAGAAAGCCAAGTGTTAAATATGAGAACGCACTCCTCCCCCTCGGCCCCCCAAACGTCCAGAGACATCAGGCTCACAGGCCTTCCTCCTCCGTGGCGAGCTCTTGGGGATGGCTGTCCGGGGGGCTGTGTGAGGGTGTGGGGTGGGGACACCCCAAAGCTGTGCTTACGGAGGGATCTGCAGGCAAACGGCCCACTTGCAGGTTTATTTTGGGCTCATCCTTCCAGTCCACCCGCACGGGGATCGGCCCAGCTGTGGCCCAGCTTCTCTCCTGGGGGATGTGAATCGTGGGGCGGGTGACTCAGCGTCACGCCTCCTGCCCTCTTTCTGGGAACGCTGACGATCCCTCCCCCGGCCGGGAGGAGGGAGGCGGAGGGGCCTCAGTCCCTCCGGCCGGGAGGAGGGAGGCGGAGGGGCCTCAGTCCCTCCGGCCGGGAGGAGGGAGGCAGAGGGGCCTCAGTCCCTCCGGCCGGGAGGAGGGAGGCGGAGGGGCCTCAGTCCCTCCGGCCGGGAGGCAGCGGGAAGGCTGCATCAGCTTGGGAAGGGCTGGCTACCCATTGCGTTATAGGGTGACCGTCGTCTTTGGAATCAGAAATAGCCTCTTGCACACAAGGACCCTCAATGGAACAGCTCCACCGTCCGACAGTGAGCACACACGCGCACAGACTGCCGTATCCTAAGAAGGACCGTGGGAGGCTGTTAAATATTGTATTTGGTGAATGTGTGCAGCAGATGAATGTTCTCCCTGGATTCTGTTCCGTCAGGGAGCAGTATCGGCAGTGGACACCCAGCATTTACACTCAGAAGGTGCCACACAGCCAGCAGGCTCCTGAGGCTAGTCTGTCATTCACCGACGCTCAGAGTCAGCTCTGCCTTCGGGGCCTGGGAGGCCCGGGGAACAAGGATGGAGGTTGTGGTCTCTTCTGTCCAGAGGCTGAGGCTCGGGGACAGGTGCCCCGTGGCACTGAGAGGCTGTGGTTAGCAATCCCAGCGGCTCAGGGTGCTGTGAGCATGCCGAGGGCCCACGGCTCAGACTGGGTGCGGCTCCAAAGGGCTTCCGGAGGCGGTGACATGGGAGCTGAGCTCAGCAGGGAAAGGGTTCGCCCGGCAGCGGGCCTGACCGATGTGGTGGGCCTTGACCTTGGGCCTTGACCTTGGGTGGACGGTTCCTTCCCTTTGTTCTCTGTCAGGATTGCTGTGGCTGCTCCGGTGCTTGGTCTTCCATGTACACGTGTGAACAGCCTTGTCTGTTCTCCGTGACCAGTTACCGGGGCTGTGACAGAAACCGTGCCAAACGGTAGGCCGGTTTGGAGGAGAATGGAGACACTGTGAGAAGAGATTTGCCGGCGTGGATTCTGGTAGTTTCCATGCTCACAGTGCCGTCTGTCCTCTCATCCCTCAAGGACAGCGGGCGGACACGGGAGTTGTTTTTCTCCCAGCCTGGAAGCGTGTCACCCCCGGCCTCCACGTTTCTGCTGAGAATCGGTCCCTCGAATTGGGTTCCTCTGGAAATAAGGTGTTTCTGTCTGGCCGGCTTCAGGCAGGCTTTTCCTTAGTCGTGGTGGAGAATTTTTTGGGTTTATCATATCAAGGTTCATTCCGCTCCTTGGATCTGTGTGTTTATGTCTTTTGCTAAAGTTGGGGGATACTGAGCCCTTCTCTCTCCAAGGATTCTCAGCCCCACGGCTCCCTCCTCTCCTGGCCCCTGGGCCCCAGGTTCTGGGTGTTTATTTCTGAGCCGCAGGCCCCAAGGCCGTCACTTAGGCCCCGTGTGCTTTCTCTGTGTTCCTGACGTAAATTGTATTTCTCTCTTCACGTTCACCAGTTTTAGCCTGTTACCGTGTATCCCCGAAAATAAGGCATCCCCTAAAAATAAGACCTACTTACAGGTTTCCTTCTGAGTGAAATATAAGGCATCCCCCGAAAATAAGACCCCCCTAGGCTAAACATGAGAGATTTGGTCCATTGATTCTGAAAGAAATAGAGTCACAAAGAATTCACCAGGAAATTCAGGAATTGGATTGTTATGATGATGTTCCAGAAGATGATGACATGATTGTCATTGAATAAATGAGTAAATTCTTGAGACTGTAGGATTCACAGTATGTCTGGTTTGTGCTGACAACTACCGTACTACCGTACTGTATACAGGTAATAAATTTCCCTTATTTTCATTTAACAATAAATGTGTACCATATTCTTCTTCATGGAAAAATAAGACAACCCTGAAAATAAGGCCTAGAGAATCTTTGGGAGCAAAAATTAATATAAGACACTGTCTTATTTTCGGGGAAACAGGGTACCTACATTCTCCTATTGAGTGCTTACAGCAAGTTTCTTTTTTCTTTCTTTTTTTAAGTTCTGTTTTTGTATTGTATTTTTCGATTCTGTCACCTTCACTGGGATTCTTTCTGATGACTCCTGTTTGTTTCTGGGCTGAGAGGATGTTCCCTTCCTTCTCCTGGCCTTTGTTCCGGGGGTGGTGGTGGGTGGCTGCCTGTTGGCCGTGTCTGTGATGGCGGCTGTAAGACCCTGTCAGAGAATTCCAGCCTGTGTGCCCTCCTCGGGTTGGCATCCCTCGATGGTCCTCATTCCAGTTGTGGTTTTCCTGGTTTGGGGGATAGTGTCGGAGTTTAATTGTATCTTAGGCATTTTGGATCCGCTCATGGTTCCAGAGACACTGGGTTTCTAAGATCCTTGGTCCTGGTGGTTGGTTTTTTTTGTCTCTCCACCCTGCCTCCTCCTTTCCCTCCCCTGTCCCCTTCCTCCCCCCCCCCTCTCTCTCTCACACACACACACACACACACACACACACACACACACATACACACGTGTCCTCCCTCCCTTCGTTCTCCCAGTTCACAGCCTTTGGTCCAGTGAGAACATAGCGCTTACATGTTAATGACGATTAACTGTTGTTCGTGGCTGGCTCACCCAGGTCGCTCTCAGGATATTTCTTTGCTTCACAGGTTCCTGTTTCCTATATACCCATTACGAGCTTATCCCCAGAGTCTTTGGCAGCTCAAGATGGACACCATTGTCAACTGGCTTATCACCCTCCCCAGCTGCTCCGCCCACAGGCACGCTTCCGTCGTCGGAGCCGCTGGTTCTCGGCCGGCATGCACTCACAGCCACACCGGCCCCTCCTCCCGGCCCCTCCCTGGCAGGTCTTTGCATTCCGCTCGTCTCCCAGCTCTCCTTTTACTCTGTGTCTGCTGAGCGCAGCCTCTGAAGTTCCTGAGAGTGCATGTTTGAGAGGTAAAGTTGTAGGTACTTTGATCTTTGAAAATATCTGTTTGTTCCTTTCACACTCGTCTGGGTATGAAATTCTTGGTTGAAAACCATTTTCCTTCAGAACTTTTTCTTTTACTGTGTAACTCTCTTTCTTCTTGTCTGTATGCAGGGAGATCTCCTCAGTTAATCCTTCCGTCTTCCTGTTGTTTTGTCTGCTAACATAATGTTGTTTTCCAAGAGCCCTTCCCCCCATTTCCCCTAATATATGTGTGTGTGTATATATATATATATATATATATATATATATATATATATATATACATATATATATTTGTAAGGCACATCCATGCTTAGAGTCCTGGCAGGGAGCAGATTTTTTTTGCTTCTTGGTATATGTGTGATGTGACTGAGGAAAATCTAGAAAGCGTTTTCGCATTAGAAAGATGTGTGTACAGCATATCTGCAGTTGGTTTCTACATGCGATATGAGATGGAGGTCAATATTGACTTTTCCGGGTGCATGTGTGTTAATGTGATCATTCCTCCCCTCTGTTTGCTCATGCTAATAGAGTCTATTTGTTTAACAGATTCTCTTTCCTCTCTCCTCACACA
This sequence comes from Pipistrellus pipistrellus, assembly GCA_903992545.1. NCBI lineage: Eukaryota > Metazoa > Chordata > Mammalia > Chiroptera > Vespertilionidae > Pipistrellus > Pipistrellus pipistrellus. Next base: position 94,446,914 of record LR862361.1, read on the forward strand.
CTTTTAATGGCTGACGTTTTATAAACAGAATTTATATTTAGTAGAGAACTATCCAAATTTGTTCTTATTTAAGATTGTCTTGATCATTATTGACTTTTTTTTTGTATTTCCATGTAAATTTGTAGGATCAACTGTTGTTTCCCGGATTGTTTTAGGCATATCTTTCTAATGGGAAAATGCTTTCTAGATTTTCCTCAGTCATATCACACATATCCCAATAAGCACAAAAATACCTTTAAGATTTTGTATGGGATTGCATTAAACCTATAGCTCAACTCGGGGATTTGATATCTTTACAGTACTATATCTTTTAATCCATGGCATTTGTCTCTTATTCTTTTTATTGTAATTTTTTTCATTTTTCAAGAAATTGCATGAGAATGTTGTCTGTCACCTGCAGTATCTTGCTCATTTAGCAGGAAGTTTGGAATATTTGTAGTAAATTCCTTTTTGCATAAGGTATGTTTTCTTATGCTTCCTATATGCTTTATCACTGTAACGTGTTTTTGGTTTTAAAGCATTTGAGACTCGAGAATCTTTCATGTGTGTGTGTGTGGGGGCGGTGTGTGTGAGTGTGAGAAACTTCATCTGACATTGGCAGGCAGTGCAGGGCTGGGGTGACCGCTCCCGAGGCCACCAAGACCCGCCCCTTCCTGTCCTCCTGCTTCTCCTTCCTCCAGTGCTGACCTTTGTCCTTGTGCGTGTGCCTCGCCGTTGGGGCATCACTTCTCTGTTCCAGGCAGGAAGCAGGGACCGGGGCCAGGGACAGAGGGAGGTGCTGACAGAACGTATCTGTTCTTTCTCTCTCTCAAAATCAGGAGAGCAAACGCCTTCCCAAGTGCCCACCCACCCCTGCTCCATCCAGATCCAGAGCTCATGTTGGCCAGACTCGCTGGCCTGGACCCTGCAGACCGGTCAGTCATCAGGGCAGTGAGGTCACTACAGCTGGTTCAGACCAGCCATGACTCACGTCCTTGGCCTGGGTGGGACCCCGCCCTCCATCACCATGTCCTTGGCCTGGCACCCACCCCCTCTGTGCGATGGTAACTGCGGGGGTTCCTGCGGCAAAGAGGAGAAGAAGGCTGAGCAGGCAGGAAGAGCCGTCACCCTTGTCCAGGCTCCCGTCTGTGATCTGATCCATCGATGTTCAGAAACTTGCCTGTGCTTGGGTGGCAGAGGAAGCGATTTTACATTTTAGTAGTATTATTGTTTTGTCCAACACTTTAAAATGAAGTAATTCTAAGATACATGCTTATTTTGAAATCTGTTTTGTTGTTTATTAAGATACGGTGATATTTTCAGATGGTAAATGACATTTCAATTTCCACAAACTGCTGCTTCCTGGATTGTCTTAGGCATAATAGTGTTTATCTTTTTGATGGGAAAGTGCTTTCTGAGCGCTCCTCAGCCACACGGCGGGGCGCACCGGGGCACAGTGAGCGGCGCCGCTGCCTGCGCCGGGGCTGCGTGGGGTGACGGGGCGGTGCCGGCGTAAGAGCCGGAGAAGGATGGTCATCGGCAAACTGAACCGCTCTCTCTGAGGAGCTTACTTAGTGACTTCCTCATTCTCAGGAACTCTGCTTTAGAATCCGAGTCAGTAAACATCTTTCTGTCTTTACAGGCTGTGGGTGTTACTGTCACCAAATAGCTGAAATCGGTTTTTGGATATCTTTTGTTATTTGATGACAACTCAGAGTTTATATCTGATTTCCCCCCCCAGGATTCAGAGAGAAAGAATGTGGAATGTGCTCGTGGGGAGGAGAGGCTTTCTGATGGTCTGTGTGTCAGTGTGCCAGCAGTGGGCTCAGATACAGTCTCACCACACCGTTTCCACCACCGGCGCCCGGACCTGCCATTTCTCCCTTCCTCCCCCCGTCCTAGGTGGTGGACTCTGGCCTGAGGCCCCCGTGGAGAACAGTGGGCTCAGGTTCACACCTGTGCTGTCCGGCGCTTGGCCTCCTTGTCCTTGGGAATGACGTGGTTAGAGAACTGACTCACCGGCCCCAAACAGCCCTCCAGTGAGCAATGGGAAAAGGAATGAATCTTATTGAACCCATTGACTCATGAGTCTTGTTAACTGGTTAACCGTGAAGATTACTTAACTCATGCATGGAAACCAGTTCTGGTTATCCACATTTTCTCATGGCTCTGGTCATGGTCATTTGCTATTTAAAAAAAAAAAAGTAAAAAAAATATATTGTTGATTTCAGAGAGGAAGGGGGAGGGAGAGAGAGGTAGACATCCAAGATGAGAGAGAATCCTTGATCAGCTGCCTCCTGCACGCCCCCTGCTGGGGATCGAGCCCACAACTCTTGCACGTGCCCTGCCGCGGAGCGGAGCTGTGACCCTCTGGTTCAGAGGTCGGCACTCAACCACGGAGCCACGCCGCTGGCTCATTGGGCGTTTCTAAAATCAGCAGCTTTAGACTAGGTTTCTGACTACAGAGCAGCCTTTTATCTTTGGAGAGAAATGTTTCCTTTCACATTCTAAATAACACAGGAACGTTCCAGCGCACACCACAGCCAGCTGGAGAAGCGCACACATCTGCAGTGGGAGCTTCACAGGCCGTTCTGTCCACACACACGGAATGCCGGGCGGGAGCCAGGGCAGTGCCCGGGGTGCGTGCGGGAGCTCAGCAGGAGACCGTCATCGCTGCGGGAGCGCGTGCCCTCTGGCTTCACAGGGAGTGAGTGTTCTGTGTGTATCGAGACGACTTTATCCTCAGGAACAATGATGCGACCGGGCCAGGCAGCAGGAGGGCCCTCCGGTCTCATTCAGAGCCCCTCTGCCGTCTGCACGGATGGCGCCTCCACACATCCCCCTGGGTCAGTGTCGGCTGGCTTTCCAAGGCTCCCTCCGTCACTGCTCCAGGAGGAGGCGCTGCTGAGCTGACTCCGGAGCCGAACTGGCTGCTCGGGCAGGCGGGCCGCGCTCTCCTGTGTCCACTCCCGCGTCCGGAGGCCGGGCCATCGCCTCCGTCCGCGATCTTCACGCTCAGGGGCCACGCCCGTGTCACGGCCCTCCCCGCTAAGCGCTCCTGTCTCCGGCTCTCACCGAAAACCCGTCAAGCTCCTAATAGTGTGCTTGGACTCTGCTTAACCAACTGTAAAAATACCTTCAGATCTTTCACGCTTATTCTTGAGTACTATTACACCGACATCTTTCTCCCAGCAAAGCTTGTGAATGCACATTTCCAAAACGCTTGGGAGAAATTTGACTTCTTATGTTAAAGCAAGATATTAAAGTTAAAACTCGAAATGCCTCCTCATCCTATCAATTTCTCTTCTTTAAAGAAAGCTATTTTTTAAGGCCAACATTTATAATACAAGGATAATATTTGCTTAATATCTGATTCATAGTATGTTTTTAACATTCACAGTATGTGTACTATGTATGTATACACACATATAAGGTATCTTGCCTGAAATATATTTTAATTGTATTATTTATTTATAAGTGTAATTTTTTATAGCAGGTTTTTATAAAATACATCATGATTTTATATTGTGTATGGAGAAACATATGCATTTAAGTGAAATTTTTTTCTTTTTTTAGGATTTAAGCTATAATTTCCATTGAGTATTTAAAAAGCAATGGACTTCCTGTGGCTCAGTTCAGGCATCTGCTATCAGAGTGTGCTCAGGGAGGACTTCCCGGCGGAGGCAGGAAACTGGGGGGCTGCGGTGAGAGGGCCTCCAGCTGGAGTGAGGCCGCTGGGGTGACGGGGAGTCTGAGGACGAACCCTGCACCTCCTTTTTGACATGTGACCCGCCCCGCTTCTGGCTGACCCCGGGCCCTCAGGGTCAGTGTGCCACCAGTGACAGTCGGGCCTTCTCCAGAGGTTGTCCTGTTTCCACCCTTTGTTAACCCCTGGACATTCAACTGCAAAGAAAGCCACTGGACAGAAGTGAAACGAGGAGGAATCGGCATATAAAACAGTGAGGGGCCTCCGCAGAGCTTCCAGTTTTGGCGGCTGGAGACCGCAGTGGAGGAGTGCTACCTTCTCGGGCTCGGTGTGTCTGCCCCTCGGCTCCCCGTTATGTAATCCCGCCAGAGCGGTCCTCTCTCCTGGCATCGGCGTTCCGTCCCTGCTCCTGAGGTCTGAGGCGCTGGGCGTCGGTGGTGGGTCAGTGTGCTCCACGCTCCTCCTCCGGGCCGCGGTGCGGGCGGGGAGGCTGCCCCGGGGCGGCCGTGCTGTCACATCGCTCTCTGGCCGCTCCGCTCCGGGTCTGACGGAGGGCGGGCAGGCGTGGGGCAGCGGCGCTGGATGGCCGCCGCCCGCGGAGCACTTGGGCTCCTGAGCTGGGGCTTGGCCTCTCTGGGCCGTTCCCGTCCTCCCCTGCTCGGTCTGGAAAGCGGTCTCTCCTTTGAACCGCGTTCCATAGCCGCTCGCCATCCTCGCTCGTCACGCCCTGTTGTCGCGTTTGCTAACAATGACAGATACCAGACGGCTGCGGTGACCTGTGAGGAGACCGCACAGTGTCCCCACCCCTTCGCCGCCGCAGAGGTGCACGCACAGCAGAAAGGGACTCTCGGCAGCTGAGGACCTTGACTAATGACTTAATATTGTCTAAATGGGCGCCGAATGCCTGGAGGCGCTGAGCTTCTAACATCGGGAATATTTACACACCGTGGGAAGCGTTATGTACAGCTCACATTTTTTCATTAATATCTTCTCTTCAGTTATTTTTTAAATTTCTGTTTCCCCATCACCACTATGCCCCATACCCTCCACCCGCCCCCGCCGTCAGCACACAGAGGCGCGGTGGCTAGTGTGATGCCGCCCCCGGCCGGGCCGCTCTCCGTGCAGCAGGGAGGGATGCTCCAGCGCGGGCGTGGGTGTGCGCGCCTCTCTGAGCGCGTGGTGGCGGAGCCGGCTTTTCCGTGGGGATTTCCGATCAGGGAGTCCATCCAGGTCCTTTAGTGCAGAGGTCGGCAAACTCATTCATCCACAGCCAAATATCAGCAGCACAACGGTTGACATTTCTTTCTTTGATTTATTGAGAGGAAGGGAGAGGGATAGGGAGTTAGAAACATCCATGAGAGAGAAAACCAATCAGCTGCCTCCTGCACACCCTCTGCCAGGGATGTGCCCGCAACCAAGGTACATGCCCTTGACCGGAATCGAACCTGGGACCCTTGAGTCTGCAGGTCAATGCTCTATCCACTGAGCCACACCGGCTAGGGCCATTTTTATGAATATAGTTTTATTGATTTCAGAGAGGAAAGGATAGGGAGAGAGGGAGAAAGAAACATCAATGAGGATGGTTGCATGGTCCCTATTGGGGACCGAGCTCCCCCCCCCCCCCCCCCGGGCCCCTGCCCTGATCAGAATGGAACCCGGGACTTTCAGCCCGCAGGGCCGCCTCCCCGCTTTCAAACAAACGGAGAGAGATTGCGGATGTGGTGCCAGATTCTGGGTTTGTCCTCTTTCCCACAAGTACCCCTAACGGGACAGGGCCTGGCATGCTGGGCCGAGTCAGTGCCACCTCAGACCCCGTCCGCAGCCGCGCCAGGAGCTCCCGGGGCGTCGGCTTTGGCAGAGAAATGGAGAACGTGTGCTCATTCCAAATTTACTTCCCACGTCTCCGGTAATTTGGCCTTTTCTGTTAGCGCCAGAACTTAATTTACAGCAAACACGTCTGTGAAACGGCGCTCCGAGCCCGTCCCCAGCGGGGGAGCGGGGCAGGGGGGAGGGTGCAGCCCGCCGGTGGCCGGCCTGGGGAGAGGACAGCGGGTACCAGGCCACAGGATTCTGAACGAGCGGCTGGAGGGCACCGGGAACGAGGGCCGACAGGAGGGTCCGCTCCCCACACTCCTGTCAGAATCCCGTGCTTTTTACGAAATTTTGAGAAAATGGCTTAGCCGTATGTTCTTCCGTTTTGAGCTGCTGGGAGAAAAACACCATATAAATGCAAATTTCCGCTATAATCATTTATTCTCTGTGTATTATGTGCTTGCGGAGTGGAGAATCCGAGAGGCTGCTTAATGGACGAGGCGGCACTGCCTCCGCCATTTCTCTCCCTCACAGAGGGTTTGCTTTATTTGATAAGAACTGCCTCTCTCCCTGCCCCTCACTCACCTCCCAGATTAGTCCCAATTGCCCAGAAGACCCTGCCGACACCTGGCAATTAGTGTGTTTGAGGACTGCGGGTACCTGGACCGGAGTTACTACCGGTCGATAACATTTTGATGTCCTTCGCTTTATGAATTAGTTGAGGGAAACCATTTGGTTTTCATACACAAGTGCTTGTTAATTACGTGAGTCGCGAGAAGACTGAGAGGTCCCAGTGTCCCATTCATTCCTCTGAGCCTGGGAATTTTCTGTAATTGGCTTGGCAAGAGGAATGAGTGAGATTAGCTGCTAATGAGGAGATAAGTGTGTAATTTTAGCATGTTGCAAAGCTGTGATTGGCAGCGGTGGTAGCAGGAACCTAGATTATTTTTATTAGACCTTGTTTCCGTCTGCAAAAATCATTATCATCTTCCGATACTGTGAATTGGGTTGTTTCACACCGTTATTTTTAGTAGGTGTTAATCCTCAAACTCAGGTACTTGAAATCTTGCTGATGAAAGAGTCACTAATGAAGTGAACAAAGTGAGCAGCGGCGTACACTCCTCGCCAGGCCAGAGGAAGTTCGTTCTGCGTATCTGCGCCGCGCTTCAATTTGGCCCAGATGCGTGAGGGCCGTGGGGGGGCGTGAGGGCCGTGGGGGTGTGTGAGGGCCGTGGGGACATGTGAGGGCCGTGGGGATGCGTGAGGGCCGTGGGGATGCGTGAGGGCCGTGGGGGCGCGTGAGGGCCGTGGGGTGTGTGAGGGCCGTGGGGGTGAGTGCGTGAGGGCCGTGGGGACATGTGAGGGCCGTGGGGGTGTGTGAGGGCCGTGGGGGCGCGTGAGGGGGGTGTGTGTGAGGGCCGTGGGGGTGCGTGAGGGCCGTGGGGACATGTGAGGGCCGTGGGGGCGCGTGAGGGGGGGTGCATGAGGGCCGTGGGGGTGCGTGAGGGCCGTGGGGACGTGTGAGGGCCGTGGGGGCGCGTGAGGGGGGGTGTGTGTGAGGGCCGTGGGGGTGCGTGAGGGCCGTGGGGGCGCGTGAGGGGGGTGTGTGTGAGGGCCGTGGGGGTGTGTGAGGGCCGTGGGGACATGTGAGGGCCGTGGGGATGCGTGAGGGCCGTGGGGATGCGTGAGGGCCGTGGGGGCGCGTGAGGGCCGTGGGGTGTGTGAGGGCCGTGGGGGTGAGTGCGTGAGGGCCGTGGGGACATGTGAGGGCCGTGGGGGTGTGTGAGGGCCGTGGGGGCGCGTGAGGGGGGTGTGTGTGAGGGCCGTGGGGGTGCGTGAGGGCCGTGGGGACGTGTGAGGGCCGTGGGGGCGCGTGAGGGGGGGTGCATGAGGGCCGTGGGGACGTGTGAGGGCCGTGGGGACATGTGAGGGCCGTGGGGGCGCGTGAGGGGGGGTGCATGAGGGCCGTGGGGGTGCGTGAGGGCCGTGGGGGTGTGTGAGGGCCGTGGGGGTGTGTGAGGGCCATGGGGTGTGTGAGGGCCGTGGGGGCGCGTGAGGGGGGGTGCATGAGGGCCGTGGGGACGTGTGAGGGCCGTGGGGGCGCGTGAGGGGGGGTGCGTGAGGGCCGTGGGGACGTGTGAGGGCCGTGGGGGCGCGTGAGGGGGGGTGCATGAGGGCCGTGGGGACGTGTGAGGGCCGTGGGGGCGCGTGAGGGGGGGGTGCATGAGGGCCGTGGGGACGTGTGAGGGCCGTGGGGGCGCGTGAGGGGGGGTGCGTGAGGGCCGTGGGGACGTGTGAGGGCCGTGGGGGCGCGTGAGGGGGGGTGCATGAGGGCCGTGGGGGTGCGTGAGGGCCGTGGGGGTGTGTGAGGGCCATGGGGTGTGTGAGGGCCGTGGGGGTGTGTGAGGGCCGTGGGGGTGTGTGAGGGCCGTGGGGGTGTGTGAGGGCCGTGGGGGTGCATGAGGGCCGTGGGGGTGTGTGAGGGCCGTGGGGGTGCGTGAGGGCCGTGGGGATGCGTGAGGGCCGTGGGGATGCGTGAGGGCCGTGGGGGTGTGTGAGGGCCATGGGGTGTGTGAGGGCCGTGGGGGCGCGTGAGGGCCGTGGAGAGTAAGACGCCTCTTCAGCCTCACAGGCCGGCTTAGTGTGCTCTCACTCGAAAGACTGATCTCGCTGTAAAGAAACACGATATAACAAAATAAGCTTTCCGCGGGGTACTTCTTAGGTCCACGTGGCTTCCTGTTTGGTGTAGAACGGCCGGTTACGCTGCTGCCCCCTGGGCCTCGGTGCATCGGAACGCGCTGTGGTGTGGATTTTCTCCGGGACGGAATGGCCGGGTGTTTGCATTTGGTTTGGGGAGAGCCGTGTTTTTGCCTCCTGCAGATCCGTGATCTGGTCACTGCTCGGCCGGTTGTTAGGTCTCACAGTGTAAAAAATAACTAGCATGTTCCTCTCTTATTATTTAGGATATATAGGAGTAGAGGCCCAATGGGTGAAATTTGTGCAGGAATCGGCCTTCGCAGCCCCAGCTGCCTTGGCCCTCGCAGTCCTGGTTTCGTCCAGAAGGTCGCCTGGAAGGTTGAACAGTTGTTCCACTGTTCGGCCATTCAGCCAATTTGCATAGTATCCTTTTATTATTATAGACTAGAGGCCTGATGCACGAAGATTCGTGCAGGAATGGGCCTGCCTTCCCCTGGCTGCAGGCACCGCCTTTGCTCCGGCCAGAGCCGCCTTTCCACCTTCCCATGCTGCCCAGAGGCTTGGAGTGGCTGGGGTGGTGCCGAATGCTTGCATTGTTGCCATGGCGACAATGCAGGGGCCCACCCCACCCCCAGTGGCTTGGCACCTGAGAATGCAAATTAACCTGTCTTTGTTGAGTTAATTTGCATACTGACTCCTGATTGGCTGGTGGGAGTCACAAAGGTATGGTCAATTTGCATCTTTCTCTTTTATTAGTGTAGATATATATAAAAGGGAAATGGTTACTTCCCCATCACCAGGCTTGAACTAACAGGATGCTACTTTTCTACTTCTAATGAAAATGAATCACTACCTCATTGAAGTTTGTGGAGCACCAGAAAGCTTTCAAAATTTAGAACTTTAACCAAAATCATTCAATTTACATCCGATGGAGCTGAGGCCAGTGACTTCATGAGCCACACAGCTAGTTAGCAGCTGTGCCAGCATCAGAAGGCAGGGTGACGATCAGTCACCAGCGTCCACGCTGGGCAGTGCTCAGGGAAGAGCTGTGAGCATCACTGAGCGTTTAGCTCAGAGGCCCTCGTATCTGACCCTCCCCCACCCCTCCTCCTCTGTCCTCTCGCTCCTCTGCCTTCTCCATCGTTATCGGCATCAGCAGCATCCTCAGCCCTTACTTTGTATGGCTCCTTATGGCCTGTAAAATACTGTTCTAACCCTTACACTGGTTTCCCTGAGCGTCACAGCTGCCTGGGGCGGAGTGTGCAGATGGCGCTGACCTCGGAGGAGATCAGTAAACGGATCTGCAGACCAGTAAACTGATGTGTAAAGCAGTGGTCGGCAAACTCATCCGTCCACAGAGCCAAGTATCAACAGGACAACGATTGACATTTCTTTTGAGGGCCACATTTTTTAAACTTAAACTTCTTCTAACGCCACTTTTTCAACATAGACTTGCCCAGGCCGTGGTGTTTTGTGGAAGAGCCACACTCAAGGGGCCAAAGAGCCGCATGTGGCTCGAGAGCCGCAGTTTGCCGACCACGGTGCTAAAGCAAGCGGAGCAAGACCTGGAACCCAGATTTCCTGCTCACCCTCACCCGGCCTCCAGGGGCTGTGCACCCACACCCTCTCCGCCGGGGGTGGCGAGGGCCTGTGGGAGAGGAGGGGAGGGATTGGGTTGAGTGCTCATGGGAATTTCTGGCTTGTACCTTCCCCAGGGCCTGTGCTGGGGAACTGGCGGCTGCAGGAACCCCGGCCGCGCTGTGCGGTGCCGTTATCAGTGGTTGCACAGTCCCCCCCGGCTGGCTAGGAGCAGGTTTGGGGTGTGTAAGCCCCGGGGCCGCCCCTCCCATGGCCGCAGTAAGCGATGCTGGCAGTCCGCAGTGACCTCTAAAGGAGCTTGGCATTCCGCCCAGCACGCCCATCTGCTATGCATCCCGCGTCTCCGGCGCTAACACACCCTGAGTGATTGCTCTGTTACCTTCCTGGTCCCTTCGCCCGCGTCCTGGCTGCTGCTCTCAGCCGGAGCCCCTCCTGGAGGAGTGTCCGTGCGGGGACGCCCAGGAGCCTGTGGAATTAGTCCTTTTACAGCCTGTTATTTCCTCTTTCCTCTGGCGCCGCCCCGTTGGTCTGTCTGTGGCCGCCCGCTGCCCGCTGGAAGGGTGTGGTTGGCAGGTGGCTTCCCCATCGGCAGCCCCTGGCCCCTTCGGGCACTGACCTGTCCACCGTGAGAGGAGGGCAGTGCCCACCGCGGGGCTGTGGGAGGGTCATCCGCCTGTCTGTCCACATCAGTGTCAGTCCCTCCAGCCCCAACTCCCACCTTGACTTTCTTTACACACCCCCCCCCCGCCCCCGTTCCCTGCATTGGCGCCCCCGCCCTCCCCCCGCCCCTCCCTCTCCCGCCCCCCTCCCTCTCCCCACCCTCCATCCCTCTCCCGCCCCCTCCCCATCACTCCTCTCTAACCAGCCGTGCTTCCTTCACCGCCAGTGACATCATGTGAGTTCACCCCCTGCCGGTTCTCACAAGGTCCTTAGTAACACCCAGTCCGTTTTGTTTTCAAAACCAGTTTGCTCCCCGGCCCTGCTGAGGGCACCGAGGTTCCTCCGGCCCTTCTGTGAGCACGGCCGGCTGAGCCCACGCGTCTGGACCCGCACTGCCCTCTGCTCTTCAGTTCCCCGCGCTTCCTGTGGCTCCCACAGCGCGCTCTGGACCCCCCTCAACCCCCCATCCTGGCCCCTCACAGTGCCACCTGTTCCCGGTGACAGCCCTCCTGCTCATGCTCCGTGCACTGGGTGCTCCGTGCTCTGGGTGCTCCATGCTCTGGGTGCTCCGTGCGCTGGGTGCTCCGTGCGCTGGGTGCTCAGTGCGCTGAGTGCTCCGTGCGCTGGGTGCTCAGTGCTCTGGGTGCTCCATGTGCTGGGTGCTCAGTGCTCTGGGTGCTCAGTGCTCTGGGTGCTCCATGTGCTGGGTGCTCAGTGCTCTGGGTGCTCCGTGCTCTGGGTGCTCAGTGTGCTGAGTGCTCCATGTGCTGGGTGCTCAGTGCTCTGGGTGCTCAGTGCGCTGGGTGCTCCGTGCTCTGGGTGCTCCGTGCGCTGGGTGATCCGTGCGCTGGGTGCTCCGTGCGCTGGGTGCTCAGTGCTCTGGTTGCTCAGTGCGCTGGGTGCTCCGTGCTCTGGGTGCTCCGTGCGCTGGGTGATCCGTGCGCTGGGTGCTCCGTGCGCTGGGTGATCCGTGCGCTGGGTGCTCTGTGCGCTGGGTGCTCAGTGCTCTGGGTGCTCCGTGCGCTGGGTGCTCCGTGCTCTGGGTGCTCCGTGCGCTGGGTGCTCCGTGCGCTGGGTGCTCCGTGCGCTGGGTGATCCGTGCTCTGGGTGCTCCGTGCACTGGGTGCTCCGTGCTCTGGGTGCTCCGTGCGCTGGGTGCTCCGTGCACTGGGTGCTCAGTGCTCTGGTTGCTCAGTGCCCTGGGTGCTCCGTGCGCTGGGTGCTCCGTGCTCTGGGGAGACGCTGGCGCGGAGTCTCCCTGCACAAGCCCGGGGCCCTCCCGCAGCCCCTCCCGCATCCTCCCTCCCGGCTCTGGCCCTCCCGGCGGCCACTCCAGGGGACAGAGCCCGGGGACACAGAAGATGCTGGGCATCCGGTTTCTTCTCTCTCACCTGGCCCCCTGGGACTTCTATTTGGGGCGAATGTTTTACGGCCGAGTCAGCGCTTCTCTGTAATGGCTGGGTCTCTGAACGGTGCTGTTAGTGGGCCTCACAGGCTGGGGCCAGTGTCCCCGGTTCCCCGGATGGACGTCCGCGGGAGAGCCGCACCCGCCGTGCTGTTGTACCGGGCTCTGCGGGCGGAGGGTTTGCCGCCCGGGTCCCGGCGGCTGCACACTGGGCTCCGGGCGGCTCCGGAGCCGGCTGTCCACGGCCCGGTGTGCTCTCTGCCCGCAGATTAATTAACTCAAACATTTTGATTTTCCCTTTAGAACTCGGCCATAATTCAGTTGCTTTAATTTAGTCTCAGGGCCTGCTTGTTATCTCCTGGTGATTAAAACTTCCCCGTGTCACGGGGCTGTGTGTTTTTACAGCCTGTTCCCCGCAGTCTCCCGCGGGCGGAGCGGGTGCGGGTCTCATCCGTGGTGCGGCTCTCACCAGGGCCCGGGGCCGCCCGCGTGTCCCCGGCCGGGGAGCTGCTCCGTGTCCCTCTCTCCCACCAGCTCTCCCGTCTCCGCTTCCTGTGACGCCAGGGACCCGAGCCTCCCACAGCCGGCGCCCGGGCTGGGGTGCAGACCGGCCTTATTCCTGGGCCTGTGCTGGTGGCTGTGGCCTGTGCTGGTGGCTGTGCCTGTGCTGGTGGCTGTGGTCCGTGCTGGTGGCTGTGCCTGTGCTGGTGGCTGTGGTCCGTGCTGGTGGCTGTGTCTGTGCTGGTGGCTGTGGTCCGTGCTGGTGGCTGTGCCTGTGCTGGTGGCTGTGTCTGTGCTGGTGGCTGTGTCTGTGCTGGTGGCTGTGGTCTGTGCTGGTGGCTGTGGTCTGTGCTGGTGGCTGTGGTCTGTGCTGGTGGCTGTGCCTGTGCTGGTGGCTGTGGTCTGTGCTGGTGGCTGTGCCTGTGCTGGTGGCTGTGGTCTGTGCTGGTGGCTGTGGTCTGTGCTGGTGGCTGTGCCTGTGCTGGTGGCTGTGTCTGTGCTGGTGGCTGTGGTCCGTGCTGGTGGCTGTGGTCCGTGCTGGTGGCTGTGCCTGTGCTGGTGGCTGTGTCTGTGCTGGTGGCTGTGCCTGTGCTGGTGGCTGTGCCTGTGCTGGTGGCTGTGTCTGTGCTGGTGGCTGTGCCTGTGCTGGTGGCTGTGCCTGTGCTGGTGGCTGTGTCTGTGCTGGTGGCTGTGGTCTGTGCTGGTGGCTGTGGTCTGTGCTGGTGGCTGTGGTCCGTGCTGGTGGCTGTGCCTGTGCTGGTGGCTGTGTCTGTGCTGGTGGCTGTGGTCCGTGCTGGTGGCTGTGGTCCGTGCTGGTGGCTGTGCCTGTGCTGGTGGCTGTGGTCTGTGCTGGTGGCTGTGCCTGTGCCGGTGGCTGTGTCTGTGCTGGTGGCTGTGCCTGTGCTGGTGGCTGTGGTCTGTGCTGGTGGCTGTGGTCTGTGCTGGTGGCTGTGGTCTGTGCTGGTGGCTGTGGTCTGTGCTGGTGGCTGTGGTCCGTGCTGGTGGCTGTGGTCTGTGCTGGTGGCTGTGGTCCGTGCTGGTGGCTGTGTCTGTGCTGGTGGCTGTGGTCCGTGCTGGTGGCTGTGCCTGTGCTGGTGGCTGTGGTCTGTGCTGGTGGCTGTGCCTGTGCCGGTGGCTGTGTCTGTGCTGGTGGCTGTGCCTGTGCTGGTGGCTGTGGTCCGTGCTGGTGGCTGTGGTCTGTGCTGGTGGCTGTGGTCTGTGCTGGTGGCTGTGGTCTGTGCTGGTGGCTGTGGTCCGTGCTGGTGGCTGTGGTCTGTGCTGGTGGCTGTGGTCCGTGCTGGTGGCTGTGTCTGTGCTGGTGGCTGTGGTCCGTGCTGGTGGCTGTGCCTGTGCTGGTGGCTGTGGCCCGGGAGGCGGTGTCCTTAGCTAACGTCAGTGCTGACGCCAGTGCATCTTACTCGTAAGCAGACGTTCCCTTCTCCCTGGAAAACTGTGCTTCACCCTCCCTGAAGTCTGTGTTCCCTTTTTCTGCCAACCACACACGTAGGAAGTCCTCCCAGGTTGTATTACCAAACGCTCCGTCATAAAAAATTACTTTATTCATTACAGATACGGGTTTTCACCTGAGACCGCCGCCTGTTCATTTTCTTGATGGTGAACTTATTTTGCATATTGGAATGGGGCACGTTTATACAGTCAAACGTGTTGATCTCGTTGGAGTCTAGTTCTCCAGCCTCCGGTTCTCACTGCCCCCATTTCTGCTGCGGGAATTGGGTTGGGGTGGCCTCACCCCAGGATAAGGATGGACCCCCGTTCGCTGAATGTAGAGGCCTCACCCCGTCCCCCGCTGCGAGTGAACGCAGGCCGACTCACCAGTGCTGTGCCTCAGTCATTAGTAGGCCGGGGAAGAGGGGGGTGCGGTGAGGGGAAGAGGGGGGTGAGGGGAAGAGGGGGGTGAGGGGAAGAGGGGGGTGCGGGCGGGGAAGAGGGAGTGTGGGCCGGGAAGAGGGGGGTGCGGTGAGGGGAAGAGGGGGGTGAGGAGAAGAGGGGGGTGCGGTGAGGGGAAGAGGGGGGTGAGGGGAAGAGGGGGGTGCGGGCCGGGAAGAGGGGGTGCGGGCCGGGAAGAGGGGGTGCGGGCCGGGAAGAGGGGGGTGAGGGGAAGAGGGGGGTGCGGGGAAGAGGGGGGTGAGGGGAAGAGGGGGGTGCGGTGAGGGGAAGAGGGGGGTGAGAGGAAGAGGGGGTGCGGGCGGGGAAGAGAGGGGTGAGGGGAAGAGGGGGGTGCGGGGAAGAGGGGGGTGAGGGGAAGATGGGGGTGCGGTGAGGGGAAGAGGGGGGTGAGGAGAAGAGGGGGGTGCAGTGAGGGGAAGAGGGGGGTGCGGTGAGGGGAAGAGGGGGTGCGGGCCGGGAAGAGGGGGGTGAGGGGGAGATGGGGGTGCGGTGAGGGGAAGAGGGGGGTGAGGAGAAGAGGGGGGTGCGGTGAGGGGAAGAGGGGGTGCGGGCCGGGAAGAGGGGGGGTGAGGAGAAGAGGGGGGTGCGGTGAGGGGAAGAGGGGGTGCGACCGGGAAGAGGGGGTGCGGGCCGGGAAGAGGGGGTGCGGGCCGTTTTGCCGCGGACGGAGACAGAGCAGCAGCTTTCCAGCTGGGGAGTCGGCAGCCATGGACGCCGGCGCCTTCAGGCCTGAGGGAGCTGTCCTGGGGGTGCAGCTGGCAGGTGCGGGAAGCGGGCAGAGGGACAGCCTGGCAGAGGACGGGCACCAGAACTTGGACCACAGCGGCTGACGCAGGGGCTGCCTCTGCTTGGCCGTCGCAGGCCCAAGTCAGGTCCGTGGTCGGCGGGCGGCGCTGCCCGTTTGCAGCGGGAACATCTAATGGTTCGCTCTTGCTTGGTGCCTGTCGCTGATGCGTGGATGAGCAGACGGGGAGATCCGCCTGTGCCCCTCATATGTGTGCAATGCTTCCTTCACCAGCGTGTTTGGTAAGAGTTTCCCATGACTTATTACATTGTGTTTTCCCATT
The DNA here is from genome assembly GCA_903992545.1 of Pipistrellus pipistrellus. Classification (NCBI taxonomy): domain Eukaryota; kingdom Metazoa; phylum Chordata; class Mammalia; order Chiroptera; family Vespertilionidae; genus Pipistrellus; species Pipistrellus pipistrellus. Next base: position 94,462,248 of record LR862361.1, read on the forward strand.
GATTTAAATCCTGCTTCTTAGGAGACGTCACCAGCTGTGGGCTTCCTGTCTGGTTCCATCCGTTTGTCTTTACACCCCCTGATCAATAAAAGTGTTCTAAAGTGTTCTTTTGTGACACACTCTCAATTTTTAGGGCTAATCTTCCTAGTTATTTTCCCCCAAATTCTTGGCCATTTCCTCCCATTTATCCTTCAGGATTAATTTGAGAATTATTTTGCTATTTTTTACAAAATAACTTCAGAAGGGTTGCTTAGGATTCCATTAATGTTGTAAGTTCTTTTTATAAATTCATATGTGAGCTCTGACATCTGGATGTTTTTAGCTTTTCCTGTCTGTTTCAGAAGCACAGGAAACCTCTTCATATAGCCAGTGTTTTCAGGTCCCTCGTTTTTTGAGGTACATTCGCCATATTTCTTATGGAACTCTTGGCGCTTCAGATCATTATTGTTATGAATGAGGTCCTCACTTCCTGTTTTTAAAAATTGGGATAAAATTTGTAAAAATACAGATGTGGTAATTATTAGAAAAGGATCTGTGAATGTCATAGTATTTACATTTTTTAATTTATTTCTATTTATTTTTGTGGCTAAAGTATTTTATTAAGTAATTTAAAATAGTTTCATAAGAAAAATTTTAAAGCAAAGTTAAAACATTTTTAATAAAAAAATAGATTCAGGTTTTCTGATTCTTCCTGATCTGGTTTTGGAAGATTGCATGTTTCTAAGAATTTATCCACTTTACCCAGGTTGTCGGTTTGTTGGCAGATGGTTGTTCATAGTATTTTCTGATAGTATCTTCTTTTTAAGTAAAATACAAATGAAGTTGAATATCCATGACCATGAGGTTTACACATATTTTTGTGTTCAATTGTATCGGGCCTCTTGACCAGTGTTGTTGATATTTATCAATTGTATTAGCTTTTCAAGAAATCAAAGTTTTTGTTGAACTTCCGTTGTATCATTGTTCATCTGTTTCAGCTCTTTCATTATTTCCTTCCTTCTGCCTGATTTAGGTTTATCCTGTTATTCCTTTCCTAATACTTAAATTAGATGCTTAGTTCATTGCTATTCAGCTTATCTTCTCCTATCATTTAAGCATTTAAATTTATAATTTTTTTCTAATTACTTTTGTTGCTTCTTAGTAGTTCTGATATGTGCTATTTCATTATTTTTCCATGCATATTTTAGCATTTTAATTATTATTTCTTCTTTAATAGATGGATTATTTAGATGTGTTTTCAAATATAAAAATGTCTTATTGTTTTTCAAAATACTGATTTCTAACTTCCTTGCACTAAGGTCAGAGAACTTGAGGTGTATTAAGCTGATTGTTTAAAAGCTGTTGAGACTTACTTTATGGCCCAGTATGTGGTCACTTCTTATAAATGTCTCTCATTTGCATACAATTACCTACTCTCTAATTGTTGGATTATAGGGCTCTAAAAATGTTAGTCAGATTGTTGATTATATTGTACAAATCTTTAATATCTTTAGTAATTGTTTTTTAGCCTGATTGGCAGTTACTGAGAGAGAGATGTTAAAATATTCCACTAAATGATGTGTCTGTACGTTTTCCAAAGTTTTTTCAATGTTTTTCTTCATAAATTTGAGTCTGTTGTTAGGTAGGCAGGATAATGCCCCACCCCTGTCTTTCCACCTCCTCAAAAGACGCCCACCTACATCCTGATTTTCAGAACTCTTGAAGTTTTGCGCTTACATGGCAGAGGGGATTGAATGAAGGCTGTTAGTCACGTGATCTTACAGCAGGGGGCGTGTGCATCATCACTGGCCCTCGTGTGGAGTGGGGTTAGAGCAAGAGGTCCGAGCGGTGACGGGGGAAGGACCGTCAGCCGCTGCTGCCATCGCAGATGGAGGGGCCTCGAGGAGCTGGCAAAGCCAGAGCCGGACGGGCCCCCGAGGCCTCAGAGAGGAGCTGAGCGCCGCGGGGAGGCCCCTGAGACGTGGCAGACTTCCTGTCAGCACTTCCCGGTGCCTCACTCCCCCTTTCCTTCCGTCTTTCAGTATGCTGTGTCTTACGTGTGTCTCTCACAACATCAGGGACAGGGGCCCGGTGCACGGAATTCGTGCACTCTGGGGGTGGGTGGGGTTTCCCCAGCCCGGCCTGCGTCCCCTGGCAGTCTGCGAGCCCTCGGGGGTGTCGGTAGGGAGCGGGCCGTAGCCCTCGGTCGGACATCCTTAGCGCTGCCTGCGGAGACAGGAGAGGCTCCGGCCACCACCGCCGCCCTCGCCAGCTGTGAGCCAGGCTTCCGGCTGAGCGGTGCTCCCCCTGCGGGAGCACTGTGGCCACCAGGGAGCAGCTCCTGCACTTAGCGTCTGCCCCCTGGTGGTCAGTGCGCATCACAGCGACCGCCTTTCTGTTCAGTCGATTTGCATAGTAGCCTTTTATTATATAGGAGGATTATATAGGATGTAGATTTGTTTTTAGTTGGAGAAATCAGAGCAATTACTTACTATGATTATGGATATCTTTGGAATTAGTCTTATGGTTGTGTTGCTACTATTTTATTTCATCCCACTTTAATTTTTAAAAGAAATTTCTCCTTTTTATGTTTCCCCACTATTTTAGATTTAGTAAATTCTATTTCTGTTGTTTTTATAGTTTCTCTTAAAAGTTTAACGTGCATACTAAACTCTAAAGACTTCTTTCTAACCACCCAAGGCACTCCGGCCATTTCTCTTCCACAGTCTTATTTTCGTTCCATTGTTTGTTTGATTTACTATCTTGATTTTCATGTATCCTTGAGATTCAATGTCATCATTACCGTTTTTATACAGAAGTAGTTTGGAACTAACCATGTTCACTATTTTCTTGGTCCAGCTTTTCTTCGTTTCTTAGACACCCTCTGGGTTTATGTGTATTATTCTTTGTCATGCTTTTAAAAAGGGATCTTTTTATGGTTTTAGAGAGAGAGGGAAAGGGAGAGGGGGATATATATCGGTCGGCTGTCTCTGGCACCTCCCCACCGGGAACAGAACCCACAGTCTGGCCATGGGCTCGACCAGGAACTGAACCGGCAACCCCTCGGTGCATGGGATGATGTCCAACCCACCGAGCCTCCCCAGCCGGGCACGCACCTGTTTCTGTTTGAAAGTGTTATTTCGCCGTGACACCTGAGCGTTATTTGCTCTGGCGTTCCAGGCTGACAGCTGCTTTGCTCTCAGTGTCAGGACGTATTCCGGACCTAACGGTTGTGTCTGTTTTTTCTGCATCGTAAGATGCCCAGTTGTCCGCCGCCTCCCCGGTCCGCGGCGGGAAGGTTCTGGGAGGGGAACTGCGGTTCCTGTCCCTGGTCACCCCCCGCCCCAACACACACACACACACACACACCCCAAAAGGGGATGGGGCCTGCTGGCCAACCCCTGCCATCTCCTCCTCCCTACAGGCCTGCCCCCGACCTGCTCCGATTGGGTCTGGGCCGGCCGGACCCCACTGTGCGCGAATTTGTGCACTGGGCCCCTCGTAGTTAACAACACACACAATTATTTGCTTTTCATTCTGTAATAGGGCTTGACAAACTGCTGTCTGAGGGCCTAATCTGGCCCCATGCCCGTTATTGCAAATAAAGTTTTATTGGAACGCGGTCGCACTCTGTGTTCCTGAGTTGTCTGTGCTGCTTTGCTGAGTAGCTTGAGGCCGTGTGGCCTGCAGGGCCGAAGCTCGTCCCCTCGGACTCTCACAGGACAGTCTGGGGGCCCGCTCTGTGGTCCCCCTGCCCTCAGCCCTCCGCTCTCCTCTGGTCCCTCCACGTTTAACGACGCGTTTATTGTTTGTTCTGGTGGCTGGAACGTAAGCTTCAAACAGACTTGTTTTCCCTAACATGGTGAGTGCCGGGAGCCCGTGGGGAGCTCAGTAACAGTGCTGACCGGTGAGTGAGTGCACTGAGAGCCGTTTCCCTCCCGGGTCAGCAGTGCACGGAGGGTGTGAATTTGGCCGATAAGGTGGCTGAGAGGGCACTGCACTCCCCTCCGTGGGTGTGCTTAGGGGAGCCGTGTCTGCCCGCTCTCCGCTGGGGAGGGGTGTGTATCTGTGTGGGCTGCTGGCTGGTCCTCACCTGCTTCTCTGTGCGCTGCCCCTGGCAGAGCTTTGAATCGGGGGAAGCTGCCCCTCCAGAGAGGCCGTGCGCGCTGCCAGCTGCCGGGGGCACGGGCTGCTGGCGGGCGGGTGGCTGCAGAGCGGGGAGCCCCTGCCGTCCATTCCGGGAGCCGCTGCCTTCCGCTCCGATGAGCGGCCTCGTTCTGTGCCTCCCCGCCCGGTCTCCGTTCCGCTCCCTTTCCTCCGGAGCCGGAGGCTGCGACCCCCTCACTTCCCGTCTCTGAGCGCCGGTGTGTGGGCCCGGGGCCTCCCTGCCCGCCGTCCCCGAGGCCCTGCGGCCATCGGCCAGGAGCCCAGGCCGGGGTTCGGAGCGGACGGGCTCACGGCCCCGAGTCCGCCTCCCCCGCAGCCCCCTCCGGCCCGATCGGTCACGTTCGGGAATCGGCTCCTGGGGACACGTCCTCCCGCCCCTGTCACTGTCGGGGCCGCAGGGGGCGCTGCTCTCGCTGCTCTCACCCCGCACCGGGCCGGGGCCCTTTCACTGGCTTATCCTTCCTCACCGACAGCCTGGTCCTCTCTGCAGCCTGACGGCTGATCCTCTCTCCCGGTCCGACTTCTGCCAGCCAGGCCTGCGCCGCTTTGTCTGGCACATAGAAATGTGAATCTTTAAAAATGTTTTGATGGACTTTTTTTTTTTCACAGAGAGGAAAGGAGAGGGAGAGAGAAACATCGATGAGAGAGAAACACCGACCAGCTGCCTCCTGCACACCCCCCACCGGGGATGAGCCCGCAACCAAGGTCCATGCCCTTGACCGGAACCGAACCTGGCACCCCTCAGTCCGCAGGCCGACGCTCTGTCCACTGAGCCACACCGGTTAGGACAGACATTTGAACCTTTCGGTCGTTAAATTTATGAAGCTTTCTTATGCGTTTTAAGTTTTATGCTTTTTAAGAAGGGCCCTCACCACGGTATAACACTCTCCGCTCTCCGTCAGGCTGTGTGCTCCGTTTGGATGCCCCGGTCCTCCTCACCTCCAGCCCCGGGGAGGCGCGGTGGCTCTCATGGTTCTTTCCCGGGGTCCGCAGCCCTCACCCCTCCTCTCTCCCGGGCCTGTGGGTCCGGCGGGCACAGCCGGCCGAGGTGATGCGAGAAGATCCAGGGAAGTAAGGTGCCCAGACGTCCACTTTGGGCGGGACGGTCCCGATCTTTAACAACCCGGACTTCTTTTTTTTATATATATATTTTATTGATTTTTTACAGAGAGGAAGGGAGAGATAGAGAGCTAGAAATGTCGATGAGAGAGAAACATGGACCAGCTGCCTCTTGCACACCCCCTACTGGGGATGTGCCTGCAACCAATGTACATGCCCTTGACCGGAATCGAACCTGGGACCTTTCAGTCCGCAGACCGACGCTCTACCACTGAGCCAAACCGGTTTCGGCAACAGTCGGGACTTTTTAAAACGCTGCGGGACGTGGGCCAGATTGTTCAAAAGCGGGACTGTCCCGCCCAAAGCGGGCCGCCTGGGCACCTCACAGCAAAGGGCCCTGCCCCGCGGCGGCTGCTGGGGACCCAGAGGCTCTCAGCTCCGGAGCAGGGACCCTCCCGTCCGTGGGGAGGCCCAGGAGGAGGCAGGACGAGGGGCCGGTGACGAGAGGACGGAGTGGGGGCCCTGCTCGGAGCGTGGCTTCATGGGGCGTGTGCGAGCTCTGTGGAGTGAGAGTGGCCGTGTGTGTGTGTGTGTGTGTGTGTGTGTGTGTGTGTTGGGGGGGGGGATTGTTAGGGTTCCGGGGCCAGAATGACTGTCTGTGCTGGTCACCTTTACCCCTTGGCTGACACCAGCTGGAGCCGCAGGGCCCGCTGTTGGCCCCTCGGGGGGAGAGAGCGGGTGCGATGGGGTCTGGCCCAGCAGGCACCGGGCACCGCCCCTGGCTGGAGATGTCACCTTCTTTACCCTCTGACTCCGTCCAGTGCCGCCCACTGCCAGGGTAACGGCGTGGGTACTGGGGCAGATGTTCCGGGTTTGAATGCAGATTCTGTCACACACTGGTTGTTCCTGAGACTTTCTGTGTTGTGGTTTTCTCCTCTGTAAAGTGGGCCTAGCCCTGACCAGTGTGGCTCAGTGGATAGAGCATCGGTTTGTGGACTGAAGGGTCCCAGGTTCGATTCCGGTCAAGGGCATGTACCTTGGTTGCGGGCACATCCCCAGTAGGAGGTGTGCAAGAGGCAGCTGATCGATGTTTCCAGCTCTCTATCCCTTTCCCTTCCTCTCTGTAAAAAACCAATAAAATATATTAAAAAATAAAAAAATAAAGTGGGCCAAGTAGAAAGACCTACTTTAGGGACGGCTGTGATAATTAAATCGGCTTCTCTGTGCACTAGACCTTGACCTTCCCTAGCGCCTAATCAGCACCACGTTCCTGTTAGCTGTCATGGCGACGAGGACGGCAGCAGTGACGGAGTGGAAGGCAAGGCCTCTTCATTCTCTCCCGTTAACCTTCGTTCCACCACGTTATTCATCTTCCCGTACTGATATCAGGCCGTTCGAATGAGAAGAATGCCACATTGTTTTCGTGTTGTTTTCTATGGATCAAACTCTTCACTGATCCTTTAACATTGTTTCTTGCATATTTTTTACGTTAGCTTTAGAATTAGCCTGTCCAATTCCCCAAATATTATGTTTGAACTGTGATGGGGATCCGGATTGTACTGGTCACAGTGGGTTTGTTGGAATCTGGCATCCACAGGATTGTCTGACCGTCGGGGACAGCCATCTTTTCGTTTGTTTAGACTTCTCTGAGCCCTTCGGTAAAGTTTTACAGCTGACTTCATAAAGATCTGCACATTTCTTTTAGAGTTTTATACCCAGTTCAGTGTTTATGTTGCTTTTTTCCTATTAGATTCTTAAATTGGCTGTTCTGGAGGCGTAAGAGCTATTGATTTCTCTGTTGACCTTGTCTGTGGTCCACTTGCCAGATTTTCTTATTATTTTCTGTTGATTTTATAGGTGAGTAGACATATTGCCTGTGAATTATGATAGTCTAGTCTTTTACGCCCCAATATTTATAGCTGTGACTTTTGTTTATCTTATTGCAATACAGAGGCCAGTGCAGCGAGGGGTTGCGGCCGGTAAAATAGATCTTTGTGTTTTATTCTTCCTTTTAGTGGATGCTTCTAATATTTTAGCATTAAATATAAATTTTTAAAATTTATTTATTTTAAAAATTACATTTTTATTAATTTCAGAGAGGAAGGGAGAGAGAGATAGAAACATTAGTGATGAGGAGAATCATTGGTCAGCTGCCTCCTGCACACCTCCCCCTGGGGATGGAGCCCTCAGCCGAGACAGTGCCCTTGATCAAAATCAAACCCAAGACCCTTCAGTCCACAGGCCGACACCCTATCCACTGAGCCAAACCAGCTAGGGCTGAATATAAAATTTTCTCTAAATTTCCGGTCTGTACTCTATCCAGACTTGCTCAGTATTTTTGTTAGGAATTGGAGTTGAATATTATTAAATGATATTTCAGCCTCTGTCTGATAATCGTATGATTCTTTTCTTTTTTTTAGTATGTTAATATAATACATTCATTGGTGTGTGTTTTTAATAATGGAACCATATATATATATACCTTGTGCAAATCCCACATGGTAACAGCACTTGACTAACTTTTATACTTTAAAATACTTCATTTAAAAATGTTACATCTATGTTCATAAGTGCTGTTTCCTAAGTTTCTATTCTCATACTTACCTAATTATGTTGGTCTCTTAAAATGTTAGGTAGTTTTTTCCCCTTCTTCTCCTCCCCCTCTTCCTCCTCCTCCTGCTCCTCTATCTCCTCCTCCTCTTCCTTCTCCTCCTCCTCTTCCCCCTCCTCCTCCTCCTCCTCCTCTTCCTCCTTCTTCTTTCTACTTTTTGTTTTGTCCTGAGTTTATAGGAAACATTGTAATTATCTAGTCCCTAATGATTTAGAAACCTCTTCCAAAAATCATCAAAGCTTAGTGCCTTGCCTTTTTCTGTTCGCTTTTAAAAATATATATATTTTATTGATTTTTTACAGAGAGAAAGGGAGAGAGATAGAGAGCTTGAAACGTCGATGAGAGAGAAACATCGACCAGCTGCCTCTTGCACACCCCCTACCGGGAATGTGCCCACAACCAAGGTACATGCCCTTGACCGGAATCGAACCTGGGACCCGTTTCGGCTTCTGTTCTCTTTGTAGAGTTAAATCATTATCTATCACTTTAGCTTTTTCTATGACTATTTGGTCTGTCCATGTTTTTTATTCATATGGAAGTTTTTGTACATTTAAAAAAAAAACTTCACGCATTCTGCCTAGGCTTTCACAGGAATTAAAGTTATATGGGAAAATAAAAATAATCTCTTTCAAACCTGAAGTTCCCTTCGCTTTTCCATTTCCAGTGTGGTTTGTTCAGACAAACCCTCTTTTTTTTTTTTTTTAATATATTTTATTGATTTTTTACAGAGAGGAAGGGAGAGGGACAGAGAGCTAGAAACATCGATGAGAGAGAATCATCAATCAGCTGCCTCCTGCACATCCCCCACTGAGGATGTGCCCGCAACCAACGCACATGTCCTTGACCGGAATCGAACCTGGGATCCTTCAGTCTGCAGGCCGACGCTCTACCACTGAGCCACACCGGCTTCGGCAGGACTAACCCTCTTTTTTCTTAATTAGACTTACCAAAACTGCCCGTTTCGTTGATCATTTAAAAAAAAAAAAAAAAAAAAAAAACCCTGCATTTTAAATATCCTGGTATTTTGTTTCCTAACTTATTTCTTCTTTTATGTTCAAAAATTTCTTCTACTTTCCTCGTTGGGTTTATTTGTGAAGTTTTTCTCTCATTTTCTGAGTTAAGCCAATTACTTTCACTCTCTTGCCTTTCTGAGAAATGCCTCTTACGCTGTGTTTCCTCCTGGCCCGCTCTGGCTGTCTCCCAGTAATGGTTATTTATGGGCGAAAGGAATGGACATTTTTATCCTATTTTTTTTCTTTATCCCAAAACACACATATAAGTATGGTTTTATAGATTAATAGGTAGGTGGATGGAGAGTGTTTTTTAAAACCATGTTTAACTTTTATCCATCACATTCATTTTACAAGGTATGACTTCTATTTTTTTTTTTTAATTTATAAATGTATTCTTTTGTCCTAATATTGGTTTGATAATTTTTGAGATAATTCCAATTATAATGTATATTCTTATCACTTGTGTTTGATAAGAATATACATTATTCTCTTAACTGTCTTATTCTATACCAATTTCTCCTTGTTTTTTTATCGTATATGTTTTTATGTGTATATAAATCAACTATTGTACTTGTACATAAAGGCTGTCTGTACAATGTTATACCAATGTTATACTGACTGTCACTGCGTGGTCTTAGAGTGGCTAATTTTCCCCATGGGACCAGGTATGAAGGTCTGAGGCTCTGTGAGCCAGATGGTTTCTGTCACGGCCGCTTAACTCCGCCCTTGTGGCATGAAGGCAGCCTGATACGTAAGTGAGAGTGTGGCTCTGTTTTAATAAAACTTTATTTATAAAAACAGGTGACAGGCCAGAATCGGCCCATTTCCTGGTCATGGTTTGCCAGTCCCTGGTCTCCCATAAGGATGAGGAGACTCTGGCATTTAGATTTACCTATGTGTAATTTCAGCCGCATCTGTCCACCGCTTTGGTAATAATTTGTTGGAAATTCGTGCACCTTTACCCGCTGTTTCTGTGTTTATGCTGACATGGACAATCCCATTCTTAGGAAGCACCGCACGCAGTATTCAAACTCAGCGAGGACCGCGCGGTGAGACCTGGTGCAGGGAGCAGAAACCCCTGCACTGCGATCGTGCTGGGCTCTGACGCGGCCCCCGAGCTCATTCCACCCCTGAGTGTCAGTGTCCTGGCCCCCGAGCTCATTCCACCCCTGGGTGTCAGTGTCCTGGCCCCCAGCTCATTCCACCCCTGGGTGTCAGTGTCCTGGCCCCCAGCTCATTCCACCCCTGGGTGTCAGTGTCCTGGCCCCCAGCTCATTCCACCCCTGAGTGTCAGTGTCCTGGCCCCCAGCTCATTCCACCCCTGGGTGTCAGTGTCCTGGCCCCCGAGCTCATTCCACCCCTGAGTGTCAGTGTCCTGGCCCCCCGAGCACATTCCACCCCTGGGTGTCAGTGTCCTGGCCCCCAGCTCATTCCACCCCTGAGTGTCAGTGTCCTGGCCCCCAGCTCATTCCACCCCTGAGTGTCAGTGTCCTGGCCCCCCGAGCACATTCCACCCCTGGGTGTCAGTGTCCTGGCCCCCGAGCTCTTTCCACCCCTGGGTGTCAGTGTCCTGGCCCCCAGCTCATTCCACCCCTGGGTGTCAGTGTCCTGGCCCCTGAGCACATTCCACCCCTGGGTGTCAGTGTCCTGGCCCCCGAGCTCATTCCACCCCTGAGTGTCAGTGTCCTGGCCCCCAGCTCATTCCACCCCTGAGTGTCAGTGTCCTGGCCCCCCAGCTCATTCCACCCCTGAGTGTCAGTGTCCTGGCCCCCCGAGCACATTCCACCCCTGGGTGTCAGTGTCCTGGCCCCCGAGCTCTTTCCACCCCTGGGTGTCAGTGTCCTGGCCCCCAGCTCATTCCACCCCTGGGTGTCAGTGTCCTGGCCCCTGAGCACATTCCACCCCTGGGTGTCAGTGTCCTGGCCCCCGAGCACATTCCACCCCTGAGTGTCAGTGTCCTGAGCGGGCGGGCCGGGGAGGGGCGGCGAGACACTGCGTTCAGTGCTGCTTCCTGAAGGTCATGTTCCCTAAGCGGTTGCTCTGTCCGTCTGCGAGGCTCCGTCTTAGTCAGTCCTGTTGCTGCGGCTGGTCTCTCACTGTCCTTCCCGGATCAGCGAGGCCGCCGCTCTCACCCCCTCCTGCCGAGGCCTAGTCTAGGGAGTGTCCTCACCCTCCTCACGCCGCGGCCCTTTCACAGCTCCAGGTGCGGTGGTGGCCCAGCCAGAACACTATTTCCGTGGCTGCTTCATGACTGTGCTTTTGCTGCTGTTATGAATCGTAATGTGAATACCTGTGTTTTCCCATAGTCTTAGGCTCTACAGCAGCGGTTCTCAGCCTGTGGGTCGCCTAAATAAAGGTATTTACATTAGGATTCATAACAGCAGCAAAATCGCAGTTATGAAGCAGCCACGGAAATAGTTTACGGTTGGGGTCACCCCACGAGGAGCTGCGAAGGGTCTGGGCGTGGGGAAGGGGAGAGCCCTGAGCTAGAGGCTGCCCTCCCCCTGCAAGGCCTCTCTCAGACTGTCCTCCGGTTCAGTCTTCTCCAGATTCAAGTCTTTTATCTTAGTTTGCTTATCCTTTGTTTCTGTGCCTTTAATTAAATGAGTTTTGTTTTCTGCTCCCGTCTCCCTAGTTTTATGCCATGTGGTATTTTCTTCTGGTGACTAATTTGACTATATTTCTTTTTCCTTTTTTTCCCCCTATGTTTGCTTTCTTTTCTTTTTTGGTATGTTATGTTCTTCCTGTCATTATTATCTAAAGATGTGGTTTTATAATTGCTTCTTTAGCTTCTCTGTGTAATAGATGACTTAGTATTTGAGTAGAATTAAACAGTTTTTAACCTTATCAGCTATTTTGCCTCCCCACCGTAAGGCCTGTGTGTGTTTCTACATGCGCGCATGTGAGCGCAGGTGTGCGTGCGTAAGGTCTCCCCGGAAACTTCCTGTAGACCGGACAGGACCATCAGTGACCAGAGCTGGGTTATGGCCATTCCTTGTCCAGTCCTGGGGAGTGCCACCACTGTGGGTAGGAAGTGCCATGCTGCCTGAGGGTCAGTCGGAGGGGCATGAGGCGGGCAATAGCCTGCTGACCACAGACGCTGGGCCAGTGGGTTAAGCTGGGTGTTATGGGTGGGTTAAGGCCGGGTGTTATGGGTGGGTTAAGGCCGGGTGTTATGGGTGGGTTAAGGCCGGGTGTTATGGGTGGGGTAAGGCTGGGTGTTATGGGTGGGTTAAGGCCGGGTGTTATGGGTGGGTTAAGGCCGGGTGTTATGGGTGGGGTAAGGCTGGGTGTTATGGGTGGGTTAAGGCCGGGTGTTATGGGTGGGTTAAGGCCGGGTGTTATGGGTGGGTTAAGGCCGGGTGTTATGGGTGGTGTAAGGCCGGGTGTTATGGGTGGGGTAAGGCTGGGTGTTATGGGTGGGTTAAGGCCGGGTGTTATGGGTGGGGTAAGGCTGGGTGTTATGGGTGGGTTAAGGCCGGGTGTTATGGGTGGGGTAAGGCTGGGTGTTATGGGTGGGTTAAGGCCGGGTGTTATGGGTGGGTTAAGGCTGGGTGGGACAGGGTGTGCAGGAATGGTGGTTGGCGGGAAACCCATGTTGGCCACAGCAGGCATTATCAGCTATACCACCGATCAAACCACACACACTTCACTGTGGATAGTGGTTCCTCAGGCTGGAACCAAACGTGCCTCCTGGCGGCTGGAGACCATGTTTATCCTGGGAGTTTGGTGTGACTTTCTCTTTAATAAATAACTGCTGCTCGGCTGAAAAGTGATTGCTATAAAGTTCTCCGTCAGTCACTGTGAGGATATTAGATGTGCACTGGAGGCCCGTGAACGCGTTCGTGCACAGTGGGGTCCCTCAGCCTGGCTGGAGTCAGAGCCCAGCAGGGCGTCTCGCCCAGGCCAGATCGGGGCTGGCCAGCTGGGGAGGGGGGGGGGGGGGCTGCGGGAGGCTCCTGTCAGGGCAGTTGGGGCTGGCTGGCCCAGGGGAGGGCCTGCGGGAGGTTGGCCACCCAGCAGGGGGGAGGGGCCGAGGGAGGTTGATTAGCTGCTGGAGGTTGGCTGTGGGAGCACACTGACCACCAGGAGGCAGCTCCTGCGTTGAGTGTTTGCCCCCTGGTGGCCAGTGTGTGTCATAGTGACTGGTTGACCGGTCATTGCGGTCATTCAGTTGTAATAGTTGCTTAGGCTTTTATATAGAGAGATTTTTGCTGTATTCCTTATCATTTAGGATCTTGGGATTGTAAGCAGACGCTGTGTCTTCTTTCTTGTTGGCCCTGCACTGAGCACTGGATTCCAGAAAGTAATTATTAGTAAAAAAAAAAAAAAAAAAAAAAAGGTGCATATCTGAAGATTGAAGTGTAACTCCAGATGTAATTACTTACCTCAATTGTTTTTATTAAATTATTTTTTCTGCATATTTGTAATACAGGGAAAGGCTCTAATATAAAAAATAAAGTAGATTTATTTTAAGGCAACATATAGAAATAATTAGTTGAACAGCATTGTGTGAATACAGATGAGATGGTCCTATTAAAACTTGGTCACAAAATATCTCTCTAGGCCGAGACCGGTTTGGCTCAATGGATAGAGCGTCGGCTTGGGGACCGAAGGGTCCCGGATTCGATTCCGGTCAAGGGCATGTACCTTGGTTGCGGGCATATCCCCAGTAGGGGGTGTGCAAGAGGCAGCTGATCGATGACTCTCTCTCATCGATGTTTCTAACTCTCTATCTCTCTCCATTCCTCTCTGTACAAAATCAATAAAATATATTAAAAAAAAAAAAAAACAAAAAAAACAAAACAAAAAAAAATATCTCTCTATATAAAAGCCAAGTGACTGGCACGCTGGAATGACCAGAACGGCTGGTTGCTATGATGTGCACTGCGGTGGCCAACCAATCTGATCGGGGCCCCAGCCGGCCCCCCCAACCTCCCACAGCCCCTCCCCCAGGCTGGCATGGCTCCCCATCAGCCCCCACACCCCAATGAGGAGAGAGGCCATCTGGCCAACCTCCCATGACCCCCCCCCCCAGCCTTGCCCCCAATAGGTGCCCCCCATCATGGGCAGGGCTGACTGACCTCCCACAGCCCCTCCCCCTGCCAGTCCTGCCCCAATCGGCCCCCATTGGGGTGGGCCGGCCAGACCCCACCCATCTTCCTATATAATAAAACCCTAATATGCAAATAGATTGAATGGCAGAACAACCAGCGGAATGACCGGTTGCTATGATGTGCACTGACCACCAGGCTTATGGCTGGCGAGTGCAGTGGCGGGAGCAGCGCTAAGGAACAATGAGCCGAGCGGTAAGGAGCAGCGAGCAGGCAGGCGGTAAGGAGCGAGGGGTCCCGGACTGTGAGAGGGATCCGGGACTGCGAGAGGGTGCGGGCCGGGCTGAGGGACACACACACACACACACACACACACACACCCCGGGCACAGATTTCATGCACCGGGCCTCTAGTATAAGAAATGCGGCGAGATTCATGCCTACTCATTGCCAGGTCCGTTTGTGGAATGGATGAGTGAGAAGCTGTGTTTTCGCTGAGTGCGTCCGTCAGGAAGGAGTGGTGCTGCCGATCACACACATAGTGAGAGCCGGTGCGTTTGGACGGCCAGTTGTCACCATGAGCTTTTCTTTGTCCCCCTGCACTCACTGGTCATTTGCTCATTTTCAGTTTTGTTGAGAGAATTCACAAAAATTATATGTTGTCGCTTGCCTTCAAACTGCAATTATTTGTCTTGATGTGTAGACGAAGCTACCAATTAAGTGAAAAGAAGTCTGTCTTAAGTAAAATTGCTATCATCAGTGCAGTGTGTCTTATGACTGTCTAATCTGGTAACTGCGGGGTCCTTTATTTTGCACGCTGGTAATTTCATGTGAATGACGGATTATTAAATTCTTTTCATGGGAAATAGGCATATTTTAAGCTACCAGTCTTTATCACTTACACCAATTAGCGGACGAGAAATAAATCCCAACGGTTTATATTTCTTAGCAGCTCTCTCGGGATGCCGTTGGTTACTTTGGGGAAGGTATGAAATCTGGCCCCTGGCGGGCAGAGAGCCGACCCAGTGGCTCCACGAGAATCCGCTGTGTCCACGATTGCCAGTCACGGTGTCTTCCATTCGTCACTTTAAGGATCACCTCCTTTCCTCTGACACTTCTTAAGGACCCTCCTCGGTGAGGAATTCCCCCATAGGCTGCTGTGGCTGCATCAGCTCCACTGGCCTGTGTAGCCGGCCCCGAGTTCCTGCGTCCACATGGGTGAAGGGCGTACTCCGCCACTCTCACCTGTTGGCCTGGCCAGGAGGGGGGGACCTGCCTGAGCCCCGCCCCCCCCCCGGGTGGTCCCGGAGCCCCTCCTGTCGGGCGGCCTCGGAAACAGGAGCTCCTGCTGCCCCCGCTGGGCAGCCCCGCAGCTCCCCCAGGCAGCAGCTTCCTTTCAGCCTTGTCCAGGTGCGCCCCCTCGCTTCCTGGGGCGTGCCTGAGCTGCCGGAGGAGAGGGGAGAGTGGCGGCCTGCCCTGCCTGACCTGCTCCCCGGCCTTGGCTGCTCCCGAGGGCTCAGCTGCTCCCGTGGCCTCGGCTGCTCCTGTTGGCTTAGCTGCTCCCCGGCCTTGGCTACTCCCGTGGCCTCGGCTGCTCCTGTGGCCTCAGCTGCTCCCCGGCCTCGGCTGCTCCTGTTGGCTTAGCTGCTCCTGCGGGCTCGGCTGCTCCTGTTGGCATGGCCTGCGGCCTGTGCGGCCTGTGCAGCCTTCATCCTGGGCCCCGACGTGCAGCTGCGACACGGCCCGGCCAACAGGAGGTCCCTTCCCGCCCGGAGCTCTGCCTGTGGGCGCGAGGCCTCTCTTGCTCCGCGTTGCCGGTCTCAGGGGGAGGACAGGCTCTTGTTGGGGCTCCGGTAGCAGCTCAGGCGTGTGCTGGCGGGACCTCCCCTCCCCCGCACGCCGTCTGCGATGAGCAGGCGTCCCGGTCTCCCTGTGACTGTGCCACTCTGGCCTCCAGGCTGATCTTTCCCGCGTGGACACCGAGCAGCCAGGCTGCAGTGAGCCCAGGTCTCCCCAGATCGGAGCAGCCGCGTGGAGAGCTGCGCGCGGACGCCACGCGGTGTCCGCCTCCAGGGCTCCAGGTGCCAGGGCCCCCCGGCCGAGACAGCCTGGCCCCTGGGCTATGGCTACTGATGCCCAGCCTGCCTCCTCCCAGTGAGGTCCAGCCAGCCAGGCCTCTGTGACGGGGCCCAGCCAGGCCTCTGTGACGGGGCCCAGCCAGCCGGGCCTCTGTGACAGTGGCTGATGTTCTGTGTCACATCACACCCTGACACCCAGCAAAACCGTAATTACAGCCAAAACCCGTTAGGCTCAGTGGATAGAGTGTCCGCCTGTGGACTGAAAGGTCCCAGGCTCGATTCCGGTCAAGGGCATGTACCTTGGTTGCAGGCACATCCCCGGTAGGGAGTGTGCAGGAGGCAGCTGACCGATGATTCTCTCTATCCCTCTCTCTTCCTCCCTGTAAAAAAATCAATAAAAAATATATAGACCGTAATTACACACCCGCGTCCCGGCTCAGTGACAGGCTGGCCAGCGAAGCTCTGCCGTGTCGCTCGCTCTTCTGAAATGTCATTTGGCTTTTAGGTGACGAATGACTAACGTTTTTTATTCAAAGGTGCGGTGGGCAGACACTGGGCATTTGAGGTCCGAGTAATAAGTACGTGTCCGGAATCCAGTGAGGATGTCCATGGCTGCCTGCCTGCTCCCTGCCCGTTACCCATTCCCACATTCTTGGCGTGACTTGAGAACTGAAACTCTACCTGAGATTTTAATCTTTAAAATCCGGAGCTCAGCCCTTTGAGTTATTGTATTAATCAGGTTTTAATGCTGCTTATAGATTTCGTTCTCAAAAAAGAAAATGAAAAATGAAAATTAAAACAGCATCTGCTGCCGGGTGCTGACTGCACTGCGGGCTCTGCTTCCTTCGTTTCTAATTCACTCGTATCTACCGGAAGCACCCCCCTGGATAAGATAATGGTGATGGATTGAGAAATTTGATTTCCTTGGACTATTCCTTTAAGTGAGTGAGGAGGAGGAGGAGATATGAAGAGCGGAGGAGCCCTATTTTCCTGATCGGGGCTTTGCCGTGCTCGGGCTTCCCGGTTTGTCTGTGTGGCGAGGCGGAGAGAGTTACCCGGTGTGACCACAGGCCTGTCGGACCGCCGCCCGGTGACTCGGGAGCGTTGCATTGGCCACAGATCGGCCGGAACCTGCCCCCTCACGGAATAGCCAGATTGGATTGTTCTCAGTCCTCCCCAGAGGCCCCTTACACACCCTTCCCCGCCTTCCAGTCTGAACCGGAATTACAGTTCTAGCCTCCCCGGGCGTCATGGTCCGGGGCTGGCGGCCTGAGCCGGCGGGAGTGAGCTCGGTGGGATTTTGAAAACCTAGATTTTCTAATGAGCTTTCATCCATTGTGTAGCAGGCAGACCGTTCCAAGAAGGCAGGAGGGAGCGGACCCACGGCCGCCCTCCAGCACTCACAGCGGCCCCGCGCCTTTCCATGCCGGGGAGCGCCCCTGCCCGCAGCCTGGAGTCAGGCCTTGTGCCCGTGCGGGCTCTGGTGTGCTCCGCGGTCTGTTCTCTGCGCATCCTGGCTGAGGGGGCGTTTGGGTGAGGAGCAATGAGCGGGCAGCGCCTGGCCGAGGGCAGGACCGCGGTGGTCGGCATCTGGGAGGTGGAGGGCCCTCCGAGTCCGCGGGGCTTCTGAGAGTGTCAACGCCGGGTCATACTGTCACACGCTGTGTCACACGCCAGGTCACACGCTGTGTCATATGGTATGTCACACGCTGTGTCACACGCTGTGTCACACGCCAGGTCACACGCTGTGTCATATGGTATGTCACACGCTGTGTCACACGCTGTGTCATAAGCTGTCACATGCTGTGTCACATGCTGCGTCATAAGCTGTGTCACACGCTGTGTCATATGCTGTGTCACAAGCTGTGTCACATGCTGTGTCACACTGTGTCACATGCTGTGTCACACGCTGTGTCACACGCTGTGTCACATGCTGGGTCACATGCTGGGTCACATGTCAGGTCACATGCTGTGTCACACGCTGTGTCATATGCTGTGTCACACGCCAGGTCACACGCTGTGTCATATGCTATGTTACACGCTGGGTCACACACTGTGTCACACGCTGGGTCACATGCTGGGTCACACGCCAGGTCACACGCTGTGTCATATGCTGGGTCACACGCTGTGTCACACGCTGGGTCACACGCTGGGTCACACGCTGTGTCCCACGAGGAGAACTAGGGTTCGGACCGTAAACCTGTGGAGAGGTTATGCTTTATGGCTTGTTAAAGGGGATGTGTGGGAAAACACCAGAGTGGTGGCGATCGTTCCCTGATGGCCACCGGCCAGGAGCGCCCGCTTCTGCGGCTCCGGGCCCCTCCTGGCTGCTGGTGCTGAGGGCCCTGCGCCCGAGTGGGCCGAGGCCGGGGGCCGCTTAGCTGCTCCCCGGGGGCTTCCAGGCGGAGGCTGGCCGCCGTGCGTGTGTGTGAGTGTGTGTGTGAGTGTGAGTGTGTGTGAGTGTGAGTGTGTGTGTGAGTGTGTGTGTGTGTGTGTGAGTGTGTGTGTGTGTGTGTGTGTGTGAGTGAGTGTGTGTGTGTGAGTGTGTGTGTGAGTGTGTGTGTGTGTGTGTGAGCCCCGGGCCGCCGTGTGTGTGTGTGAGTGTGTGTGTGTGTGTGTGTGTGTGTGAGTGTGTGTGAGCCCCGGGCCGCCGTGTGTGTGTGTGAGTGTGTGTGTGTGTGAGTGTGTGTGAGTGTGAGTGTGTGTGTGTGTGTGAGCCCCGGGCCGCCGTGTGTGTGTGTGTGTGTGTGTGTGTGTGTGAGTGTGTGTGTGTGTGTGTGTGTGTGAGCCCCGGGCCGCCGTGCGTGTGTGTGAGTGTGTGTGTGAGTGTGAGTGTGAGTGTGTGTGTGAGTGTGTGTGTGTGTGTGAGTGTGTGTGTGAGTGTGTGTGTGAGTGTGAGTGTGTGTGAGTGTGAGTGTGTGAGTGTGTGTGTGTGTGTGTGTGTGAGTGTGTGTGTGTGTGCGTGTGCGTGTGTGTGCGTGTGCGTGTGTGTGAGTGTGTGTGTGAGTGTGAGTGTGTGTGAGTGTGAGTGTGTGTGTGAGTGTGTGTGTGAGAGAGTGTGTGTGTGTGTGTGAGCCCCGGGGCGGCAGAAGGAGCTCCCCCGGATGTAAACTGTGCTGCAGGCGTGCGAAGCCTCTGGCTCCCCCATGCCGGGCTCCGGCAGCTCCTGCGGTGAGGGGGCCACTCCTGCCGGGTCCCCTCCTCACCGCACCGCGGCTCCTCCTCTGCCTCCGGATGGCTGGGGGCCTCCCGGAGCCCACGTGTGAGGGGGGAGGGAGCGCGGTGTCTGTGGGGACCTCAGGCTCCTGCTCCTCCGCTGGTGTGTCCTCTCATGGACGGCGCTGCCCGCACCCGCACCCCGTCCTGGCGGTGCGGCGCCGCCGTCATTGCTATTCGGGCCAGGTCCCCAAGCAGCGGGAGTGAGATGATTTTGTAAATTGCAAGATAATACCCTCTATGATCCTGTCTCAACCTGCAGCACACACATCCTCCCCGAAAGCCCATTTAATTATGGTAATATCCGCGCCGATATCAGACACAGCGGGGCGCCGAGATGATCCTGTTCGCGGAGGATGCGGGCAGCGTGGTGAGGGGAAGGTGCGATCCTCTATCCAGGCCCGAGAGCCGTTAATTCTGTCTTCCGTCCTGACTCCCCGATAAAAATGCAAACAATGTTCGCCAGACTGACTGTCAAACCCGGCGCCATCCAGCCCCTCGGCCCCCGCTCCCCGCTGGGTCACCCCGACACACGCTCCGAGCTGAGGGGGTCTCTGATGGGGCGCTTCTGCCAAAGGCCCCGGCGACAGATGCAGTGACCTTACCGCGCAGACGGCTCTGTCCGGTTTGACAGCCCAGCCATCTGGCTTCTATCGATCATAATTGATTTAAAGAAACCAGCTCTCCGGACCATGGTCATTTAAACCCCGAGGCTAAATCGGCCCACATCTAATTTGAAGTTCTCAAAACCTTTATTCTCAAAACCTGTTTGGGACTAAGAGGCAACATCAAGCCTGGTTTCCTGCCTGGGTGTGATCTGGGGAAGAAACCTCAGCTTCTGGAAAGACTGCACTGAGTGTAGAAGATGATCTCCGAGCCCATAACCATCTGGCCACTCAGTGTACATCCTATAGCATAACAGGCTGATATGCAAATGGTCCCCTGGACCAGGAGTTCGACCAGCAGGCAGGCCGGCCAACCGCCCATGTCCCCTCCCCCTGGCCAGGCTGACCAGACCCCACCCATGCACGAATTCACAAATTCATGCACCGGGCCTCATACATACACACACACCAAGTGGCCAGATTTTTATGGGTTCAGAGATCATCATCATCCGGCCGCTCAGCGTGTTTTATGCTCTGAAGGCTACATACACACGTGCGCATGTTGGATCTGTGCTTCTCAGGTTTGCTAGGAGCTGAGAACTTAGGGGGCTTGTTAAGGCGGGTCCCTGTTTACCAGCGTTCTAGATTCGTGCTCTTACTTACCCTGAGCCTCTTGGGTCTGTAAAATGGGGGAGGACAGTCCCTCTCTCGTATCATCGGGAGAATCAGGTGGATGGCACAGCCCGTGCTCACGAGCGCGCTGCCCGGCCCTGCGTGCGGGAAGTAAGACTGATCTCACGGCCGGTCCCTGCGCCCGGTTCCCGCCGTCTGAGCCTCTCCCGGTCGCTGTTCCTCTCTCACTCCCCCTCCGGGGCCAGCTCGCCCCCAGGGAGGCCTCCGCTCTCAGTGTGTGCGGAGGCTTCGGGCGGCGATCGCCAGCCCGGTCTCCCCTCGGGCCCCGCCTCGGGCCCCCTCTCCTGTGCGGCGCTCAGGGCCCCGGGGCTGGGCAGGCGGCTCTGCAGTGAGCTCCATGGACTGGAGACGCTCTTTCCTTCTCTCCCTGGAGACAGCTCTTACTGGCTAACTGCTACATCGTGGAAACCCACAGCTTCATTTCCGTGTAGGGTCCTGCCCTTTGTTTTTAAAACCCGATGCTGCTTTCCATGCTCTGACACAGGAACCTTTAGCGGGGCTCCCGCTCCCCGCTGCCCCCGGCCTTCCCGAGGCCCCGGTCACCGTGGCGGGAGCCGCCCGAGCTGAGCTGGCGGATCGGCTCAGTGCGGCACCCAGGACTTCCCCAGGGGACATCGCTCCGGATTTGTGTTCTGCTCTGATTTAACTCATAGTTGGCAGTCCTGTATGTAACTCCACACGCAGAGATGGCTCTCCGCCTCCTCTCCTCGCGTTCGCTTCAGAAGGTGATGCTTATCCCTCCCTTAGCCCCGTGCTCACGGCCTCGTGCGCCCGGAGACCGGCTGTCCGTCCTTCCCAGAGCGCTCACTCACTCCTTCCACTGGAATTGGCTCATTCCGATCTTCCGTATGCCTTAGCCACCGTTTGCATGTTTGTTTTTGTTTTTTAAAATGTGAGCTGTGTGCTACCTGAGGAAGAGCCCATGAAAGGTGTCCTGTGGGTTAAAGAACAACAGTAAAGTGAACAGGACACAGCCCGCTCCAGAGGGAGAAGATGCGTCTGAGAGCTGCTGGGAGCCCCTGCCCGGCCTCTCTCCTCGCCCCGGAGTCAGACGCCCGGTCTCCGTGCTCTTTGAGGTCAGCACCATCGCTGAGCGGATGAAGCGCTTTCTGAGAGCGAGGGCCGGGGCGCCTCCTGTCCGGGGCCGCAGCCAGAGACCAGCTCCTCCGGCCGGAGCGGCCTCCTGTCCCTCCCGCTGACCGGCCCTCCCGGGAAGCTGGTGGTCAAGGTCACAGACGATCCTGGGAAGTGGGGCTCCTGCCAGGTGTGCAGCCCGGAAGGCGTGTGCCGACGGGGCGCCTCTGTGTTCCGGGCCTCGGCTCCGTGCCACCGGCTGTCCGGTCCGGCAGAGCCCGCGGGCCGCCCGGGCGGACGCAGCGACCTCAGCCGGCCAGGCGCCGGGCACCAGGGGTGGGAGGCGGACGGAGTAGGAACCCGTCAACGTGGCTGAGGCTGCCCCGGGCCCGGTGAGGGCTGGGCCGGGCTCTCCGGGCCTTGGCGGTCAGGGGCGGAGCCTGGACCAAGGAGAGGGCTTTGGGGCGACCCCTCAGCCGCCTCCCCCGGCCGCTTTGCCGTAGGGGGCCATTCCTCTGCGTCCTGAGCAGCTCTGCTCCCGCACCTCCTTCCCTCCGGGGCGGCCTTTCCTGCTCGCCTGCCGCCTCCCGCTTCGTCCCCCCCTTCCCGGACCCCTCTCCTGCCGGCGGAACTCACCCTCCAGCCGCTCTGAGCGCAGGCCGGACGGGACATGCATTTTTCAAGATCTTATCCTCTAACAACGTCTTTATTCTGCCCTCATTTCAGAATGGCAGCAGAGAGCATTCTGGGGGGAAGCAGCTGGATCTGTCAGGGGCAGGGATTGCCAGGGTGGCTGCTGAGAAGCTCAGAGCCATTCTGCTGCCCCATTCTTTGGTGTGGTCCTTATGGTTCTGCTTTTGCTGTGGTAAGAACTTCTTTCCTCCATGTCTTTTTTTTTTTTTTTTTTTTTTTTTTTTTTTTCAATATTTTTATTGCCTTCAGAGGGGAAGGGAGAGAGAGAGAGACGTGGGTGATGGGAGAGAATCATGGATCAGCTGCCTCCAGCACACCCCACTCTGGGGATGGAGCCTGTGCCCTGACCGGGAATCGAACCCTGACCTCCTGGTTCCTAGGACGACGCTCAGCCCCTGAGAACGCTGGCCCGGCTCCATGTTCTGAAGTTCCGCCATGAATGGCCTGTGGCGATGGATTGCCTTCCGTTGTGCTGGGCGCTCGGGGTACTTTTACCCCCAGAAGCTGGTTTCCTTCAGTTCTGAGATGTTTCCTAGAACAACTTCCTAATGCTAGTAATTAAAGTAATGGTAATTGTAGGGGTTTTCTCCCCTCTCGCTATCTCTCCTCTTCCTCTCCAGGACTGTGTTATCTGGGTGCCGTCCCTCTTGCGCCAGCCTCCTCCTCCTCATCTTCCCTTTCATCTTGCATTTCTTTGACTTTTGCTCTGCGTTCCGGGAGATTTCTGTAGCTTCATTCCCAACCCCTTTCCCGCCGCCGTGTTCACTGAGCATCCTTCGTGCTGTGCTCCCCTCTCTGCGTCCCGTTCTCCTGGAATAGACGCCATGTGTTCTTCACGCCCCTGAGCATCTTCACATGTTTTTTGAAGTTCTCTCTGAAACGTCTTTCCCCCACATCGCCTTTCTTTTTGTTATGATTATTTAGCCTTTTAACTTCTCCGTTGAAGTCTTCCCTCAGATGGCTGGTAATCGCAGCTACGTGCTTGTCATGCGAAATGGCAGCTAACGGGCTGGTTGCAAGTGCTGAGCCCAGGGCTGGGCCAGGCTACCCTGGCGTTTCCCTGCAGGGTGACCGGCCTGAGCGCGCTCTGGGGTCCCTCTGAGAGCAGCATCTCCAGAGAATTCTCCTTCGACGGACCAGAGTCCCCGGGAAGAGTCCTCCCGGGTCTTGCTTGGCTGTTGGCCATTTTCCTTCGCTCTGGTTTGCCGTTTCTCATTAGCTACGGGCTAGAGAACTGGGGAGGAAGCGACCTGATTAGGATTGCTCCGAATTAGAACAGCTAGAGTGTGAGTGGCAGCCTGAGGGACTGGTCTGTGCAGAAAATGCTCCAAATGTGTGCATCTTTGGCATCTCCTTTGGTGACCCAGAAACACGTCTTTGTTTATTTCGCACCCTCGGATGTATTTTGGAAGCAGGAAGTCTTCCTGTAACAGCTCTAATAGAGGAAGCATTAATGCAGATTGTTCTGGAGGAATTAGTGCTGCTTCTTAGTCATTTTAGTTGACCCAGTTCATGTTCGTTTCTATTATAGTTGAGTATAAAATGACTTATTAATTTGTTCTCTAATCTTTCTAGTTATTGAAGAAATACTACTGGTCCATTATTATCACCTTTAAAAAGATATTGTTAAGACAGGCAGCCATTCAAACTTTTGCAATAATTATAGACTACCCACAAGTTCTCAAGAATAACGGGAGGCTATTTTGAGAAATATGTTTTTACTTTTGGTGTTCTCCAAGGTTCCTATCATAAGTTCCTGTTGATTTAAAGCCATTTGGCATTTTAAAGTGTTTGCAACCATTTTAACCTATTCTTATTCTTGCTCGTTTTACCTCCCTGACTAGAGGTGTTTGTTTTTTATAACTTTGTTTTCTAATAAACAGTTGAATTTCTAGTGATAGACAAACTTTTAATAAAAATTTCCATTTATGCATAAGTTCCCTGTCATTTATTTACTGTGATTAAGCATAATATTATAATTAGGCCTTATTTAGTCACAACCATGAAAACAACCCCATGAGATGGAAATTCAGGTACACAAGGATCACTCATTGAGGATTCTTCTTCAGAGAGTTTTAACAAACAAAAAAAATTTTTTTTTAAATGTTTCTTAAAATGATTTATTTTTAATGGCACCTCTAATACATTTAAAGTATGATCACATATGCAAAATTTGGGCTCACTTACCTTTCAGAACTACTTAATTTGCATAAGCAAACAACTATATCTCTTGACAAGTGAGAGGGCCTTTTCTGAGAAGTCAGCTACGGCCTCTGAGTTTTTGAATGACCTTGAGCAAAGTGTGTACTTTTTCTCTGGTGCACATTTGCTGCTGTAATGCTGAGATGAAGATGTAGTCCCGATTCGACCAAATCACTGTGGTATCATTGTGGGGATTAATGAGCTGATGTTTGTGAAATATTTTGTTCTTCTGAGAATTGGAATTACCTCAGTAGATGATGTTATCATTGATATTGTGTATTATACCAGCACATTGGACTAGATAATTGTGCCTTTATGTCAGCTAATGTTTTGGGTTTCTTTTAATTAAAATTACATGGAGATAGTGGTGTGCTTGCTGCAATCTTACCCTCCCCTGAAAATTGCAAGTGACTATTAACATGAAATATTTAAATTATAGATAATTACAAGGTTCTTAAGAATTTATCAGTTCCAGGGGAAAAGAAGGAGCAAGAAAATAGTCATTAAGACTCGGGAATTCCAGCAGGTGCATTTGGGAGCATTAGATGACTTGGGTTGTGCTATTCATAAGATTTTGGAATATTCATTTCCAGCCGGTGGTGACTGAGCCTTGACAGACATAATAGACGGCGGTTAACAGTTCACAGATGGAACCAGGAGAGCAGCCACACTTGAAATTGCATTAAAATGAGTGAAATACCTAAGGTTTAGAAAAACAAAATGCAGAACTAGTACACTGAACATTACTAAATGCCATGAGAGTAAGTTAAAGAAGATCTAAACAAAAAGATGACATGTTTATGGATTGGAAGACTTAATGCTATTAAATGGCATTATTCCCCAAATTGTTAAACAGATTAAACACAATTCATATCAAAACCCCAGGCGATTTTTGTTGTTGTTGCGGAATTCAACAAGCTGAGCTTAAAATCACAGAGAAATACCAGGGACACAGAATAAACAAACAGCACTGAAAAAAAAAAAAAAAAAAAAGGTGGAGGATTCATACTTTACAATTTAAAAGCTACAGTATTCAAGACAGTGTGGTATTGGCATAAAAAAAGACATACAGATCAATGGGATAAAATAGAAAGTCCAGAAATAAACCCGTCGGTTCATAGTCCATCGATTTTCACCGCGTGCGAAGGCCGCTCACCTGGATGGAGAGAGGGGAGGCTGAGCGGCTGTGCTGGCAGCTGGTGTCCACGAGAAAGAACGCGTGACCCCTGCCTCTCACCTGCACAGACCCAACTCCGAGTCTCTAATGCTCCAGCCGCAGCGCTCATAGGAGGAAACACGGTTACTGGACCTGGGGGAGGCCCCGGTCCCCTGGCTGTCACACCCAAAGCACAGGCAGCAGACGGACACCCCTCTCCGCGTGGCGTGGGAGTGTGCAGGTGCGGCCACTGGGAAAGCAGCCTGGCGGCTCCTCAGAATGCCAGAGACGCAAGTGCCGTCGGCCCAGCACGCCCACTCCCGTTCGTGTGCCATGGAAAATGGAAACATCCCTCCGTTTAAAAACGTGTACGTCAACAACTCCTGTTGAAATACCAGCGGAATAGTTCACAGGTCTAGAATAAACACTCCAAAATTGTATATGGAACCAAAAAAGACCTGCCAGTTCTTGAGAAAGCACAGCAAAGCTGGAGGAATCACGGCACCAGATGAGTTATACTACAAAGCCACGGTACTCAAAACAGCCTGGCACTGGCACAAGAACAGGCATACAGGTCAACGGAGCAGAACAGAGACCCCAGAAACCGACCCAAGCCATTGTGCTCAGTTAATGCTCAGGAGGCAAGAGCACACAGCAGGGTAGACAGCCTCTTCAGTAAATGGTGCTGGGAAACTGGACAGATACGTGCAAAAAAATGGAACTAGATCACCAACTTATACCATGCATAAGAATAAACTAAAAAAGGATAAAAGACTTAAATGTTAAGTCATAAAACCACAAAAATCTTAGAAGAAGCCATCGGCAGTAGAATCTCAGACATCTTTCTGTAGCTATATGTTTTCTGCTGCATCTAACAGTGGTCGGCAAACTCCTTCGTCAACAGAACCAAATATCAACAGTTCAACGACTGAAATTTCTTTTGAGCGCCACATTCTTTAAACGTAAACTATATAGGCAGGTACATTGTTATTAACTTAATCAGGGTCCTCCTAAGCTGACCTTTGCTAAAAGCTCAAGGGGCCAAAGAGCCGCATGTGGCTCGGGAGCTGCAGTTTGCCAACCAATGTCTTAGCAGAAGCAGGCGTCATGATGTTTCTCCAGGGCTTAGGCATTTATTTTATTTTTAAAATATATTTTTATTGATTTCAGAGAGGAAGGGAGAGGGAGAGAGAAACATCCATGATGAGAGAGAACCATTGATTGGCTGCCTCCTGCACGCCCCCTACTGGGGATCGAGCCAGCAACAGGCATGTGTCCTTGACTGGAATCAAACCCAGGACCTCTCAGTCAGCAGGCCGGCACTCTATCCACTGAGCCACACCAGGTAGGGCCCGGGCATTTTTTTAACTGCAGCTTGAATTCAACTTTGGAAACCACCCTGTCCCGCTGGTCCCCGTGGTGAGGGAAGAGCAGGTGCGAGATGACGCGAGAGCCAGCGCGTGGCAGACGCTCGGCGTCTCCTGGGGGCGACGGCGGCCCCGGACGGCCACGGGCTCGCACGGCAGCGTGTTGCCGGTCGGTGTCACCGCACAGTCGCGGCTGCTGAGTTCTCCGTGGCCTGCGAGTGCGAGCTGTGCGGGCGCGGCTGTCTGTGTCCTGTAACAACACTCACTCACGGCTGCTGCCCGAGGTTTGGGCTTTAAAGGGAAAATGTTACATGGCAGAGGGAGGGCGGAAGGACGAATGGAGGGGAATGAGAGACCAGCGCTGGCGAAGGAATGACTGTGTTTTCAGGAAGTCCGGTGAGTCTCCCACAGTGAGGGGTTTCCTGACGTAAGGGATGATCCCCGTCGGTAAGGGTAAGCCTGGCTGGCCTGACGGGGAGAAGGGCCGCCTTTAAAGGCCTTTGAGGCCGACGCCCGGGGGTGCGGGGGCCGGGGAGGCACCGCGCTCTCATCCAGCGGAGATTGGCAGCAGGCGTGATGTGCCAGGGAAACTGGGCACGGGGAGCCCTCAGGGCACCAGAGGGACAGAACCTCTGCCCTCCCAGAGCTGCTGTCCGGCGGCGGGGTTCAGAGGGCAGAGAGTAAGTGAGAGATGGAACGCACAGAGGACATGGCACCCGATAAGGCGATGGGTGCTGTGCGGGAGGGTGGGGTGGGCTGAGTGGCTGCAGTGTAAACGGAGTGGGCGTGACATTCGGGAGCGGGAGCGAGGCAGCGCCCGCCGGGAGGGTACAGGGGCAGCGCCCGCCTGGAGGGGAGGGTGCAGGGGCAGCGCCCGCCGGGAGGGTACAGGGGCAGCGCCCGCCGGGAGGGGAGGGTGCAGGGGCAGCGCCCGCCGGGAGGGGAGGGTGCAGGGGCAGCGCCCGCCGGGAGGGGAGGGTGCAGGGCAGCGCCCGCCGGGAGGGGAGGGTGCAGGGGCAGCGCCCGCCGGGAGGGTGCAGGGGCAGTGCCCGCCGGGAGGGGAGGGTGCAGGGGCAGCGCCCGCCGGGAGGGTACAGGGGCAGCGCCCGCCGGGAGGGGAGGGTGCAGGGGCAGCGCCCGCCGGGAGGGGAGGGTGCAGGGGCAGCGCCCGCCGGGAGGGGAGGGTGCAGGGGCAGCGCCCGCCGGGAGGGGAGGGTACAGGGGCAGCGCCCGCCGGGAGGGGAGGGAGCAGGGGCAGCGCCCGCCAGGAGGGTGCAGGGGCAGCGCCCGCCGGGAGGGGAGGGTGCAGGGGCAGCACCGCCAGGAGGGGAGGGTGCAGGAGGGGGAATGGTCCAGCCGGGCCAGGGCACCGGGAGGCCCGGGCAGAGGCCGCAGGGTCCGCGGAGGGAGGAAGCTGAGAGGTGCGGGGGGCTTGGCCGGCAGCGCCTCCGTGCGGACGTGGGCTTCACTCCGTGGGACCCCCTGACCGAAGGGACGGGCCGGCAGCACCGGCTGCTCCCGGCTGCGCTGCGGAGCGTGAGGACAAGGTGCCCGGAGCAGGGGCCCCGGCCGGGATCGCGGGTCCTGGCCCACGGCGGGCCGGGCCGGGCCGGGCGGGGGCCGCAGCGCCCTCGGGGCCCGGCCCGTGGGTCCGGATGGCTGCGTGGTCTGAGCAGGTGCCAGCTGTTAGCTGAGTGGGGCGACAGCGTTTCATTTCTCCCTCTCGGGGCGTTTATAACTACCCCGTGTGCTCGGGAGGCTGTGTCCTGTTTAGGTTGTTCCCGCCTCCTTCGCATGTGCCGAGTGAGAGTCTCTCTCCCTGCGTGTGTGTTCCGAGACCTCGGGGCTAATGGTTTGAAGTAAGACTCTGGTTCAAAAATAACTTCAGTTCGTTGAAATTTAAATTGTTTCGAGTTCAGTGGGTAGATTATTTAGGTCATCTCACTTACATTAGTGCTTTGCATTTACATTTTCCTGTTTCACGACTCATTAACTAATACATAAAATTTGCTTATCAAATTGTCAGATTTTGTTAAATGGCTTGTCAAAATGTTTACTTAGCATTTACTCCTGCCTTCTTTAATACTGTGCAATCTCCGCTAATTCACAGTTTTCCTGGCAATTTGGTAAGTGGCCATAGTTAGCAATTTAAAAAAAATTATTATAAAAATAAACTCATTGTAGAAAACCAGTAAAGCATAAAAGTTTAAAGAAGCAAAAATAAAAATTAAAATTAGAAAAAAAAAGCTCGATGTTGCCGTTCTAAAGTTAGGGGGCGAGCATGGTGAACAGAACCCTGTCTGAGGGCTTTGTATGTGGATGCGGTGCTGTCCCATGTTCCCCTCACCACGGTCCCGTGCCACTCCGTGCCGCACACATCTCTGTCCTCCCAATGTGTCACTCCCAACCCTCCCTCCGCGCTCTGTGGCGGGCCGGTCACAGTGACCCGAGATCATGTTTTCCTGCTGGAGAAGCTGAAGCCAGAATGGAGCTCAGAGCAGAGTCGGGGTCCATGCCGGGGCGTCTCCCCCGGGCCGCCCTGTGTCCGCTGCTCCGCGTGGAGCAGGCCCACGCCTGTCTGCAGGCCGTGGGAGCTAACACTGCCCCGTCCGTGTTAAAATCGCACCACGTCAGGGGCTTTGCTTCTTGTGTTGGTTGACTTACCTGTGAGAATTAGTGAGAAGTTATTTAAATATATGTTAGCTAGAGGCCGATGCATGGAGATTCGTGCAGGAATGGGCCTGCCTTCCCCTGGCTGCGGGCACCGCCTTTGCTCCGGCCCAAGCCGCCTTTCTGCCCTCCCTCCTTCCCACGCTGCCCGGAGGCCGAGCGGCTGGGTGGTGCGGAACTCCTGTGTCGTTGCCATGGCATTCTGACAACACAAGCATCCCCTCCGCCTGGCGCCTGCGTATGCTAATTAACCGGCCGTCTTTGTTGGGTTAATTTGCATGCTCCTGGTTGGCTGGTGGGCGTCGCGAAGGTACGGTCAATTAGCATGTTACTCTTTTATCAGGTAGATTTGTCTCTTGTTTTGTGCATCGCCTGCTCTTGGCCTGAGGCTGTGGTTCACTTGCTGGGAGCTCTTGCTTCATCAGGAACTAACCAGTGTTGTGTCACAGGTGACAAGTATTTTCTCCAGTTCGTGGTTTGCTTTTTAATGTTAGGTTTTTAAGCTTTGATTGCAAATTTTGATCATTTTTAACGTGAAGTAATGAAGACTTAAGACTCATGTGGCTAAAAGATAAATCCATGAGAAGCAATCTAAACAAAATACCGGTATTTTAGAAATAAGGAAAGCTCAGAAGGCAAGACATGGTGTCTGCTGCACCACTGGTGGGGTTTGTATGTTTTTAGTTTAAAGTGCGATGATGATGATGATGATGATGACGACGATGACGACGATGATGATGATGACGACGACGATGATGACGATGATGATGTGTGTGTGGTGCGTCAGCCCCCGCCGCAGGGACAGGCTCCCTCGCTGGTGCTCAGAGCTGTGCTGTGACGCACCGGCGGCCTCTGGACGGAGAACGTGCTCTTGGCACAGCGGCCCCCGGGCCTCCGCGGAGAAGGGCAGGTGCGGCGTCTGCTCCGTCGGCGTCTGGAGGGAGGCCGGTCCGCATGGCAGCGGCGTCAGCCAAAGACAGATATTGATGTGACTTTGCTTTGGGCATTTTGCACTGGTTTTCAACTCACTTGATTTCACAAATTACTTGATTTTACAAATTGCAAATTACTAGAAGTTACACATGCATGATTTAGAAACCCCCAGAGCACACTCAGCGTTACAAAGCACCTTATGCTGATCAATTTTTGAAAATTAAAACACAACTAATGAATAAGTCTCTTTACTGCGAATAAGAGACTTGGCTGAAATTTTTCATTTTGGATCTTTGAAAATATTCATGTGATATAATTAGATGGGCTTTCTGCACATGTAATTATTTCATTGTTATCTTATACTTACAATTCATCCAATGCGAGCTAAAGTGTTATCTTTAATGCATGAAGTCTTAGAACTTTCCTTTGTTTTGTCCTTTAACTCAAATGTATTTCTTGCCCTAACTGGTGTGGCTCAGTGGATAGAGCATCAGCCTGTGGACTGAAAGGTCCCAGGTTCAATTCTGGTCAAGGGCATGTACCTTGGTTGTGGGCACATCCCCAGTGGGAGGTGGGCAGGAGGCAGCTGATCAATGTTTCTCTCTCATCGATGTTTCTAGCTCTCTATCCCTCTCCCTTTCTCTCTGTAAAAAAAAATCAATACAATATATATATATATATTTTTAATGTATTTTCTTGTTTTATGGCCTACTTTCAAAATAGGCATACCAGTATGTGTGAGTATAAATTATAAGATACTATTCAAACTATATACTTTCTATGTACCCATATTATATATCAAATAATTATGTAGGGCCACATATACACATATGTATTGTACATTGTATCATATTTATTATGCATAAATGCTATGCTTATACATACAGGCACCTAAATATAACTGACCAAGTGAGCATGCGTACACACACACACACACACACACACACACACTGCCCTTGAATGGAAACTGCCTACTTCACCACATCCTGCCTGATGAAATTATTTTATATTCTTTTCACCAAACATTGAAAGTGCAATCAGAAAAAATTCAAGTATTTGACTTAAAAGGTCTTTTATGTTTTTAAGAAATAGATAATTCACAAGCCTTTTGTGAAAACACTCTTGTGGTTTCCCAGTGAAGTACGTTAGCGCTTCCGCGGCCTCTCACGGAACACATCCCCATGAAGGAGCACATCCCCGCGGGTCCCCCCGGCCGTGCTCCCAGAGCTCTGACAGCACGGCCATCAGCGTCCTCGCCTTCGGATGGGTCCGGGGTTTGTGGACATGACGGTGGGGGAGTTCACGGGAGCCTGTGTGCAGACGGGTGTTCACGCCTGACAGCGAACACTGAAACCGGCCTGGTGTGTGCGGGGCTGCTGAAAGGAAACGAGAGAAGGCAACCAGGAGAGCGTGTGCTTCCCAGGAACCCACTGCCCCGGGCAGCTGATCGCGTATTGTGGGGACACGGAGCAGCTCCCACGTGGGCAGCCATGAAGGGCCGTGTGGGCCCGGAGCCGCTGGCGGCTCTGTGTTCTCTCCGGGGAGGAGCAGGTTTGCTCAGTGTCCTCTGGGAGAATGGGGGTGACACACGGCCCTTGTTTCCTCTGACCCTGCTGTTCTCACCCTCTGTGCCCGCTGTCTGCACCCTCTGTGCCCGCTGTCTGCACCCTCTGTGCCCGCTGTGTACATCCTCTGTGCCCGCTGTCTGCACCCTCTGTGCCCGCTGTCTGCACCCTCTGTGCCCGCTGTGTACATCCTCTGTGCCCGCTGTCTGCACCCTCTGTGCCCGCTGTGTACATCCTCTGTGCCCGCTGTCTGCACCCTCTGTGCCCGCTGTCTGCACCCTCTGTGCCCGCTGTCTGCACCCTCTGTGCCCGCTGTCTACACAGTCTGTGCCCCGCTGTCTGCACCCTCCATCGCCGTGAGGACTCCCGGGCCCACCCCAGAATGGAGGAACTGGGAGGCCCTCCCAGAGGCTCAGACAAGGTCCGTCCGGCAGCGGCAGGCCCGGCACTGTCCCCGGGCCCAGCGGCCGGCCCGATGGGAGTGCCAGCGGAGCCGCGTCCCCCTCGGGGTGCAGGGCCGAGCCCCGGGCTGTCGGTGGGCCTGACCCAGCTCGTTCTCATTTGGTTCAGTGACTCGTACCCGTGCCCGTGCTGTCGGGCACCAGAGGAAACACACATGTGGCTCCCAGAAAGGTTGTTGGCGTGTCCTGTGCTGCCCTGGCATGTGTGCGCCCGGCCGGCGCTGACTGGCTTCCCGGGGCCACCGGGGCCACGGAGGGGCTGTGCCCCCGCCTCCCGCCGCCCTGCCTGCGCCCGGGGGTGGGTGTCCCCGGAGCAGGGGCGGCCGATGCTCGCCTGCCCCGCCCCTGCCCACGGCGCTCGGCCTGTCCGTGGGCACCGGTCACCCGGGCCCCGAGCCCCCAGCCTTCCCCTCGGCCCGCGGCCTCCCCCGCAGAGTCACGTGACATTCCAGCACCGACACGCAGTGACCTTCCTCTTCGGGAAGTGACCTCCCTGTGGTCATGCTGTGTCCTCAGCCAGGGCCCAGAGTCTCCCTCAGCCCGTGCTGCCTCAGTGTCTCCCGTTCGCCGGAGGCTATGTGCCTCTGCGCTGTGTCGGAAGCCTGCCAGGGCATTTATTTTTTATTTATTTATTTAAATTTCTTTATTGGTTAAGGTATTACATATGTGTCCTTATCCCCCATCACCCCCCGTTGTCTGTGCCCATTGGTTAGGCTCATGTGCACGCACACAGGCCTCTCTCCCTTCCCCGGACTGAGGGAGGAAGTATGTTACAGTTTTAGGCGCCTTCTTGTCAAAACATAATTTATCCTTCGGAGCCTCTTGGTGCGATGTTTACGATGTGTATGCTAATGTTTGCAGTCTCTTTTGCCTGGAAGGCAGGTTGGATTCCTGTAGTAATATGCCCAGGGTTGAGATGAAGCAGGAAAAGGCATTTCTTCTAGGTGAATAATTTATTTTGGACTGCATTTTCTGGGAAAATTAATAATACATAATAAAAATTCTTAAAGCACGAGCCTTTCTGCCCAGTAATCACACTGTTTGGAACTCATTGTAGGAAAAATAACAGTAGTAGCTGAGACCTCTGTGCCGCTCACTATGTGTGGGACACTGTTTTAAGCATTTTACATGTCAACATATCTGACTCCTCCTAAGCTGGTGAGCTGGGAGCCGGTTACCCCATCTTAGATTAGACTATGGGGGTGCGGGGGCCACACACCCTGTCTGGCAATGCAGAGCCAATGAAAGGTGAACCCTAACTTCATTGTTTCTCGCACACGCAGAGATGCGCATAAATGTACGTAAAAGATTTAAAAAATGGAACATACTTATACTCCCACCAAGAGAGGTTATAGTAATTAAGAGGAGAATCTTGTGGTAGAATCTTATGAGGGCATCAGAGATCTGAGCTGTGGAAAATGCCTTCCACATGCCAAACCTTAAGTGAGTAGGATCCACCGTAATAAAAGAGCATTAATACCATACGCTGAAATATAAATGTTACGTAAGTAAACCAGGTAACAGAGCATGAACCTCTGGACGGAGAGATTGTGGGTCCTTCTGTTTATCGAGCGTTTTCCTGCTCCCGGTTCCTCCGTTTGCCGTGTCACTGCATCGGGAAAGGCTATTGAGATCCTGTAACGGGGTTCTCGGCCACGCCTCTCCCTGGCTCTGGCCGCCGTGCCAGGGGGTGGGTTTGGATCAGACCTCTCCGGGCCTCTCTGGCGGCACACTCACAGCCATTGGTCTCTGGCAGGCGCTGACAGGGGTTGTGTGAGGGACATGAGTCAGGGTTCTGACCCATCTCTGTCCTCCGCGGTGGAGTGAGAGGAGGAAGGCTGGGGTTTGGATGCTGGAGGAGGGAGGCCGGAGGGAGGCGGGGTGTGAGCAGAGGCGATGTGCCTGGGGCTCGGAGTGCGTGGCCCCGAAGCAGCCTGCTGAGGAGGTTGGCAGTGGAGAGATCGTGCAGGAACTGCAGGGGGGTCAGGCGATGGAGCTCCAGGGACTTCCTGGGAGGGAGGCACTGAGTGTGGGGCCGGGAGAGCACTAGAAGGAAGGAGCGTTTCCTGGAGCTGCGAGATGCAGGACGGACGGACGGTCGGATGCAGGGAGAGGGGGATGGGGATAGGGGAGTGGGGCTGCCGCCATCCAGGCTGGTCCCAGCTGGCCCGTCACCGCCAGCACCCCTCCCTCGGGTCTCACTCGGTGACATCCTGGGACTTCGGACGGAAAAGCAGACACTTGAGTGGCCACGTCATTCACCACTGATGGGCCATCTGCTGTTTCTTTCGAGCAGGACGTCTCTTCTCTTCGGAGGCTGTGATGGCGGCAGGCGGGCACAGCGCTCCCCACGCCCTCTCATGAGCGGTGCGGCCTGGTGGACGGCCTCTGTGGGGCCGCGGGCTGACGGTCAGAGTCTGGCTCTCCCCGAGGCCGGGCAGCAGTCGGGTCATGAGTAGAAGTGCGTGCGGGGCTTCATTCTGAACCGGCCGGACCCCAGCTCCGGTCAGACGCCCCTAAACACCGCGGGGCCGCCCGGGGGCGCCTGGTCGGGGGCGGTTAGAGGGGTGACTGGGGCCTGGGACAGCGGGGGCTCCGGGCTCCGGGCGCAGGGACTGGCCGTCCTGCTGCTCCAGA
Organism: Pipistrellus pipistrellus; assembly: GCA_903992545.1. NCBI lineage: Eukaryota > Metazoa > Chordata > Mammalia > Chiroptera > Vespertilionidae > Pipistrellus > Pipistrellus pipistrellus. Next base: position 94,497,480 of record LR862361.1, read on the forward strand.
GCTTGTGCTGGGCTGTGGTCGGCAAACTGCGGCTCCGCCACAGGCGGCTCTGTGGCCCCTTGAGCTTTTAGAAGAGGCCAGCTGAGGAGCGCCCTCATTAAGTTAATAACAATGCACCTACCTATATAGTTTACATTTAAAAATTTGGCTCTCCAAAGAAACGTCCATGGTTGTACTGCTGCTGTTTGGTCTGTTGATTAACGAGTTAGCCGACCACTGCCCCAGGGGCCTGGGGCTGGTGACGCCCCTGGAGGGTGTCAGCCGGAACCCCCCCCCACCACACACACACACACACACACACACACACACACACAACCCCCGGCGCACGGGGCTCCGGCCGAGCGGCTCCCAGCATCCTCTGCAAAACCGGCTCCTGTTTTAAACGGATCCCGTGTTGGCCTCTGGGGGAGGGGTGGTGAGATTCACGTGGGAGAGGGGACCAGCCTTCTCTGGGAGAGCTGATTAGTTTGCTCAATTCACACCCGGTCTCAGACCTGATTTCGGTAAAGGTTGCAGGCCCACCGTGGCTCTCCAATCTCATTTCGGAGCGAGAGGTCCCCGAGGGCCAGTTGGACTTATTTAATTACACCGCACGGGGCTTGGTAACCGTTTTATAAAAGCCCTCTTCAAGGCAAATCCGTAATTTAATGCTAAGTGGTAAATTGGTGTGCCTTTAACATTTACACCACCAGACAGGTGCTGTGGATGGATTAAATAGGGGAAATGGTAGGCGTCACATTTGAGTTAGAAGTGGTAATATTTTATGTTTTTAAGGAAACTCGAAGGGGCGGAGTATGTCCTCTCCTCCGCGGGGCCGTGCTCAGCTGGGTCCCCGAGAGGCAGCTGCTCTGCCCGGGGCGGGGGCAGACACACGGGACACGTTTCCAGGGAAGCCCCTGGGCCAGCGAGGCAGCGTAAGCACTCGGCGCACAGTAGGTCATCAGGAAGTGCTGGGTCAGTGGGTGAAACGGACCCTCCTGCCCACCTGTCTGCCTGGCCCCCGGCCGAGGGTCAGATCGTCCCGGTGGGGCTGAGGCCCAGGAGCTGGGGGTCTGTTTGGACCCGTCCTCTCCGGACAGCACACAGTGGGCGCTCTGTCCCAGCCGCTGGGACACCCGAGGGGACGCACACCGAGTGAGTGCGGGTGGGCGCCCAGCCCGCCGGAGCCGGACAAGTGTGCTGTCCGCTCGGGAGACGGGAGGTGAAGGAAGCGGAGCCTGTGGTAGCCGCCGGCGAGCCTGTGCCGCAGGGAAACATGGTCTTCTCTCCCTGCAGGGCCCGGTCCGCTCACAGAGTCAGGTCCGGCCGCCGGCTCCCCGCCTCCCCAGCTGCCTTCTGGGCCCTGGAAAGCGGAGCCGGGGGCGGGGCCGAGCTGGAGCTGGGCAGCCGGGGGAGGCGTCGGGGGAGGGAGTGCTTCGTCAGCTCCCCCGGCCCCCCCTGGGCTCCCCTGAGCCCCCCCCCCCAGCTCCCCCAGGCTCCCCTGCCCCCCCCCCTGAGCTCCCCCAGCCCCCCCTGGGCTCCCCTGGGCCCCCCCCCGGGCTCCCCTGAGCCCCCCCCCAACTCCCCCAGGCTCCCCTGGCCCCCCCCCTGAGCTCCCCCAGCCCCCCCCGGGCTCCCCTGGGCCACCCCCCCCAGCTCCCCCGGGCCCCCCTGGGCTCCCCTGAGCCCCCCCCCCAGCTCCCCCAGGCCCCCCTGGGCCTCCTCACCGCCCCTTCCACCCGGGGGCTCCGGGTTCCAGAGGTGCGTGCAGATCCCAGGCCATGGCGGCCGCAGCCCTCCTGTCTCCGGCCACTCCTCACTCCGTCACACCCGCAGGAGAGAAAAGCTCCTCCTTTAACAAAGAAGCGCGTTCACGGAGGTTAGGGTGACCTACAGAGAAGAAAACCAAAGTGTTCACTCAGGTGATCAGCTTTCCATTTCCTGTTCTCTTCTGCTTCTTGTCTGGCACAGTTTTATGTAGTTAAATTATGCCACACATACATGTCATTCTGTCTCCTGCTTTTAAATACATATTTTTATTGATTCCAGAGAGGAAGGGAGGGAGAGAGAGATGGAAACATCAGTGATGAGAGAGAACAACCATTGATCAGCTGCCTCCTGCACGCCCCCTGCTGGGGATTGAGCCGGCAGCCCGCCCTGACCGGGAATCAAACCGTGCGCTCCTGGTTCATAGGTCAGCACTCCGCCCCTGAGCCACACCCGCCGCTCCGGCTCCTGCTTTTCAAACATAATGCATCTCACTGCCATTTCCCCTTCTTTTTAATAGTTTTTATAAGCAGCCATTTAAGGGCAAAAATAACAGCACTCCATCATATAAACAGTCATCATTCAACCGTGGGTAGTTTCAGAGTTTCACGTTTTCACTATTATGAGATGAACACCTACGTGGATAAAATTTTGTACTTAATTTGAGATGGAATCCTAAGAATGTGATAACTAGGTCGAATAGTAAGATGTTTTAAGGACTCTTCAAAATCATCGTTAAATTATATTCCCAAACCCCAGCACCAGGCTTCACTCACTGTCTGCAAGTCCTCATTACATCAGCTCCAAACCGCGGTGAGTTTATTCGCACCCATTCTCGGATGTGACACAGGGAACCACAGGATGTTAAAACGCTGCTTCTCCTTGTCTCAGACAGGCGTGAGGTATTTCGGGCGTGAGAACGCTCTTTGCAGTCGCTACATGCTCACCGCCTCCTGTAAAACATTTCTGATCAAGTTCATGGATTCTGGTTTTTCTCGTGACAAAATGCTTATAAAGATTGTAGGCCTTCCCAAATTGCTAAAGGCAACGTGAGTTTTGTCAAATTATTAACCCCTGTGACCACCTACACAAGACATCTACTGACAACCAGTTCTTTGCCTGTCAGCCAGGAGAGAGCCAGGAGAACAAGTCTGAAAGGACGAGGGTAGATAAAACTTCACTCACGTTTTATAAAGGAGAAAGTATACGGCTAGAATGAACAAGAGAGGGAAACTGGTATTGTTTATGATATTATTGATAGCGTAATACTTATTTTCAAATAGGCATAAAAGATAAATTATTTATTTCAAAATTACCTTGATGTGAAGTTAGCATATGTGCATGAGTGAGAGATAAAAATGCAGGCTCAGCCCTTGCTGGTTTGGCTCAGTGGATAGAGCGTCGGCCCATGGACTGATTCGATTCCGGTCAAGGGCACATGCCCAGGTTGCAGGCTTGATCCCCAAGGGAGGGCAGCGCGTGCAGGAGGCAGTCAATCAATGATTCTCTTTCATTGTTGATGTTTCTATCTCTCTCTCCCCCTTTCCCTTTCTCTCTGAAATCAATAAACATATATTTTTAAAAAATGCGGGCTCATACCTGACGTATCAGCATCCATTCACTTCCCGAGGAGAACTGGCGAGCTTGCGAAAGGCCAGCTGGGAGCCGTTTATGTGATTCCATATTTCCAGAAGAAGTAATAACGGTTTGCCTCATTACTTCTCTATGTTTAAAGACACAGACAGCCATCCAGAAGGTCAAGTCTAAATAGTACGGACATGGTCTCTCAGTGGACAGTCCTTCTTGGCCAGGTGATCCTGTTGAATTTTTATTGACCTGGAAGTGATGTGGCCGGTGTTTGGGAGCCAGCTCGGAGAATGTTCCACCCGAACAGCTCTGCTCCGCGACCCAGCCAATGAGCCCGCCATTGAGGCTGACGGGCTTGACTGACTGAGCCAGCTCTGCTATTGGGCCGCTCCCCGCTGTCGGAGCGAAGAACTCCGCGGAGTGTTCGGTTGACAGGAAGGCGGGTCTCTGATAAGTCTTCCTGTAATGACCCAGGGGCACGTGGTGGATTGATCTGAGTCCGCGCCCTATGTGAGTGCTCAGTGTGCATCCTTTCCCCCTTCGTTCTGTAGTGAAAGGCTCACGCTTAGTTTGATTCCAGTTACTTAAGGGTAGTGAGAAATGTGACAGAAATTTAAGTTTATTTCCAGGAGGGGTACGTGGAAGGCTAAATTGAGGATAACTTTAACTTTCTTACAATTTAAAGACTAAATTTAAACTACCTGCAATTTGAGCGGTTAGTTTGTTCTCTAGGTTAAATTTTTATTTTTATTTTTGACGGCGTTTATTGTAAAAACTGTTTTCACTCCATTGTGTGTTCTTGCCTCCTTTGTCAAATATTAGTTGACCTCATAAGTGTGGGTTGATTTCTGTTCTGTTCATTGACCTACATGGCTGCTCTTATGCCAGTGCCAAGCTGTTGATTTACAGTAGCCTTGTAAGTTTAACACTGAGTGGCCAGATTATGATGATGTCTGAACGCATAATAATCTGGCCACTCCGTGTATATCCTATGTAATAAAAGGTTAATAGGCAAATTGTCCCCTCGACCAGGAGTTTGACCAGCAGGCAGGCCTGCCAACCGCCCATGTCCCCTCCCCCTGGCCAGGCTGGCTGGACCCCACCCATGCATGAATTCATGCACCGGGCCTCTAATATGTATATTAGAAATCATAATAATCTGGCTACTCAGTGTAGTTTAAGATCAGGTGTGTGTGATACTTCCAACTTTGTTCTTCTTTCTTAAGGTTGCTAAGGCTATTTGGGGTCTTTTTTGGTTTCATGTAAATTTTGAGGCTGTTTGTTCTAGATCTGTGAAATATGCTGTTGGTATTTTAGTGGAATTGCATTGAATCTGCAGATGGCTTTGGATAGTATGGACATTTTAATGGTGTTAGTTTTTCCAATCCATGAATATGGCATGTGCTTCCACTTATTTGTATCTTCCACAGTTTCTCTATTCAGTATCCTATAGTTTTCCCAAGTACTAACCTGAGCCTTTTGTCTCAACTCAGTTTATTTCTAGGTACCATGTTGTTCTTGTTGCAATAGTAAATGGATTGCTTTCTTAGTTTCCCTTTCTGGTAGTTTATTATTGGGGCATAAAAATGCCTCTGATTTCTGAATGTTAATGGTGTATCCGGCCACTTTGCTGAGTTCGTTTGTTACATCCAGTAGCTTTTTGGTGGGGTCTTCGGGGTTTTCTGTCCTCTGTGAACCGTGACGGTTTTCCTTCCTCCTCCACAATCTGGATGCTTTTGTTTCTTCTTCCTGTTGGATTGTTGTGGCTAGGCCTTCGGTGCTGTGCTGAGGAAGTGGTGAGAGCGGACACCCCCGTCTCATTCCCAGTCTTTAAGGAAAGCGTGGCCCAGTGAGTGTGATGCTGGCTGTGGCCCCTCCTACACCAGGTATGTTCCCGTTTGGCTGAGGATTTTAATCGTAAGGGGAAGCTGGATTGCATCAAATGCTTTTTTTGCATCTATTGATACAGGCATGTGGTTTTTATCCTTCATTATGTGTATGTGGCTTAGCATGTGTGTTGATTTGCGGATATTGTACCGCTCTTGCATTCCTGAAATAAAACCCCACGTGTGTGACCTGTAATGCAGTGTTTTTCAACCTTTTTTGGGCAAAGGCACACTTGTTTCATGAAAAAAATCACGAGGCACACCACCATTAGAAAATGTTAAAAAATTTAACTCTGTGCCTATATTGACTATATATAAAGTAATTCTCTTGAATAGGAATCAAATAAACACAAAGAAAGTATTTTATAATTACTTTATTATGAAATATTAAGTAAACAAAATAGTGAAAAATTATAAAATTCTTGTTTTGTCTGCACCTACGGCACACCAGGCAACATCTCGCGGCACACTAGTGTGCCGCGGAACAGCGGTTGAAAAACGCTGCTGTAATGTATCGCTGGGTCTGGTTTGCTAATATTTTGTTGAGGATTTTAGCGTCTGTGTCCATCAGGGATACTGGCCTGTACCAGTGGCGGGCAAAGCCATTAGTCAGCAGAGCGGCAGCCCGAGCTTGAGAGCCGCATTTGCCGACCACTGGCCTGTACGTTCCTTTCTTTGTGGTGCCTTTATCTGGGTTGGGGTGGGGAATGCTGGCCCCATAAAGTGAATTCGGGAGTCTTCCCTTCTCTTGAAATCTTTGGAATCGTTTGAGGACATTCTCTGAATGTTTGGTAAAATTCTCCCCTGAAGCCATCTGGCCCAGGACTTTTATTTGTTGTGAGGTGTTGTTTTGTTTTGTTTTGTTTGTTTGTTTGTTTGTTTAATTGCTGCTTCAGTTTCACTAGTTGTAATCTGTCTATTCAGACTCTCCGATACTTCCTGGTTCACTGTTGGCAGGTTGTGCGTTTCCAGAAACATGTCCGTTACTTCCAGATTGCCCGTGTCTTTCTGTTTTCTCCGCAGAGGCCCGCGTTTCCTAGCCGCATCCTGAGCGTCCCAGCAGGGAACGGGGCTGGTGAGGGTATAGGTAGGGTACAGCGTTACATCTGTGCTGCTGTCTGAGCATATCTCAGCCAAATAGTGCTTCCAAAATACTCATTACTTGGTATTACCCATCCTGTTCCCACCCTCATTAGTGCGGATAATTAAATTTGCTGCGTTATTTACTGGGTGCTGCCGTTTGGAGGAGTGATACAGGGGAGAGTTTATCGTCGAAAACGGAGCCATCTCGCCACCACTGACTGCGCTCACCTGCCATGGCGCGGTGTCACCCGCAGCGTGTCAGCCGCTTGGGGCGGTCAGAGGCCGCGGGGGCACGGGCTCTGGTCCCGCTGGCTCGGGCGCTTGTCCGGAAGCGCACACTCAGCCCCGCTCCATTTCCCGGGCATTTCCCGCATGGGCTGGGATTTTCCAGGTAACCGATCGTAAATTAGTTCTCCCGGGAACTGACTCTTACACCTTCAAGGACCGGAGTCTGTTAGATTGGACCATTCTTGATGGAAAATTTTATCAAACGCATTATGTGCCTCTGCCTTCTCACTGCCCAGGCTTTCCCGGGGAGGCCGCAGCCACTCGGTCTGGTTTCCCTCGGCGCAGGAGCGCTGCTTTTTAACGTGAGGAGGGGACAGCACGGAGGGGACAGGCGGAGGGGGCGGGATGGAGGGGACAGGCGGAGGGGACAGCACGGAGGGGACAGGCGGAGGGGACAGACGGAGGGGACAGACGGAGGGGACAGACGGAGGGGACAGACGGAGGGGACAGACGGAGGGGACAGGCGGAGGGGACAGACGGAGGGGACAGGCGGAGGGGGCGGGATGGAGGGGACAGACGGAGGGGACAGACGGAGGGGACAGACGGAGGGGACAGCACGGAGGGGACAGGCGGAGGGGACAGGACGGAGGGGACAGGCGGAGGGGGCGGGATGGAGGGGACAGACGGAGGGGACAGACGGAGGGGACAGGACGGAGGGGACAGACGGAGGGAACAGACGGAGGGGACAGGACGGAGGGGACAGACGGAGGGGACAGACGGAGGGGGCGGGACGGAGGGGACAGGCGGAGGGGACAGACGGAGGGGACAGGCGGAGGGGACAGGCGGAGGGGACAGGCGGAGGGGACAGACGGAGGGGACAGGGCGGAGGGAACAGACGGAGGGGACAGGGCGGAGGGGGTGGGACGGAGGGGACAGGCGGAGGGGACAGACGGAGGGGACAGGGCGGAGGGGGCGGGACGGAGGGGACAGACGGAGGGGGCGGGACGGAGGGGACAGGCGGAGGGGACAGACGGAGGGGACAGGCGGAGGGGACAGACGGAGGGGACAGGCGGAGGGGACAGGCGGAGGGGACAGGCGGAGGGGACAGGCGGAGGGGACAGGGCGGAGGGAACAGACGGAGGGGACAGGGCGGAGGGGACAGACGGAGGGGACAGGCGGAGGGGACAGACGGAGGGGACAGACGGAGGGGACAGACGGAGGGGACAGACGGAGGGGACAGACGGAGGGGACAGCACGGAGGGAACAGACGGAGGGGACAGGCGGAGGGGACAGACGGAGGGGACAGGCGGAGGGGACAGGCGGAGGGGACAGCACGGAGGGGACAGACGGAGGGGACAGACGGAGGGGACAGGCGGAGGGGACAGACGGAGGGGACAGGCGGAGGGGACAGGCGGAGGGGACAGCACGGAGGGGACAGGCGGAGGGGACAGCACGGAGGGGACAGGGCGGAGGGGGTGGGACGGAGGGGACAGACGGATGGGGACAGACGGAGGGGGCGGGACGGAGGGGGCGGGACGGAGGGGACAGACGGAGGGGACAGGGCGGAGGGGACAGGACGGAGGGGACAGGGCGGAGGGGACAGGGCGGAGGGAACAGGGCGGAGGGGGCGGGACGGAGGGGGTGGGACGCCTGCTCTCACGCTGCTCTTCCCGGCGCGGCCATGGAGAAGGTGCCGCGTCCTCTGTGCGTCTCCTCTGCTGGCTCTTCTCCCTCCTGGTGCCGCTGGCTGCTCTCCGTGGCTCCCGAAGCTGCAGTTGGGGGGCGTTCCTGTTCGTGGGAAGAGTCCAGGGGGTGCGGGGGTGACACCCCTTTCTCCCCGCGCGTGGAGCCGGGCAGCTGCTCACACTCGCAGCCCCGCTTCCAGGAGGTCTGAGCGGCTGAAGGTGGGGCGCTGAGGAGCTGGCACCTGAGTGGCCTGCTGGGAGGACTTAGTGGCATTATCACGACCGAAGAGGAAAGGTTACATGTGACTAAAATACATGTTTTATCCCGAGGGCAGTGCCAGAATAAACCCTATGTGTTCTCTAGCCAGTGGTCGGCAGACTCATTAGCCTACAGAGCCAACTATCAACAGGACAATGATTGACATTTCTTTGGAGAGCCACATTTTTTAAAAAAATATATATATTTTATTGATTCTTTACAGAGAGAAAGAGAGGGATAGAGAGTTAGAAACATCGATGAGAGAGAATCATCGACCAGCTGCCTCTTGCACACCCTCTACTGGGGATGTGCCCGCAACCAACGTACATGCCCCTGACCGGAATCGAACCTGGGACCTTTCAGTCTGCAGACCGACGCTCTATCCACTGAGCCTAACCGGTTTCGGCGGAGAGCCACATTTTTTAAACTTAAACTTCTTCTGACGCCACTTCTTCAACATAGACTCGCCCAGACCGTGGTATTTTGTGGAAGAGCCACCCTCAAGGGGCCAAAGAGCCGAATGTGACTCAAGAGCCGCAGTTTGCCGACCACGGCTCTAGGCAGTAAGAGATTATGTTATAAGCAGTGTTTTAAATTTAAACATTTTTATCAACCCAACACACGTGCTGTATAAAGCTTATTAGCACTGTAGTCCAGAATGAAAGACCCGGCACGGAGTCCTCTGCTTGTCCTTAAAATGTGGGGGTTCGTGTTCTGGGCTGTTTTGGGGAATTCCTCCCGCTTTCTCCTCTGTCTTTATCTCTGTGGAGAGCTCTCTGAGTTTCTGCCGGACCTTTTGGACTTGCTGAGCTGGTCCCATTTTCATCTGTTTTCCTGTTCTGTTCATCTCCGGGCCACCACCGCTGGCACAGCCCGCCCCTGCCCTCACTGGTCACGGTGTCTCCTGCAGGGTCTGTCTGAGGACATTGGTTTTCTTCTGCTTCCTCATTGCTGCTCCTGCTGCTTCTCCTCCTCCTCCTGCTTTTTTACTGTATTTTTACATTCGTTCCTTTGGGCCTCTGTCCTCCATGTTGAAGGCCTTCCTCAGATGCCCATTGGCTGTGAAGGCCGTGCACATGGCCGGGACCCAGTGCTTTTCCAGAAGGTTCTCCCCTGGTCGCTGAATATGTTATGTCTGGCGTTCTCCGTGCTTCACCAGCAAAACGAGAAGTCCATGTAAATGCGGCATAGGGAGACTTCAGTCCCAGGGATGTTAGGTCTGTCATCGAATTATCATGGCAAGCTTTATAACTTCTGGAAGCTTATTAGTGGTCTTGGGTTTTAAATATTAATGCCATCTGTGTGCAGTGTGTTTCGTGTGGGAGTTTTTGCTGGGGAAACAGGAGAGAAAGCCCCTGTCTTTTTGGATGGGGGCGGGTGCAATTCCGAGTTTCTCAAGTTTGCTGTAATGCACAGGTCAGATTGGGTTTAGATTCACAGATTATCCAACCCACACGCTTCCTCTGGTCCATGGCCAGCCTCTGTGGGGGTGGGCGCGCCCGCAGTGGCACTCACTTCTGTAATCCTGAACAAGGGGAGATAAGGGGCCATTGTCTTCAGTCTTAAAGACTTCTTTGTTGAAAAGTGTTTCACATAAAAATAATGTAAATGCTTTGGACCAGTGCACACAGAGGTGGACGTCACAGATTAACTCAGCGTCTTCACGGAAAGAGCCGTGATGGATATTCTCTCAGAACCGCCTCTCTAATAGATACTAAGGGTCTTGTAAAGTGAGAAGAAACGCATTAGCCTTGTGGTTTAAATTAATAAAATGCACGGAACCATGGAGCTAATAAAATAAAAAGCCTGGACGTTAATTCTCATTACTGTGATTGGGTTAAGGGTGGGCAGCTCTTTTATTGCATTCAAACGCCAGGAGGCAATAAAGAACCCCCTTGTTTGTTGGTTTAATTTAAAAGTAAAATGGACATTATCCTAATTCTGTGCCTTGGTGCTGACGGACACACTCATAGCGTGTGGCTCTCATTCTTACTCTTCACCGCGACTCGATGACGTGGCCCGGTGGCCCGTGTGGGGGGAGCGGGCGGGCGGGAGCGTCACCGGGCGGGGTGGTGGGCGCTGCTCTGTGAGCGTGGCCTCCACAAGCCACCTCCCTGCTGCTGAGTGTCCTCAGCTGTCAGCGAGGGCCTGGTCCTCTCCGCTTCTCATAGTCCCTTGTTATTGGACAAAATATGTCCATATGGGTCTTCCTTTATAATTACTAGAGTATACTATATATATAAACATATATATATATATATATATACTCTATATATAGTATAGCGTATATAAATCCTATCTAATAGAGTAAGATGCAGATTGACCATCACTCCAACACACAAGATCAAGATAGCTGCTCCCATGTGGTCAAAGATCCTGCCGCCATCTGGACACAAGATGGCCACCACAAGATGGCCAGCAGGGGAGGGCAGTTGGGAGGCACCAGGCCTGCAAGGAAGGGCAGTTGGGGGGTGATAAACCCTGCAGGGGAGGGCAGTTAGGGGTGACCAGGCTGGCAGAGGAGGGAAGTTGAGGGAAAACAGGCTGACAGGGGAGCAGTTAGACATCAATCAGGCTGGCATGGGAGTGGTTAGGGGGTGATCAGGCTGGCAGGCAGAAGCAGTTAGGGGAAATCAGGAAGCCAGGCAGGCAAGCAATTGGGAGCCAGCAGTCCTGGATTGTGAGAGGGATCCCAGATTGAAGAGGGTGCAGGTTGGGCTGAGGGACTCCCTACCCCCACACCCCCCACACCCCCTACCCCCTGTGCAGGAATTTCGTGCACTGGGCCTCTAGTATATGTATAATGAATCGTGGAGAAAAATCAGACATTATCAAAGTATACATAACCAAAAGTGAAAGTCATTCCTCCCCCACTAAAAAAAACATTAAAAAAAACAAAAGTCTTCAGTGACAGAGCTAATAATTGCTAACTTCCCTGTACATCCTTCCAGAAATGTGTTGTGTGTGTCAGTATATGCATATACATTTTAATACACAAACTATCTTAGCACCCTACTCTTTTCCCCCCTTACATCTTTGAAATGATTTCATGTAAATGTATTTTTGAAAAATTTATATCTAGTCAATATCTGGTAGCTTTAATTTAGAGATTAATAAGAAACTTAAAATTTTAATTCTCTGCCTTTTTTCTTGCATCTTAATTTCCCCTTGCCTGTTTGAATTGCATTAGCAGAATAATTTTTTAAAATTCTATGCATAGAAAGATGTCTGAAAGTAAATAAAACAGATATTAATAATACTTGTCAGGGGTACTGAATTTTAAGTTATTTTTTCCCTTTATGCTGTTTTTTGTATTTCATAGTTTAATAATTGCCATTTTATTAGGAAAAGCTCATTTAATAAAATGTAGTATGCTATTATGAAGTAATTATTAACCAGCAGTTCAATTAAATTATAATACCATATTCTTTATTGACTATTCAATCATACCTTGTTAAAAATAATTTATTGTTATTTTTTCCAGTCTATTTTTAATTGAAGTATAATTTATAGTAACAAAGTGCAGAGCTTTAAACTGTATCCTTTGATGAGTCTTTTCCCCACTGTTCTTAAAATATAAAACATCCCAGGAATCCCGTAAAACCCCTTCCTATCCCCTTAAAATCACCCCCTCCACCGGCACCTGCTGATCTGTCTCTCCAGGGGCTCGTCCTCTGTTCTGAGCTCCCTGAGGAGGGAATCCCTCTCCGCGCACTTAGTGTCTGGTCTCCCGTTCTCCGTCCACCAGCACTATTGTCACCGCCGTGCTCACACCCTTCTCCGCTTCCTTTCCTCAGTGCAGAGTGGCCGGCCGAGGCCAGAGCTGCTGGCCCAGGGCTGTGTGACCGAGCTCGGCCTCACCGCTCCTGGGGCTGATGGGAGAGGGGGTGGGGTGGCTGCCGACCTGCAGCCCCGGACGTGACGGCAGAGCTCTGGGTGTGTCTGATGGAGGCAAGACCCCGCTGTCATGTTATTGACCGAAGAACAGACTTCCGACGCCTCTCAGCCACGTGACACAACCATTTCCATTTCTGAACCTTGACCCTTGTTTTTTCAAGCGACTTGTCCATTTTAAGTCCAAACTGAACAAGGTCTATCCAGTCTAAGGCCTTGGACTAGTGGGTGTCTTCGTTTTTATTTTATTTGTGGAAAGTTTGTCAGTGATTATCTGTGCCGGTTAGACATGACGGAGGCCCTTCCCGGTACTGCCCAGGCCCCAGGCCACCGGGGTGTCCCTGCTGGCGGAGGCTGACCTCACCACACGCCTCCAGCCTGCTCCTGTGTCTGCTCCGCCCGGGGCGTCCCCAGGCGCCTTACCCCTGACCTTCCTCCGGATGCCCCGGCGGCGGCGGCAGGGCCAGCGCAGTGTCGGTCCAGCGCAGTGTCCGTCCAGCGCAGCCCCTGGACGCGCACACGGTCCCCACAGCACTCCGCACGGACCCAGCACCGCCAACGTCTCTGCCGCAGAGCCATCGGCGTCCCAACGCCGATCCCATTTAATTACTTTCTCTCTTTGAACCACAGTTGATATACAAAATTACATTATTGCAGGTGAACCGCATAGCGATTTGACATTTACAGACTTTACAAAACGCTCACACAAACGCTCACACACGTTAACTCTCGTAGCCATCTGTCACCAAATAAAGCTGTTACAATGTTATCGACTGAGGTCCCCTCTGGTACATTATGTTCCTGTGACTTATTTCACAACTGGAGATTTGTATATTTTTAAAATACACACACATATGTAATAAAGGGGTACTGGCCGTAATGCCGTAATGACTAAATGACCGGTCACCAGAGGTGCATCGATGAGTCTCGCGTTATGGTGGGTCTGGAGTCTCCCGCGATTTTGTGCGGCGCTGGGCCTCTGGTATAAATAGTGGTTACCAGAGGGGACGGGGGTGGGTGAGGGCACGATAGGTGAAGAGATACAAATTTCACCCCCTGCTGGGGCTCAGGGGTTGAGCATCGACCAATAGGCCAGGAGGGCACAGTTCAGTTCCCAGTCAGGGCACAGGCCTGGGTGCAGACTCAGCCCCCAGTGTGGAGCGTGCAGGAGGCAGTCAATCAATGATTCTCTCTTATCATGGATGTTTCGGTCTCGAAGGAATGAGACAGGAAATGAAATAAATCAAACAGAAAAGACAAATACCATATTACTTAAATTAAATTTATCAGTCCATGACAAGAGAGAATCATTGATTGACTGCCTCCTGCACGCTCCACACTGGGGATGGAGCCTACAGCCCAGGCCTGTGCCCTGACTGGGAAGTGAACTGTGACCGCCTGGTTCATTGGTGGACGCTCAGCCCCTGAGCCGCACCAGCCGGGTGAAATTTGTATCTTTTCATTGCCTTCACCTGTGGTGCCCTCACCCTCTCCCATCCCCTCGGGCAACCACCACTTTGTTCTCTGTGTTTATGAGTCTGTTTCTGTTTTTGTTTCATTCATTTTTTCTTTTTCTTTTTAGAGTCCATATATAATTTAAATAACACGGTGTCTCTTTTTTCACTTAGTATACTACCCTCTGGGTCTGTCATGTCGTCCCATGTGGTAAGATTCATTCTTTTTATTGCCGAGTAGTATTCCATTGTACGTATATCGCATCTTCTTTAACCAATCCTGTCCAAGGCCACGTCTGGTGGTGTCTAGTAAAGATGGCGTGTAGCCACGCGGAGGCAGGTCTGGAGACATCAGGTGGCCACAGGTGTACGTGGGAGGAAGCGTGTGGACTGAATGGCATTGAGTGTGTTTCTCAGTGTTTATTCTCACAGACATGGGCAGTGACCACATGCCCCTCATTATTATAATGTGTTTTAGATTCTGATGGTGTTCATATGGCTTGAATTTCACTTTTGATTTATTCTGTATAAAAGGGTGGTCTTTCAGAGTATTTAATGGTTATTGGTTTATAAATTGCCTCAAAATACTCCTTTATTTGTTAACAGATAGCGAAAACAGCAGTGGCGATGTGAGTTTTATAAACTTTTTGTTTCTATCGAGCTGGGCTTTATTTTTTGAGATGCAGCCATTTCTCTGCTCACAGGCTGTTATCCCCGGCCATCTGTGCTGCGTTCAACTTGTCTGATCCTCCCGCAGACATGAAAGTTGTAGTTTTTACATTTGAATTATTTTTCTCGTAAATTATGTTATCCTTGGCTAACGGCTTTCCTCTTTAGTAAATGCTTTTGACTGTCTGGCCTTCATAGCATCAATTCCGGTTTTAAACGCTTACAGAGACACGCTTGACTGCTTATAAATTTCCTAATAGAGCTCTGTACGAATCCCTCCCTTTCCGAGGGCCATGCATTCATCGGGGCTCCGGGCAGCTCATAGCTGCCAGAGCGACTGCAGAGACGTGTTCGCTCTGCAGCTTCATGGGGAGCAGGCGCGTTTGGCGGCGAAGGCGGGGTGGGGCGGCGTGAGCCCCAGCTCCCCCCAGCCTGTGGGGCCTCCGCAGAGCGCGGGCCGGAGGCTGGCGGTTAGGGCTCGGTCATTTCGTGCTGGGGCTGCACAGCAGTGTGGGTGGCAGGGGCATATCTGCTCGGCGCAGCCACGGGGTCTGGGTTGGCTGGGCGCCGTGCCCAATGCCCGGTGCCTGTCGAGGAGAAGGCGGTGTGATGGGCAGAGAGCTCACCGGCTCACGTTTCCCTGGAGGATGCCGAGCCTCGTGGGGTGGGCAGGGCGGTCCGTCCCCCCCGGCCGGGCTGCCTGGCGGACGCAGGTGCTGAAACCACAGCACAAGGCGCCTCCGCCCAGAGCCTCCGCCGGGAGACTGCGTCCAGGGGGACCGGTCTCCGCTGGGGACACGCTCTGTGCAGAGGGGGGGGGCGCCCGGGCCGAGGGACGCGCTCCCTGGAGCCGCCGCGGGCTCACATGGGTGTTCCCTCCCGAGCACCTGTCCCCTCGGCGCCCAGAGACAGGCGGACTGAGGCCTCTCCCCGGACGCCGTCCGTGCGCACGGAGGTCCTGGGCGCGGCCCTTTCACGGAACATTCTGGATGCTGTCGTGTTCCGTGTTATTCCTGTGCGGAGGACGAGGCGGGCGGCTCTCTGAGCGGAGCGTCTGTCTGTCTGTCTGTCCGGCAGTGCGGGGCGGGCCCGCGGGAGCCGTGCGTCCTCCGGCCGCTGCGTCCCCCAGGGGGCGTGTGTTATCACAGGGATAGCAATCGTAAAGGGAGTTTTTAGCTTTGTGTATCCATATACATATACGTGCATATGGATTATCTCAATATACTTATGTATGTTTTAACACCGACTAATATATATCTTATATAGCATACATGATCCTCCTATATAATAAAAGACCAATATGCAAATTGTCCCCTTGTCCAGGAGTTTGACCGGGAGTTTGACCGGGGGTGAGGTCAGCTGGCCAGCCACCGGCAGCCCCTCCCCGCAGCCAGCCTGACCCCACCCCTGCCCGAATCCATGCCCCAGGCCTCTAGTGTGTACACAGAGAGAGTTAACACAGGTTACAAGTGGCTCATTAAAGAGGCTGCACATTGCAGGAACCTTGTGATGCATGAAGGAACCTCCAAATGTTTTCAGCTGTGTTTTAGTGATCTGCACTTCCTTTTCCGCTGTAGTCGTCAGGTGAATGGACGCACTCACAGTCCATGAGTCATGGCAAAGGGAGACTGACGGGCCTGCACACGCTGCCCGGCAGGCGGTCCCGGGAGGCCTGCCAGCCCCTCGTCCACCCGTGTGTCTCCCTCCCTCTACCTGCCCCCTCTGCTGGGTCCGAGCTGCCGGCCCCTCCTCCGGGGGCCCCGGCCCGGCCGCTGCAGCGCGCTGTGCCCTGTCCTGTGACTGGCTCTGCTGGTGCCGAGCACAGCGGGCGCCTGCTGACGTGAGCCCGGGACACACACAGACAGGCCTTCCCGCGCGGACGGTGGTGCTGACAGACCTGCCAGGAACGTGCCTGTGGTCATTAAACTTTAAAGTAAATCCTGAGATGCTTTGTGTGAGTATCGCTCTGACAACTGATTAAGGAAGATTAGCTTTCTTGGAAGAATTGTCGTAGTTCCTTCCATTCTCATATTTTGGTATTTCTAGAAAATGTTCTACTCTATTAAAGATAAACAATTTGTAATTTCTTTGAAATACAGCTCCGAAGCCTCGTTGAGATGAACATATTTGCTGATTTTAAACCTATTTATCATTCTTTATTGTTAAAAAGAAGTAAAAGTTAAAGTGAGTTTTATAAATGTTGAGTAAACTCAACCAGCTTTCAGTAATTTTTTTTTTAGCAGAGTACTAGAAAACAACCTGAAAGGACTAGAAAGGACCTTACCTTCTTCTAAATCAAACAAACTAAAAAAAATTTATTTTTCGTTTAAAATCTGTCTCCTCTTTGTTCCTCTGTATTTTCTTTATTGGAACAGTTGTTTGCCAGGAATAGAAGCTTTTAGGAGTTACAACCCAGCCAAAACAAGGCGCATCTGTGTTTATAATGCAATATTTATTAATATAGGTCATATTGCTTTAATATATCAGTACCTGATGGGACCGTGAATTATTTAAAGTGAGCATCTGTGTGCTATTTTATGGCATTTGAAACAGGATGAATTTTTAATGTTCCCATGTAATGCGATCTGCCAGGACGGCCGGGCAGAGTCCTCAGATCCGAGGGCGTGAGCGTGATTGCCTCGTGCGAAGCGGCTCTCCCTGCGGGACGCCCCCCTCCCGGCCGCTGAGGTGTTCACAGCACGCCGCCGCCTGGCCCCGCAGGCCTCTGGCCTTCTTCTGTTCTTCTCTGGAATCAGGGCTCCCCGAAAGCACAGCCAGAAACTCCACTCACCTGACGCCACTCCGCCCCGACGCTCCGTATTCCATGTAACAGACAGCTCTGAAGTCTTCTCACTGAGCGTGTCTCACGGGAGCTGTGAGGGCCGGAAATGGGGGTCCTGCCCTCAGGCTTTGGAAAGTCCTTCACCCAGTGGGTAATGAGGTGCTGATGTCATGGCGTGAGCCGGTTGGCCTCGGTCTGCTGCAGCTCCTCGGTGTGCTCTGCCCGGCAGCCGCTCTGTCCCTGCGGCCAGGTCCAGGCCCCGCCGAGCCTGGACGCCAGGGCTGTCCCCACCTCCCCTCCTCTCACCTGGGCTGGCACAGCCCAAAGGAGGGCAGGGCCTGCTGGGAGGTTGGTTTGGGGGGCCTAGTTTTTCTTTGCAGTAAATTATTTCCGCTTTGCTGGACCCCTTCGGAAAGAGCGTCTGTCTGTCAAGTTGATTACGAGCTGTGTTTCCTGAAGGTCGTATTGCTTGGATAGACCCGTCCCTGATGGGGCTGAGCGTTAACATGTTGTGATTTCATTTCCAAGCGCACACCTGGCCTCTGTAACAACAGTAAAAACCGTTCTTTGTACGTCCTCGCTGGGTGCTGCGCCCGAGTTACAGACTAAAAACCCCTTCCTTTGGAGAGGGCGAGCTTGCTTTCTGTTTTCACTCTTACGTTTCCAAACGGATGCATCCTGCGTGCAAACAGAAAGTAGTCCCGGGCCGGCCTGCCCCGGAGGGGCCCGCCCTCACCCGGAGCTGTGAGCCACACGCTGGGTGCTGGGCTGTCACGCAGTTTGGGGTCAGGCCCTGTCGGGGTTGAGGGCAGTGACGGACGCTGAGACGTCGCCACATCCTCAGAGCAGAGCAGTGGCGTCCTGGGCCCCGGCCAGGCGGCTTGGCCTGCGGTGGCTTGGCCTGTGGTGGCGTGGCCTGCGGCGGCGTGGCCTGCGGCGGCGTGGGTGGCATCTGGGTGACACCAGCGTCTCCCTCCCGTTGGGTGAGGACGGTGCGGAAGGTGCTTAGTCAGTCCCGTAAGCAGTGAGGAGGCAGGTGTTTGGAGTATAATACTCACCTTTAACCAGCTTCTGTCATAAAACTAGAACCTGCTCATTGTGGGACATTTGCAAAATACAGAGAAATGTAAAAGGACCCGTGATCCTCCCACCTAGCGCTATAATTACCTCATGGACGTCCTCTGCCGCTCCTGTCCCCGTGGTTTGCTCACAGGAAGTGTGACTGCTGCTGGGCTTACTCCCGGGGGCGTGAGCCGAGAGCTTGGCGTGTTACTCTCCGGCGTTCACGTGAGGGCAAGGCCTACGAGACTCCAGGGTCCAAAACGGGAAACTCGAGGCCTCCGCCCGGGATGAATGCTATTGAATCATACATATGAAAGTAGTTTAGAAGTCTCCCATATAATAAAAGCCCAATATGCAAATTGTCCCCTCGGGCGGTCATTGGGCTGGGAACTCCACTGGGAGAC
This sequence comes from Pipistrellus pipistrellus, assembly GCA_903992545.1. Taxonomy (NCBI): domain Eukaryota; kingdom Metazoa; phylum Chordata; class Mammalia; order Chiroptera; family Vespertilionidae; genus Pipistrellus; species Pipistrellus pipistrellus. The sequence continues at coordinate 94,516,219 of LR862361.1, forward strand.
CAGGAGTCTGACCACTCACGATGACATGCACTGACCACCAGGGGGTGGTGCAGAGCATGGCGGGCATCAGTGATGCAGTGCTGGCAGTGGGTGGCAGTGGAGGCATTGCCGGCCCGATGGGCCCGACAAGAGTGAGACCGTGGCCAGATGGTGGAGCTGGTGAGCCAGTGGCGCCAGGCCAAGGCAGATGCGAGCAGGCCGAGGGGGTGGGGGGGTGGCAGACCCGGCCCCAGTCGATCGCCCTGCAGGCAGGATGGTAAAGCAGGTGAGTGGGTGGTGCCAGGCCAAGGGGGGGGGGGGTTGCCAGGTGGGGCTGCAGGGCTACGGGGATGAGGGTGCGAGCTTTGGCCGATCTCTGCAGGCCATCCCGAGGGACCCCACCCGTGCATGAATTTGTGCACCAGGCCTCTAGTATCTAAAATATTTAAAAAGTAAAGCTTTTGAGTTCTGTGGAATCTTCCCCTCATATGACAAGCCAGTTTATTTAGAGATTATCAATAATATTCCAGAAGCAGCATTTATGCAGGAATAACATTTGTATACTGTTGCCACTCACTCTTATTGGGCAAATACGCATTCCATTGCACACTCACACAGCCGCCTTCCCCTGCGCACTGGAGTCACAGAGCTGAGCCGGGTGGTGGATGCGGCTGTGATAACGGGCGAGTTAAAGCAGTGGGCAGGCCGGCAGCTCCCGTGCTGCACGCAGGATGTGTCCGTTTGAGCATGAGGAGTGGAGGCAGAAGCCAGCACGCCCTCCCCCTGGAGGGTTCCCTGGGACCTCCAGCCCGGGGCTCGGACGCTGCCCCCGCCAGGGCGCAGACCTGAGTGCTCTCACCGGGAGGGCGCATGGTGAGTGCCCGCTGTTCTTACCGAAGGACGTGCTGCGGAATGGAAAGCCAGCAGGGAGAGAGAGGGCTCCTGCAGGCTCTGGGAACGGAGTGATTTCCCGGCGCTGCTGGCGGTGCGGCTCCTTAGCACAGGGGCCGTCCGCCTGAGCGAACCGGGCTGGCCGCCTCGCACACGGCGGGCGGGCACTGTCCATGCCGCCGCCCAGCGCGGCTCCCAGCCCCCGTGACCCTGCAGGCAGCTCTGCCGGGCGCGGTTCCTCCTCTGCCGGGCGCGGTTCCTCCTCTGCCGATGGGTCGTGTGTCTCTGCCAGAACACAAACAGGAAGTGCCGTCCTTGGTCCCTCAGCGCCAGGCCACCCGGAGCCCGGTACCGCCCGCTGTGCCTGCCTTTGTCTCTGTGTCCAGTGCGGCGCCAGGATCCCCAGCTTTGGCGTCGGCGTGGGGAGCCCCTGCAGGCAGTGCTGGCTCCGTTACCTGCGGCCGCGCACACCTGCTCCTGTCTTTCCCGCCGTAAACATCTGGGCCCCCAGTGGCCCGCAGCGGGCAAGTAGGGGTGACACTGAGTCTCCAGCAGGCGCCAGGCGCTGCGTCCAGGCCCCGGGCTGCAGGCGGGCGGGCGGGCAGGGCCGCGGTGGCCCCGGCTCCCCGGCCCGGCGCAGGCTCCGCAGTGACCTCCCCGGAGCCGGTGCTGCCCCAGCTGGGAAGCCGGAGCTCCTGGGAGCCGGAGAGCACACGCCCCGTGCTGGAGCGAGTCTGCGGCGGGGAGACCGGGACAGCTCAGCGCCGCCAGCACAGCTCAGCTCTGTGAAGTGCGGTTTATCTCAGATGCTCACAGGCTCTGAGCTCACTCTGTATCAGGAGTGTTTGTTTCCACGCAGAATGGATGACCACAGTGCCATCCTTCCGGAAAGTGCCGTGTGAGAGCCTGGCTGGCCCGCCTCTTGGCGACTTGCATTGCTTTTGAGAAATACAGATGCCCCGTCAGTCACACCCTGTGTGCGTCCGATGGCTGTGCCGACGGCGCCCACCTTTCTAGCTTCTACCTGTCCTTTCCTCCCGAAGGTATCGCCTTAATTAATGACTTACTTCTCGCTCGGTGTCTGTCCGTCTGCTGGGAAGCCCGGTGTCTGTGCCCAGAGGTCTCTGCACAGCTTGGTCGCTTCTGACCACCGCCAGGAGGGCCGCGGCCTGGCACCACCATCCCCTCTCAGCTCATTAGACGAGGAGCCGGGACCCAGCTCCCTAACTCCGTGGTGGCCGACCCAACAGCCCCAAACCTAAGCCCCGTGAGGCCCGATGTGATGAAATAAAAAATGCCAACGACGGCCAGTCGCCATCAGCCAGCAATGTAAGCTCTTGCCGGCCCAGTGCTCCTCCTTGGCTTCCTCTCTATGTCTGTGCGTCCCCCCTGCTCTGTCCTCCGAGCACGCCTGAGCACTTGCCGTTTGCTGCTGCCAGGTCCACGTCCATTTTTGCTCAAATTCTTCATATTTCTTTTCTTTTTTAAAAAAAGAATATATTTCTATTGATTTCAGAGAGGAAGGAGAGGAATAGAGAGAGAGAAACATCAATGATGAGAGAATCACATGCCCCCTACTGGGGATGGAGCCCATGTCCCGGGCATGTGCCTTTGGCCAGAATTGAACCTGGGACCCTTCAGTCCGCAGGCCGATTTTCCATCCACTGAGCCAGACCGGCCAGGGCCCAAACTCCTAATATTCCAAGCGTGCCTCAGTTTACCTTTTAACACCTCTTGTCTGCGTCCGAGCAGCAGTGCCCTAACTGGTCTCCCTGCGTCGTCCTGGCCCCGCACAGCTCAGGCTCCACAGGCAGCAGTGTCGCCCATGAACTCACCTGAGGGTCACGGGGGCACCCCTACAGAGATGGCCCCAGCAAGCAGCTTTTAAAAAATTTTTTAAATATATTCATATTGATTTCAGAGAGGAAGGGAGGGGGGAGAGAGAGAGAAACATCAATGATGAGAGAGAACCATTGATCAGCTTCATCCTGCCCCACTAGGGATTGAGCCCACAACTCAGGCATGTGTCCTGACCAGGAATCGAACCAGTGACTCTTCAGTCCACAGGCCTATGCTCTATCCACTGAGCCAAACTGGCCAGGGCCAGAAGGTGCAGCTTTGAAACCAGCAGAAGAAAGGCGATCCAGCTAATCAAAAATACAAAAGGGGAGAGGGTGGGGGAAGGAAATAAAAAGCAAGTATGATAAGTGGAAAATATTTAAAAAATACCACACACACACACACACACACACACACACACACACAAAAAAAAAAAAAAAAAAAAAAAAAAAAAAAAAAAAAAAAAAAAAAAAAAAAAAAAAACACATGCCGAGTGTAACGTGACTGACATTACCGAACACCTGACGGGGCTCTCCATCGTAACGCGGAATTCTCAGACTGGGTAGGAGAGCAAGATGCAAAAGTGAGTTATCTAGAAGAAACAAGCAAACAAACAAAAAAGCCCGAGAAAGGTTGAGAATGAAGGGATCGAAGAGACACGAGCCCAGAGCAAGCAGGTGCCGCTCGGGCGTGTGTTCCGGAGGCGGGCTGGCAGATGAAAGGAACACAGAACACGGTGTATCATCAAAACAGCCGGACGCACGCGGCACGCGGAGAGCTGCGGGGAGACCGGTCTCAGCTGCGTTTGAAGCTCTCTAGCACTTTCTCAGAAACCGGAGCCTGCCTTCAGAAACAAGCAGCTGTGAACAAGACCGACAACACGATCGCCAGCTGGCGCTCCTGGAGCTGTGTTGATCTGTGCGTGCCGCCGAGAACGGCGTGGCTGGGCTTGTGCGGGACAGCAATAGAGAGAAACCACGAGCCAGGCCACGGAGGAGCTGCTGATTTCCCGAGGATGAAGCCATACAGATTGGGCTTCCTCAGTGGTGTGCAAATGTAATAAGAAATTATTAACAAAGGCTAGCCCCGCTGAAAAAATCCCTCATAGTTATAAATTTAATCACAGATTTCTAAATACCCATTGGGTGAAAAAGGAAATAAAAATGAAATTTTGATATACTTAGAACTGAAAGAGAATGAAAACATGTTGGAATTGTGGGATATAGTTTAAGCAGTGCTTAAAGGGATTTGTCATCTTAAATGCATTTATCAGTAAGCAAGAAAGGTAAAACACATGAGCCGAGTTCCACTCAGAAGTTGATTAGAAAGGGGGGGAATAACAAGACAAACCCAAGGAAACAATGAGGGTGGGTATGGAAAGCAATAAAATACAGAATTATAATGACACTAATTGATAGAGAAGGTTAGGAAAATCAGAAGCTGGTCCTTGGAAAGATAAGTAAGATAGTGTCAAAATTGTCACCAGAAGAGACAGAGAACGTGACGAGGCCCACGGGACTAGACCACTGCGAGGGAACCATCCAAGTTCTGTCCCAAACTTCCCCGGGGAGCTGCATGGTGATTTCTGGTGAAAGTTTAAGAGACAATCACTTCATACCTTTTGCAAGCTATTCCGGAAAACAGAGGGCAGAGAGGAAGGGCCCGGCTCACTTCCCACAGCGATGGACACCGTCACCAAAATGAATGCAGGCATACTGGGCCGTAGCAGAAGGACGGAAACATGTGTGTATCGCAGACAGGGCAGCAAAAGCACTGGGTAGAGTTCAGCACCTACCTAGGATTTTACACACACACACACACACACACACACACGCACGCACGCACGCACACACACACACACACACACACACACACACGCACGTAACATAGAAGGAATGGAAGGGACCTTCCTATAGGTTATATACCAAAAGCGATATCAAAGATTATAGTTAACATGCCCTGGCTGGTTTTGCTCAGTGGATAGAGCATCAGCCCGTGGACGAAAGGGTCCTGGGTTCGATTCTGGCCAAGAGCACCTACCTCGATTGCAGGTTCAGTCCCTGACCCTGGTCAGAGCACGTGCAGGAGACAACCAATCGATGTGTTTCCCTCACGTCGATGTTTCTCTCTGTGTCTCTCCCCCTCCCTTCCACTCTCTCTAAAGATCAATGGGAACATGAACGTGGGGGAGGAAAAATGTTACACTTAACAGAGGAAGTGTGGATCGGAGCTCTGCCACACGGCAGACAAGCGCGCAGTGTCAGTGCGGGAAGCAGCAGACAGGTTTTCAAGAGGAAAGAGAGCCACACAGCGGGTCGGGTGGAAGTGGTTGGGAGGGGCCATTTGGGGGGACAGATTCAAGGTCACAGGACTGCAGTTACAGCTCCTTCTCCTTCATTAACATTTGCTTTTTACTCTGAACGCTGATCACTAGCCACCGGATTGCAGCCTCCGCCCCACAAGCATGTCCCCACCTTCTTTCCACCGTCCCCTGGAGCAGGCAAATGGCCTCGATGTTACCTTCTTTTCTTTTCTTTTTAAAAAAATATATTTTTATTTATTTCAGAGAGGCAGGGAGAGGGGGAGAGAGAGAGATTTGTCAGTGATGAGAGAGAATCATTGATGGCTGCCTCCTGCACACCCGGCACTGGGGATCGAGCCAGCAACCCAGGCCTGTGCCCTGACGGAGAAGCGAACCTGATCTCCTGTTTCATGGGCCCGATGCCCAACCACTGAGCCAGCTGGTGGAGCGTTCCCTTTCTTTCCCATATCTCTGAGAGCGTGTCCAGAGGACAGATCTCATGCTGCACCCAGAGCCGAGCTGTGAGGGAGTCTGAGAACCGAGTTCTTAGATTTCAGACAGAGCCAGTGGCCGGGAGGGAGAATGGAGCTTGAGAGATTCGGTCAAAAGCACCCCCTCCCCTGCCCACGTCTCTGTGCTCTCACAGGGCATTGCCGCCCAGGCGGGCTGTGGAGGAAGAACGGAGTGGGCCTGAGCCTCGCAGGAACTGGCACTGTTCTCTATCCATCGACACAGTGCCATCCCGCCAGCACGAGGTTCTGACGGCCAGAACTCATGGGGAGGGTGGCCTTGCTGTCTGCAGGACCAGGCTGATTTATCTGTGCTGGTAACACCCAATTAAACGTGTCATAAAACATAAGACACCACTCATCGTAATAACAGGAATTGCGCTATCTATGAATTAATCAAGAATGTGCAATCTCTCTTTAGAGGAAAATGTTAAACTCTAATAAAAGAAAAAGATTATGTGAGTGACTAGAGACGTTTTATTCTCTTAGAGGTAGTATTAGGAAGGCATCATTTCTTTCTAGATTAGTCTTCAAATTCAATTCAGTCTCTTTCAAAATGTTGCTTGTGTGTTCTTAAGGCCTTGATAAACTCCAACCGAAGTATAAGCAGCAGGGACAGTGGGGGTTCGGTAAGCCGCGATGCCTGTGGAATGAAGCTCAGAGGGGCTAGCGATCCCAACAGACACGTGAGAAAGAGATCCCAGCACCCACTTCACCGGAGAGCGGACCCCAAAGGCTGGCCAGCCCGTGAGGAAACTTTCAGCGCCATCGGTAACCCGGGAAATGAGAACTGATAGGCGGTGTGACCGGCACCGTTAACCAGGGGTCCCCAGGAAGCTGACAGGCCAGCGGGGGAGGGTGCGTGGGGGGTTCTCGCGCTGTGTTGGGACGCGGTGGGACGTGGCGGGACGGGGCGGGATGTGGTGGGACTCAGACGCCTGCGGCTGCCTTGGGGACAGCCTGGCACCCCGCTTCACGTGGGGAACACAGGCTCTGTGGCTGCACATTTATTCTCCTGAGAACATGTATGTGCCTAGGGTGTTGTCCGTAACAGAGTAAGCGACATGCAGTTTCGTGTCCTGGTTTTGTGCTCAGCATCTATCTCATGGCTGACGTGCTTTGTCCGCTGCATGTTTCCATGGGACACCTGGTGGGTGCGGTGTCACCAGGAGAGCTGTCCGGCTGTGGGCATGGAGGCGGTCTCAGACCTCAGAGCTCCGCGGGTGAACATCCTCCCTGATGGTACTAACGTGGTACTTACGTGGCCACGTTAGCTGCTTAGAGAAACCAGTGCTCCGCCCACTGACCGTGACCTCAGGGAGCCATGTACCGGCTCTTGCTTCCTCCCGGCGGCCGTGAGGATGTGATGGCGTGACCTCCCCGTTAGAGCACACCCGGCATGTACCCGAAGTTTCATAACTGTCACCGCCCCGCAGCGCTATTTCCGGGAGCGGAGCCGGGTCCCGGGCTGACCTCCTGCAGCCCACCTGCCATGGCTCCCTTGGCAGGTTCACCGAGTGCCGCTGCCTGTCTCGGCGTCCAGACAAAGGGGACCTTCGGTAAAGGTCCTTGCTCTGGCGGCTCGGAGCCCCCGTCCGTTTGTAGAATGAGGGGCTCGGTGTGGCCGGTGTTGGGGACCATCCGGAGGGCAGTGGGGGGGCCGCCTTTGTGGTCCGGGGGTCAGAGCCCCCGGCCGTCCGCGCCGGGCACCGTGTGGTCCTGCCTCCCAGCCTCGGTGAGGGCCGGCCCAGGCTGCCCTCTGGGCCGCGGTGGTCCCCGGATGGCCAGGGGCAGCCGTGTGCTGTCCGTACGTTCTCCGGGGTGTGCAGAGGGGCCAGGCAGGGTGATGGAGGGTCAGTCTGGGTCAGGCCGCCTGTGACCGCCGGTGTCCTGCTCCGCCCGGACGGAGGCGGCTTCCTCCGCGGGGCCCGCCCTCCGTACGCCTGTCACGGCAGCACTTCCTCCCGGTCCTGTGCCTGCGCCCTCATTAGATCCCGGTCATTCTGGTCAGGGCGACGAGTGGCCGCTCTGGACTCTCTGACACGATTAACATTCAGGGCGTTTTGTCGAATTGACCGTTGACCTTCCCCCTCGCTGTCTGTGGGGCTTCCTTCTGGTGAGCACGGTGTCCGGGTCAGCCATGGCCGGTTCCAGCCGACCCCGCGGTGATCCAGCGCCGTCCGGGCCCAGAGCAGGCCCCGGCAGAGGGACCTGGATGTAGCTCTGCCTTAGGTGGCATCCAATGTGGCCTCTGGCAAGCTCTGTTTGTATTTTTTAAAACTTATTTGCTCGTTTAAAAGGTATATCTTGGTTTTAAAATGCTTTTAGAGTTGGCGAGAAGGGTATTGGGAATGCAAAGTGTGTCCGGCAGGAGCGAGGAAACACGGGAAGAGCGGGCGGGCCCAGAGCGGGCGCCGCTGGAGCCGATGGGAGGGCGGAGGGCGGGCGTCCGGCGGCCGTGGCGGTGCCTGCGGCCCTGGTGGGCGCCGCAGCACCAGCAGGCGGGTCCCGGCCAGCGGCCAGGCCCACAGAGCGCGCCAGTTCCTCTCCTCGCCATCCCGAGGCGGCAGCGCCGTCAGCATCCTGCTGCCTCCGACGGGCCTCATTCCGTCACCTACGGCCACCCCGAGGGCGGGGCCCCCGGAGCCATCGCGCTCCTGCTGGGCGTTTGTTATGACAACACCGGCATCACGCTGTGTCTCCGTCCGGCGGCGGCGGCCTGGCCGGTCCCCCAGCGCCGCGCACCCAGGCCCGGAGGCCCCGTTCCCGCACCCGGGGCCCGGAGGGCACGCACACGTGGCTCCGCCGAGTGCTCCCTCCGGACACAAACGAAGGCGTTCGTGGTGCTCAGTGCCCAGAGCTCTCCTCCCGGGCCTGCTCCCTGTGCGGGTCCTTAGTCTCGGGTGTTACCTGGTCACCGTCTGCAGCAGGAACGTCTGTCAGAACGTGGGCGGGTGCTGTACCCGCAAGGCACACATCTGTCCCGTGTCTCCCCAGGGAGCTAAGACTTCACCGTTTTATCCAGTATATTTATTGTTTTGTTTTTGGGGGGACAGTGGTACTCAGAAACAGAGATTTATCTTTGCTAATAGCTTCCCGAACACAAGCTCACCGCAGGAATTGTAATAATCCCACAAGCCAGCAGCACAGAGGACGTTCTCTCTTCACAAGCGAAGGAGTGGCCGTCCACACCAGCGGTGGCCTGGTCCCAGCCCGGTCAGGCCGGGGGTGGAGGGCAGGAGGTCCGGCCTGGAGGAGGCGCCCCTCGCAGGAGCCGGGCTCCAGGCCGGGGCAGCCGGAGCTGGTGTTGCTAGGGCGCGTTGCTAGGGAATCACGCGGGGATGAGGGCAGGGGCTCTCCCTGCTGGACAGTCTTCGTCCTGCTGGTAGAGTCACCCTACGCGCAGGAGCTGTGTCCCAAGGGTCCAGGAGGGTGTCAGGTCAGCAGAGGTCGCCCTGCCCGGCCAGGACACCGGGCCCCCCTCCTGCGGAGTCTGCCTGCCCGCGCCGCCCCTGTGCCTGCTGTGCGCGACGGGCACGTCCCAGCGGCCGCAGGAGCTGAGCTTCTGACGGCTCAGCACCAGCCACTGAGACGGTGACCCCCCCACCCCCACAGCTGCCCTCCCCGCAGCCAAGCAGCTCTGCTCTGCGTTTCTGCCCTGAACATTGGCCTGGAAACCACCGATCCACACACAGCACCTCTTCAGTGACATGGGCCCTCCTGTCCCAGTGCTTGTTTTCGGAGTTCCTTTCAGGACCCTGTGTTACTCAGTGTAACCGAGGGTTGGATTGTTGAAGTAGATTTTCACTTACATGGTGTAATAGCTGGAATCCCAGTTGTGAGTATGTGAAACACTTTATTCTTGTGTTATTATTTATTAATTATCGTAATACTTTCCATATGAACAAGTGTAAACCTACTTTTGCCCATCCTGTGTATATGTATGTATTGTATATATAAGTGTGTGTATACATATGTGTTGTGTGTGTGTGTGTGTATATGTGTGTATTTACATATATAATACTAGAGGCCTGGTGCATGAAATTCGTGCACAGGGAAGGGCGGCCTGGCCTGCACCTCTCCAATCCGGGACCCCTGTGGGATCAGGCCTAAACTGGCATTCGGACATTCCTCTTGAAATCTGGGACCACTGGCACCTAACTGCTTACCTGCCTGCCTGCCTGATCACCCTAACCACTCTGCCTGCCTGCCTGATGCCCCTGTTCCCCTGCCTGCCTGATTGCCCCTAACTGCCCTCCCCTGCCAGCCTGATCGCCTCTAACTGCCCTCCCCTACCAGCCTGATCACCCCTAACTGCCCTCCCCTGCCGGCCTGGTTGCCCCTAACTGCCCTCCCCTGCTGGCCTGGTTGCCCCTAACTGCCCTCCCCTGCCGGCCTGGTTGCCTCTAACTGTTCTCCCCTACCAGCCTGATCATCCTACCTGCTCTCCCCTGCCAGCCTATCACCCCTTGCTGCCTGTGCCTCGACCCCACCACTTCTGGCTTTGTCCAGAAGGACATCCAGGAGGATGTCCAGAAGATGTCAGGTCTAATTAGCGTATGCCTTCTTATTAGTATTGATATTACCAAGATCTTGGTTTTGATATTGTTATTGTTACTGTAGGCTGTCTTTGTTGTTAAGGAAGTCAATTTTTGCTTTAGAGTTTGTTATAAGGGAATTCCCAAGTTCACATTTAAGAGAAAAGTAATTAGCTCATAAACCCTCTTTAAAGTGACCCGCTCTGAGGGGTGGGAGCTCACCAGGAAGCCTTCCTGGCCACCGAGGAGAGGCTCCCCTTGTCTCTGGGACGAGAGGGCTACGGGGCCCATGTTCCCTGAGCCAATGGGCGGTCCGTGTTTTCAGCTGATTGGTAACCCAGGCCAGCCTTAGGAAGCCCGAGCCGCTCTCCCTCCCCTTCCTCTCCCTCTTCCTGCGTTCCTCACTGCGTCCTGTCAGGAAAAGCTCCAGCTGCTCGTTGAACATCTGAGCACGCAGGACTTATCGGCTAACCAACGCCGAGCCAGCGGGGAAAGGGCACCTGACCTTACAGAGCAGCAAGGAGTGACTCATGCTTTTTAATTCAATTCAAAAGACCTCTATTGGGTATGTGCTACGTTCAGAATCCTGTGGATGAGAGGAGGACTGATAAGTCAATAGTTCCTAATCCTAGGAAATGTACGTTCCTGCCTTTTCCTTTTACTTCGCTAGGCTTCGTTTCCTTGGTGGTATTTCATGCACTCTGTAATGTAAGACGTTTTGAATGAGTGACAGTCCTGCCCACTGGAGAGGAGGCGGCCTGTGGGACTCTGATCCCCTGGACCCAGGGCAGGAGTGTGGCGGTGTAGCCATGATGGGCATCGGACCAGCTTGGCGTCGGCATCTTGTCGATGGGGGTGACTGCCCCTCCGTCCCACCAGGTGAGCAGACCCTTGGGTGACGCAGGGAGGCAGCTGGGAGCGCCAGAAAGAGCCCAGGTGGCCGGAGCCGGGCGTGGGCACGGGCCCCGCAATGGACTCACAGTGTGTGACCCGAGACCAGTGACAGCCTCCGTGTCCCGCTGTGTTCTCCGCTGGTGCTGACGGCAGCGTGCACGGGGCTGCCCTGCAGCCTGCTCTGTGACCGCAGGGCTGGGCAGAGGGCCCAGCTGCCCGGGGCAGCCCTCTCACCGCCCGCAGCGGCTGGCCCCGGGTCAGACAGCGGCGGGCTGTCGGCCAGGGCGTGGTCAGGTGCAGGGGATCGGGTCCCGGAAGGGGCGGAAGAGCCCGCTCTGAGCCGCACAGGTGTGACCTGGAAGGCCTCCGCTGGGTATGGGCGCGTCTGCGTGTGGCGTCTGCGTGTGGCGTCCGCGGGCTCCGCACAGACTAGCTGCTCAGACAAGTCGCTGGGATCGCCGCCGCCTCACACTCGGGAGGAGCCTGACCCGCCTCCGTGGCTCAGGGAGACCCGCTGGTCTGCTCGGCCGCGGGAACAGACCCCAAGGCTGGGCAGCTGGAACAGGCAGTTCTTTCTCCGCCGCGGGCGCCGAAGTCCAAGGCCAGGTGTGGGCAGTGCGAGCCGAGAGGTCTGTCCTGCTGGTGGATGGTTACCGTCCTGCCGTGTCCTCACATGACGGGGAGGGCGGGCGGGAGAGGAGGGGGGGGGAGAGAGACCGTAGCTTCTGGTGTCCCTGCTAATGAGGGCGCTGATCCCGTCACGGGGACTCCCCGGGGACGCCCCCCACACCTCCTGAGGCCCCGTCCCCAGCGCCATGGCACCGGGCGGGGCTCCCGCAGGCGGGCGGGAGGGGCGGGAGCGTCCGGTCGCACCGGCCTCCGTGTGCGGCTCTTCGCCGGAGAGAACGCACCGTGCGCCTTCTGAGGGAGAAACCACACGGACCAGACATGCTGCTTGGGCGGCTTTTGATTTTGCAAGATCAAGAAAATAAATCTCCGAGTAAACAATGAGATTCCATTAACGGGAGCTTCAAAGGGCCGTGTCAGCGAAGGCCGTCAGTCCGCCCGGAGAAAGTTCCAGCATCGGCTCACTGACCGGCGAAGCAGCGCTTCCTTTGTTCTCCTGGCGCTGCGGCCGGAGCGGGAGGCTCCGTCTGTCACGGTCCCGAAACCCGCACACGGCGCCGGCGGCTGCGAGCCGGGCTGCCCGTGTGTGTGATTAACGGGCCGTTCCCGGGGGCCGGGCAGCCGGGGGAGCCGCCCTTCCATCCGGGAGCCGGGCGGCGGGTTCGGGCGCCGCGTCCGCCGTGTGCGTGTGTGCCGTGTGCGCGTGTGTGTGCCGTGTGTGCCGGGTGCGTGTGTGCCGCGTGTGTGGCGTGTGTGTGCCGTGTGCGCGTGTGCCATGTGTGTGTGTGCCGTGTGCGCGTGTGCCGTGTGCGTGTTCGCCTGGCTGTGTGTGTGCCTGGCCGTGTGTGTGCCTGGCGTGTTCAGAGGCGGGGAACGGAAAGGGGAGGGGAGGAAACCACACGTCTGACTTCACATCGCAGAGCAGACTGCCAGCTGTGACTTGGCAGCACCTGGGACGGCTCCGGCTCTCACGGAATCCCCGGGGGCGGGGCGGGGCAGGGGCGGGGCTCTCCTGTGGACCCTCCTAGGTCACGCAGTCCGACTTCTCTGGGCCACCCCCAGGAGGTCCCTGGGGGCCGCCGGGGTTCAGAGTGGCCAGCGCCGCCCCAGGGACGGCTTCTGAAGTCACAGGGCCCGCCTGGCCGGGGGGGTCTGGGCCCTCGGCATCTGGGGCGGGAGGCCCGGGCGGGGTGGCCGTCCAGGGCCCGGAGCCTGAGCGGGTCTCCAAGGAGCGGGCGGCTCCGGGTGCCAGGCCCGGCTCTGCGGCGGGAACGTCTTCGCCGGCCTCCTCGCCTGGCTGCCGGGCTGGCGCTGTCACCGCGGAGGAGCCCAGGTCCCTCCCGCACCCCCAGCGCCTCCTGCCCTCCTGGCTCCTCACACGCTGCACCCCGGGGTGTTGGTCCCTAAGGGCCGTCTCCCTCGCCCGTGGAGCCTGGGACCTCCCTTTCCATTCTTTGGGTCCTGTCCGTGTCAGACGTGCTGAGAGCGCCCCATGTCTGTCACATGACAGGAACATGAAACGGAGCATTTCACTCCTGCCGGGAAGCACGCTCGGTCACGGGGCTGGCTGGCTCTGTGCTGTGGCTGGTGAGGTCCCCAGCCCAGCCAGAGCTCTCCGGGACCGTCAGTGCCCACATTCCCAGGTGGCCCTGGGTGCCCGCGCCCGGGCCTGCGAGCGGGGGGCTGGAGGGTGTGGGCAGGCGTGGGTCTGAAGCCACGAGAAAGGGGGCGGGGAGCTGAGGGGGTGGGGCCTCATGCGGCTCTTTGGCCCCTTGAGTGTGGTTCTTCCACAAAATACCACGGCCTGGGCAAGTCTATGTTGAAGAAGTGGTGTTAGAAGAAGTTTACATTTAAAAAATGTGGCTCTCCGAAGAAATTTCAATCGTTGTCCTGTTGACATTGGGCTCTGTGGGCTGATGAGTTTGCCGACCGCTGCTGTAGGCAGGGCACAAGGGAGAGGTCTGGCGGGCAGACGGGACGGCAGCACTCCGTATTTTTAAATCGCATCATAGATGTGATGAAATAAACAGTACCCAAAGCAAATTGCCAGTTTAAAATATTCTGTTTGGTGTCTAAAAATGAATACTAATAAGCTTCAAATCATAAAACCACAGTAATTTCTTGCTTTATGCAACCGAGGTCTTGGAATAAACACCAGATTATCAGCACGTTTCAGGAGGATCCCTGGCTTCGGAGGACTGAGCGGCGCTAAGCTCCTCTGGTCCCCGCGGAGCTGCCCTCGGGAGGCGGAGGGACCCCGAGAACCTGAGGCCGCGCCCCGCCCCAGGCGCCGGGTCAGTGGCCGGGCTGGGCTGCCCGCGGCCTCCTGATCTGCTCCAGGAGGCGCCCATGTGCGTCCAGAGGTCAGAGCCGTCTGTTGCCATGGCTCTCGGACTGTCTGGTGTTTTCCTACGTGATCGCCCTTCCAACGTGTGGCCCTGGGGCCGGCCGCTCCGCGCGAGGCAGAGGTCAGCGGCGATGGATGCGGCCTCACCGCCCGGTGCTCAGAGCCGGGCTGCGGGTGGCCCCCTCCTCCTGCAGCCGCTCTCTGCCTGCCAGGCCTCGGCTTTGAACCTCCCCCCGGACCCTTTACCGGCTCTGCCTGCGGGCACGGCAGCGCCCGCGGGATCGGCTCTTTGATCTGACTGACGGAGGGCAGGGCCACCCGGGAGGCCTGGCCGCTATGAATTCCTTTCCGGTCGTCCGTCCCCGTGTCCGCCCGAGGCCTGGCCTTGGCCAGCCGTGAAAGTCAGGAGCAAAGAAACACTTTCCCGCTGCTCCTCCGGGCGTGCAGGGAAGATGGCAGCCAGGCGCCTGGCGGTGTGCTCTGGGGAGGATGGCGTGGTGAGCTGTGCCAGGGGGGACGGGCACTGGTTAGCGCAGGGCCCGCTGCTGAGGCCCCCTGCTCTGCTCTGTAGTCATTGGGGCGGGCGGTGAGTGTGTGTGTGTGTGTGAGAATGCGAGTGTTTATAAGAGAATGTGTATGTGTGTGTGTGTATATGAGTGTATGTATGTGTGCACATATGTGAATGTGCGAGTGTGTGTGTGTGCACGTGTATGAGTGTGTGTATGTGTATGTATGAGTGTATGTGTGTGTGAGTGTATGTGAGTGTAAGTGTGCATGTGTGTGCATGAGTGTGTGAGTGTGTGTATGAGAGTGCTGAGTGTGAGTGTGTGAGAGTATGTCTGGGTGTATGTATATGTGTGTGTGCACACTCACATACTAGGATGCACACATTTTATTTCTGTGTTTCACATTGAAGCTCTGTTTTTAAATGTGTATGAAGGTTACCCAGAGCGAGGAAACCGTGTAAATCCGTGCGCCTCAGACTTTGGTAGGAGGATCGGGGGCCAGCCGGGACGGGTCCGAAGGGTCCCCCGGGCCCCTGTCTGAGCGGCCCCCACAGGCCGCAGGCCGGGTCCTCTCCAGAGCGAGGCCCGCGTCTGCCGTCGGGGAAGTTACAGGCTGACCCTGCGGAGGCCTGCGCTCCACTCGCTCTGTTTTCGGAAGTAACGAGGGAGCATTTCACCGGTTACTGCTGTGGAGGGAGGAATGTCTTCATATCTGACCGTCCACCTGCTGATAATTTATTTCCTTCGAGCGCCTCAAGTCATCACAAGAATCACCAACAGTTTGAAATCGAAATGATGTCCTACTACAAAATGCCAGCCATGTAGCGTAAACATAGTGCACGCCATTAAAAATGTAATTGCCACCCCTCGTACACGGAAACGGCTCAGACCACAGGGTCCCTGCGGGAGGGGAGTGTGCGAGGTTCAGGCCGTGCCCCGCGGAGGGCCTGCCCTCGGCTGTCAGTCCGTGATGACAAGTCCCCGCAGCTGTAACCGCTCCCGCCCCCTCCCCGCCCACCGTCCCCTCACCGCAGGGGGCCGCCGGCTCCTGCCGCGGGGCAGTGTGTGTGTGTGTCCGTGTGTGTGTCCGTGTGTGTGTCCGCGTGTGTGTGTCTGTGTGTGAGTGTCTGTGTGTGAGTGTCCGTGTGTGTGTGTGTGTGAGCGTCTGTGTGTGTGTGTCCGTGTGTGTGTGTGTGTGAGCGTCTGTGTGTGTGTGTGTGTGTGTCTGTGTGTGAGTGTCTGTGTGTGTGTGTGTGTCTGTGTGTGAGTGTCTGTGTGTGTGTGTGTGTCTGTGTGTGTGTGAGTGTGTCTGTGTGTGAGCGTCTGTGTGTGAGTGTCCGTGTGTGTGTGTGTGTGTGTGAGCTTCTGTGTGTGTGTGTGTCCGTGTGTGTGTGTGTGTGTGTGAGCGTCTCTGTGTGTGTGTGTCCGTGTGTGTGTGTGTGTGTGTGTCCGTGTGTGTGTGTCTGTGTGTGAGTGTCTGTGTGTGTGTCTGTGTGTGTGTGAGTGTGTGTGTGTGTGTGTCTGTGTGTGTGTCTGTGAGTGTGTGTCCATGTCCGTGTGTGTGTCTGTGGGCGGGAGGCCATCCCATGTGCTTCTCTCACTCTGTGCCTTTCTGAGGCCGCGGTGCCCGCACACACGCCCTTGTACAGCGCAGGGGCTGGGGGACTGCGGCCCCCGCTGCGGGCGTCCGGGTAAGTGTCACCGCCTTTAACCACCACGGACTCGGCTGACCGGCCGCTCCACAGGCAGCGTCCTCCCCTTCACCTGACGGGGGCCTGTGTCGCCGGGGCCTCAGCGCCGGCTGTGGCTCTTCAATGGCCACTGGGCCTCGCCGTGCGGAGGGGCAGGGGTGGCGGCCAGGGATCTGGGTTGGCCCGCGGCCTCCTCCGCTCCGGCTGGCGGGGGCGGGAACAGAGTGCACCCCGAAGACTGCTGCCTCGCCGGGGGCCCCAGCCGGCCCCGTGGCCGGACCTGGAGCCGGGCTCAGTGCCGTGTAAAGAGCCGGTTCGGTGACGGCCGATTTCTGGGCGCGAAGAACATCCTCTGAGGGAACACTCCTGCCCCCCGCACGCGGGCTGGCACAGGGCTGGCCTCTCTTCCCCCCGCCCCCGCCCCCGCTCCCGGGGGAGATGCCCGCAGACATTCCCATGGCATCCGCCCCTGCCGGGCCCTGCCGGGCTCAGCCCCCTTTCTCAAACTGCTTCCTCGGGGCCGGGGCTCCGCACACGCGCGGCTCCCGGTGCGATCCGTCTGTCCGTCTGGAAGGAAGCGCGGGAGGTGCTTCCGTGCTGCTCCCCGCCCTGTCTGCCGCCGCGGGGGCAGCGGGGGCGCCCGGCAGAGGAGGCCCCGGGCAACGAGGGAAGCCCTTCACGCCCCAGACGATGCCCACACGTAACCTCCGTCCCGTCGTCCCAGCTCGGGGGCTGTCATGACGGATCTGCTGTCACCATCAGGCACAGGTGCTTGTGTGGACGCAGTGTCCGTGTCTGTGGGGCCGGCGCTCCCGTGGGGCGTGGCGGGCTGTGGCGGGCACCCGTGAGGGCCTGCAGACCGCCGCGCCTGCTGGGGCTGTGCTGCGTGACCCACCCCCTCAGCCGTGCCCGGGGACCAGGCCGTGTCTTCTCACGTCCTCAGCGCTGGGCATGGCCACCGTCTGTAGGTCAGTCATCTGGTCAGTGTGTGCCCGTGGCGCCTGGGGCTAACCTGCATTTCTCCGGGCCGGGCTGGCCTCTCCTCCCACCGTTCCCTCCGCAGAGCCTCCTCACAGGAGCGGGTCCTGCTCTGCCCGCCTCCTGTGGGGCGTGTCCATGCACTGCTGGTTTCTGAGGTCCTTCATACATTGCAGCCTCTGGTTCTTCTCCGGACAGGTGACAAGAACGGCTGCTCTCTGCGTAGTTTTGTTTTGTTAATCCTCACCCAAGGGTATTTTTTTGTTGATATTTAGAGAGAGTGGAAGCGAGGACCAAAGACACTGAGAGAGAAACATCAACAAGAAAAGGACACATTGATTGGTTGCCTCCCACACATGCTCTGAGCAGGGCCGGGATGGAGCCTGCAGCCTAGATATGTGCCTTTGACCGGACTCGAACCCGGGGCCCTTCCGTCCAAGGCCCGGCGCTCTGTCCACTGAGCCACACGGGCTGGAATGCCCCCATTCTTACTTGAAGTAGCTATTCGCAAACGCATATTCGGAGTTAGGTGTTTGGTAATACATTCCTGAAAACAAAGAACATAACGTTGTGCCACCAAAAACAACTGACAGGATTTGTTCCAACGAGTGAAAATCGGAATTCCGGAAACCATCTCTGTGCCCATGAGCCTGACGGCGTCCTGTTAGTGAAGGACGGTCATAGGCTGCAGCATTCACATGTGATGTGTTTTCTTGCGTCATGAAGTGTGTCAGCATTGGGAGAGCGGTCTGCGTCAGGGAACCGGCCAGCCTGGGGGAAGGAGCCATTTAAATGCCAGCGAGGCCTCAGGGCTGCGGGAGGGAGCCCAGCCTTGCACGCCCGCTAACAGGTGAGCGCTGGTGCCATGCTTGATCCGGACTGTAGAGTTGTGTTTCCGTAGCCTTTCACTAATAGCCTTCTTCTGCTGGAGGATCTACCCAGATCCCCCCACTGCTTTTGGCCCCATCTGTGCACTGTCTCCCAGGCATCCTTGTTTTTAATGACCTTGACGAGCTCGGAGGGTGCTGTGTGGAGAGGGACTACAGCATGTGGACAGGTTCAAGACCGGGACTCATGAGAGGACCCAGCTTGGAAGGCAGAGCCTCCCAGCACGATTATATCCAGCAGCTGGAGTTGTAAGCTTTAACCATGGTCCGAACACGTGGCCCCCGTGCCTGAGTGATAGGCTGCAGGTAACCAGGTCTGTTCAGGTGCATGTGATGGAGTCGGATGGGAACCCTGGAGAGAGCTGTGGACATCCTGACCAAGTCCTTACTTTCCCTCCGGGCATTGGCTACAGATAGAGCCTCGGCTTGTGGGCTTGGGCGCTGTCTCTCAGGAAGCAGCATCCCACCGAGCCCCAGCTTTCTTCTCTTGTCTGTCCTTTCCGAGCTTTTCAGCCGCCCCCTCTCAGGGCCGCCCTGGGCCGTGTCTGGCGGCACCGTGCTGGTCCTGTGTTTTGGAGGGTGCCTTTTGGATTCTCTGATGTTTTCCTCATAACAGACTGGGGTTTAGGGAAGAGCACCGCAGGTGTGTGTGGAGCATGCTCATTGCACAGAGTCAGGGCACGTGGTACCAACACGATGTATCCGTGGATCCCTGTTGATGTTGGCCTTGGTCTCCAGGATCCTGGGGAGTCTGCCAGGATCATCACTGTACACCTGCTGTGGTTTCCACCCCACAGTCTGAGCATTGGGAGAGACACACACAGTGCCTCCTGGGAATGGGAGGAAGATGGGGGGGGGGGGGGGGGGGGCGGCGCGGGTTTGAGGGTAGAATGGGCGTGAATTGGTTTAAACTCTAATCTTCCTTCCAAAACATCTCTTATACCAGATTCAAGCAGTGCCATGCCCCAGCTCATGAGCTCACCCCAAAGTTCAGCTGCTGAAGAGCAGCCGTGGGCAGAGGAGGCCCCGCCCGGCGGAGGCTGCCCCCTGTGCTGCTCTGGGTTTCAGCCGGGCCTGTGGGCCACAGGAGTGCCACCCTCCCAGACAGCGGTCCCTCCGCTCTGGACCTCTCGGCCGTGGCCTGGGGGCGCCCCTGCTAAGCAGACGTGGGTTCGTCTTTACTCGCCGTCGCCGTAAGGTGGAGGAGGAGGGGAGCCAGTGCCAGGTGCTGGCGGCCCGGCCGCAAGCCTCTCGCTGCAGCCACAGAACAGGCAGGCCTGACGCTCACGCCTCCGTGGACTCCCGTCTCTCCTGCCAGGAAGGGTTTCTGGTGGTGGAGTCTCCGGTTTCCATGGTGAGCCAGGTAGTTACCCCACCGCGGCCCACCGCCTCCCAGCTCCTGCCCCGCAGCTGCCCCGGCCAGCGGCCCTCCTTCCGGGATGAGCACCGGCACGCGCACCGGACAGGAAAGTTCAATGAATTCGCGTTGCCGCCCAGGACCCTCGGAGTCCATTTAGGAAAGTGACTTCTGCGTCATAAAATTATAATGTCGTCTGGAGAGAACATTAGGTCCATCCCTCTCCTCGGGATGGACCTTAAATCTGCGTTAGCCAGACAGACGAGCTCTCTCTTTCATAAATGATTTATGTTCTATTTAAAAGATTGTGAAAATGGAAATGTCACCGTTTTCCTTAGTGATTCACCTGGGGTCTTCTAGTGATCGCCGTAAGAATGCAGAAGCAGAGTTCCTCTCTGCTGATTTCTCCCCAGGAAGAGTCTTTTCATTATTATCGGGGAAGACAAGTGTGTGCGCTCACACACACACACACACACACACACACTCTGCCTCAAAGGGCAGCAGGGGACCCCATGGCCTTTTCCCGGATCAGGGTCTGATGACCTTAGCTCAGAAAGAACTCAATCATGTTCGTCTTTATGGGCCTTCCCGGACTGTTTTCTGAGCCACTTACGGCGCGTAAAGACCACCTGCTCTCAGGGGCGGGGCCGACCGCACACGAATCCTCTGCCTCCTCCCTCGCCTGAGCTTTGCGTGTTGCTACCGTGAGGCCTCGTTTAGCTGCAGGACCCACCGTCTGCTTCCGGGCAAACAGTGCTGGGCTCAGGGAGAGGACTCACTGGGCACACTGGCTGATCCCCGTGAAGGTACCCGTGGCCATAATTCCAACGCAGACACGAACGGTTCCCCTCCCCGCTCCTGTCAGTGGTAGCTCTGCGCCAGCCACAGGGCCCCCGTGGCCGGCATCGCCGGAGATCTTGCTGGCAGCTCTGGGCGCTGTCCTGTGAGGAGTCCCCGGTCAGGCCCGGTGCCCGCGCCGTGCGGCACAGAGAGGCCTGCTCACACGCTGCGTGTTCTGTGGCCCCGTGGCCCACGGTGTCGCTCACGTTCAAACCGCCGCGTCATCTGTGACGTTGACGATGCCCCGTCCATGGTACAACCAAGTCCAAGTTCGTGCGTGTCTACCTCGAAGCAAGTTTCTTTCACGAGACGTGTTTCCTCGGCCTTGGTCTTGTGGGACATGCAGCCACAGGAAGTGACAGATCCCGTTCTGTCGTCAGCAGAGTGCAGATGGCGGCACATCCATCACGCCTGTGGCGCCGTCCGCCTCGAGGCCTCACAGCTACAGCCGTGGCAGTTCGCTTGGTTACGCGGCTCGGGTCATGCGAGGGGTGACTCTGCTGAAGTACACAGCAAACAGCGAAATTGGACACAGGGTGTAATGCCGCCGTGTACATGCCACGTGTACATGCTGCCGTGTACATGCCGCAGTGTACGTGCTGCCGTGTACATGCCACCATGTACATGCCGCCGTGACCATAGGGGTGGATGTCTCTGCAAATAACTGAGTCACTTTAAACAAGGGATTCACTCATTGATGGATGTCATTTTCACATTCACTTTATTCAGTTATTTTCTTCTCTCTCTCCTTTCAAACACTCAGAGGACGTGGTGCCGTATTTTAAGACGGAGCCGGGGCTGCCGCAGACGCACCTGGAGGGGAACCGCCTGGTGCTCACCTGCCTGGCCGAGGGGAGCTGGCCCCTGGAGTTCAAGTGGCTGCGCAACGACAGCGAGGTCGCCGCCTACAGCAGCGAGTACAGGTACGGCGCCCACGCTGGCTGCAGCACGGCGTTAGAGCGTCTGCCCGGGCCGGCGGCACAGGGCCTGTGTGGGCGTGGGTTCCAGTCACGGGGAGGAAGGGGGGATTGAGCATGCGCTCAGAATGGGCTCACTACGCGGACCCAGGCTGTATTGCTCACACGTAGGAAGCGGTTCATTATGTTTGTAAAACTGAGCCTGGGAGTGGAGCTTCCAGACCCGAGGCGGATGCAAACAGCAGCCTTAGCTTAGACCTGCGTCTCCGGCAGCAGCCAGCTGCAGTGCCCTGTCCGAGGAGCACACGCATGTAAACGAAGCTCAGACCGGAGCGTCTGCAGCTCTGAGGCCGGGAAAGCCCCCTGGGGGCTGGCGGAGCTGGGTCAGGAGAGACGGGGCCACGGGATGGTGGGCCTTGGAGGGCGCCTGGGTGCCCAGCACGTCCCCTGTGGGCGCTGGCCCGGGCCCAGCAGAGGAGGAGGTGCAGGCACTCCTGTCCAGCTGACCGTCTGTGTGACTGTGGACAGGCTGTCTAACCAGAGTGACCTCACTTCTCTCATCTCTGAAATGGGTATAGCAAAGACCACTCCCCCCCCCCCGCCCCAGGGCTCTCCTGAAATTCAATGACAATGCTCTGACGCCGCAGGCAGATAGGAATGGCGTTTTGAAAGAATCCAGAGTGTCCGTCCAATAAAAAGAAGCCGCCAATGGACGGCCTGCCTGGTGTCTTCGCCCAGGGCGTGGCCAAGGACAGTGGCAGACAGACTGTGTTAGGCCCTCCGTCTCCTGGCTGCTGCTCTGAGCCCGAGCCGCTGAGGACGCGCCTGTGCCCTCCTGTCCAGCTTCTGCCTCTTTCTCCCGTTTCACAGCCGAGAGGCCCCCGCCCCGCCGAGTCTCCTGCTCAGAGCCCTCCCGGCGCCACGCACACCTCAGCCTGTGGCTGAGCCCGCAGAGGGGGCCACGCACACCTCAGCCTGTGGCCGAGCCCGCAGAGGGGGCCACACACCTCAGCCTGTGGCTCAACCCGCAGAGGGGGCCACGCACACCTCAGCCTGTGGCTCAACCCGCAGAGAGGGCCACGCACACCTCAGCCTGTGGCCGAACCCGCAGAGGGGGCCACACACCTCAGCCTGTGGCTGAGCCCACGGAGGGGGCCACGCACACCTCAGCCTGTGGCCGAACCCGCAGAGGGCCCTGCAGGCAGCCACGGACGGGCTTCCTGCCGTTCCTGCTGCACGTGCTGCTCATGACGGCCGGTCTGACCCTGGAAACGGGGTGCCCTGGCCAAGCTCGGAGCCCCTCGGGTACGCCGTGCGGGTGGGCAGCCAGCGCAGCGCGGGCACCGCTCCCCTCCCGGCCCTGCTCCCCCTCCCCGGCCCTGCTCCCCTCCCCGAACCTGCTCCCCTCACCGGCCCTGCTCCCCTCCCCGGCCCTGCTCCCCTCCCCGGCCCTGCTCCCCTCCCCGGCCCTGCTCCCCTCCCCGGCCCTGCTCCCCTCACCGGCTCTGCTCCCCTCCCTGGCCTGCTTCTCTCCCCATCTCTGCTCCCCTCCCCGGCCTGCTCCCCTCACTGGCTCTGCTCCCCTCCCCGGCCCTGCTCCCCTCCCCGGCCCTGCTCCCCTCCCCAGCCCTGCTCCCCTCACCGGCTCTGCTCCCCTCCCAGGCCTGCTCCCCTCCCCATCTCTGCTCCCCTCCCCGGCCTGCTCCCCTCACTGGCTCTGCTCCCCTCACCGGCTCTGCTCCCCAGCATCCTCAGCAAGGCTGGGAGCGCCCAGGGAGGACAGCACCTGCAAGAAGTGCCGCAGGTGAGGGCTCTGCTCCAGCAGGCAGCACGGAGTCCTGCTTGGAGGCCCTCATTTACATACATTAGCATCGGACTCCCCAGGTTTGTTTGAAATTTAAAACAAGTTGAGAAAGTCTCCTGGAAGCACACTGCACCTGATTTCAGGGGAGCAGTTACCGATTGCTGGGAGGAGGGAGCTCCCTCTGCCCCCAGGTCCTCGTTCTGTGTTGATGTAGAAGGAGCGCCCCCTACAGGAAGCCTGCGCTCATGTTTCCCCAAACATTTCTGCAGGAGACACTTCCCTTAGCTTCCCCCAAAGAGCACTGGCTGCCCTGGCTGGTGTGGCTCAGTGGATAGAGCATCAGCCTGCGGACTGAGGGGTCCCAGGTTCAGTTTCTGCCAAGGGCACATGCCTGGGTTGTGGGCTTGATCCCCGAGTTGGGGGCGTACAGGAGGCAGCCAATCAAGATTCTCTCTCAGCATGGATGTTTCTATCTCTCTTTCCCTCTTCCTTCCTCTCTAGTCAATAAAATATATATATATTTTTAAAAAGAGCATTGGCTGTGAGGTCCCCGCCACTTGTGTTACCTCAGCGCGTCCGCCGCGGCCTCGGCCCTGCCCGCGTGCTGCTCCGCCCCCCACACACACACACCTTCCCAGCACACACACACACACTCTCACACACACACCTTCCCAGCACACAGACACACACACACACACACACACACACCTTCCCAGCACACACACACACACACACACACACACACACACCTTCCAGCACCTGAGCGGCCCCGGCTGGTCACACTCCCTCTCCTTCTTTAAATTCCGTCTGATCCTGCTCATTCTGGCAGCAGCTGACCTGCCAGTCAACGGAATGCCGAGTAATTGGAAACAGTCACTTCCATCTCACTGAGAACACGTGTCCTTCCTCCGTTTTTCGCGTGTAATCATTTCTTGTCCAAGTATGCCGGCGTTTGTTGTGGGATGCACGGGACCCAGAGGGGTTTTAAAAAGCGCCCCCAGGCCTCCGGACGGAGGGACCTCCTTAGATGGCCGCTTCGGGCACGTTTTCCTTCCCGGGCGGAGGGCGGGCACCTGTCACCGGGGGCTTCTGGGGGCGGGAGGGGCGATGGCACTTCGCAGGGGGAGAAGCCGGTGGACGCAGAATTGGCTGGAGTTCATTTGGAAAATGGGTAACGTGGCTCTGGAAGCCACTCCACTGTTTAGATTCCACCGGAGACCTTACCACAGCGGGAGGCCTTCTCATCCCGAAGCGCCAGGCTCTCGGCCGCCGCTTCCTCTGTGCCGCCCCCTGAGCGGGGAGAGCGGTCCCGGCGGGAACGGGGAGGTGCTGGCGGGGGGCTCTGCCCGAGGCTGCGCCTGCCGATCGAGGCTCTGGGGGCTCCACGGGAGACACGTTCTGCTCCACGTGGAGCCAGGCCGAGGGGCCGCTCTGGGGGGTCCACGGGAGACACGTTCTGCTCCACGTGGAGCCAGGCCGAGGGGCCGCTCTGGGGGGTCCACGGGAGACACGTTCTGCTCCACGTGGAGCCAGGCCGAGGGGACACACTGGGGGGTCCACGGGAGACCGCCTTCTGTTCCACGTGGAGCCAGGCCGAGGGGACACACTGGGGGGTCCACGGGAGACACGTTCTGCTCCACGTGGAGCCAGGCTGAGGGGCCGCTCTGGGGGGTCCACGGGAGACACGTTCTGCTCCACGTGGAGCCAGGCCGAGGGGACACACTGGGGGGTCCACGGGAGACACGTTCTGCTCCACGTGGAGCCAGGCCAAGGGGCCGCTCTGGGGGGTCCACGGGACACACGTTCTGCTCCACGTGGAGCCAGGCCGAGGGGACACACTGGGGGGTCCACGGGAGACCGCCTTCTGTTCCACGTGGAGCCAGGCCGAGGGGACACACTGGGGGGTCCACGGGAGACACGTTCTGCTCCACGTGGAGCCAGGCCGAGGGGACACACTGCGGGGTCCACGGGAGACACGTTCTGCTCCACGTGGAGCCAGGCCGAGGGGCCGCTCTGGGGGGTCCACGGGAGACACGTTCTGCTCCACGTGGAGCCAGGCCGAGGGGCCGCTCTGGGGGGTCCACGGGAGACACGTTCTGTTCCACGTGGAGCCAGGCCGAGGGGACACACTGGGGGGTCCACGGGAGACACGTTCTGCTCCACGTGGAGCCAGGCCGAGGGGCCGCTGGGCTGCGCCGCTCCCAGAGCTGGCTGCCAGAGGCGGTTTCTGACGTGGCGACTGGGGGCGCAGTGATGAATTGCACTCATTCACGAGGCCTCCAGGACTGAGATGGGTATCAAGGACCCATCGTGTTTTGTCATCATTTTTTTTAAGACATAAAACCGTCCAAAACCTCAGGCTGGTGTTTCAAATCACTCATCCCTCACCCGCTCAGCACCGTCAGCTGCCAGCGCCACCTCAGCAAGCTCTGTGGCCCAAATTGAAAACACACACACTCACACACACACACACACACACACTCACACAGACATACACGTACACACACATACACATACACAGACGCACACAGACACACACACACTGACATACACGTACACACACATATACACAGACGCACACAGAGACATACACATACACAGAGAGACATACACATACATACATACACAGAGACACACACCATACACACATACACACAGAGACACACACAGACACACAGAGACATATACACACACACACACACACACACACACACAGAGACACACACACAGACACACACACACACAGACATATACACACACACACAGAGACACACACAGAGACATACACACACACACACACACACACACACACGGCGCCTTCCGAACGGTGGTGGCTCCTGCCTGGGCTGAAAGCCGGCCCCCCGCACTCGGTGTCAGCGGTGGAAAGCGCGCCCTGTAAAGAGAGAATAATGTAAACCCGCCCTGCAGCTCTGACAAAGGCCGCGCTCTCTTGCTGCTTGCTTTGCGGTTAAGCTGCACGGTGAGTTCTGGCGAGTTCCAGCCACGGGATCGTCCGTGGGCCTGCTCCTTCCCACACGTACGCACAGGTGACTGCACTGCAAAGCCATAGCCGTTTAATGAGAAAACCATTTTCTATCAACCCCCTCCCAGCGCTCCCCAAAAAACATTTATTCTGAATTATTTTATATTTTGGGCTAAAACATTATTTTGCTAGTGTATTCAAAGTATGCATCTCCAAGCCAGGACTGGCCCAGTGCTGGGCAGGTCTCACTGTTACAGAGGGGGGGAGCCGATGCTCTGAGCTGTGAAGGCTCTCCCCCTTCCTCCTGGCCTGTCTCTGCTCAGCCTCCAGGACAGTCTGATGATAGAGATTTTATGAATACTCTGTGTTTTTTTATTCCAGTAAAAAAAAAAAAAAAGGAATTGTTAAGGTTTTGTTGTAATTTTGTTGGGTTTTCTTTAATTTACTCTTCCTGACGACGAACTGGCCTGGACACTGTTCTCTTAGCCTAGTAGAACACACACACACACACACATATATATATGTGTGTGTGTGTGTGTGTGTGTGTGTATATATATATATATATATATATATATATATATATAATTGATTTCAGAGAGGAAAGGAGAAGGAGAGAGAGAGAGATAGAAACATCAGTGGTGAGAGAGAATCATTGATTGGCAGCCTCCTACTGAGGATTGAGACCGAACCCCAGGCCTATGCCCTGACTGGGAATTGAACCGTGACCTCCTGGTTCCGAGGTCGAGGCTCAACCCCGGAGCCACACCGGCCGGGAGCCTCGTAGAATTTCGCTGTGATAAGTGAACAGACATTCCCTGCCGAGCTTACTGGAAACCGGAGCAGCTCCTCTGCGTTTTAGTGGCATCTGGTGCTAAGATGTCATCTTGGTTGCTTGTAAAGAGCCAGGAAACTCCTCTGCTTAGAAATGTGTGCTTACCAACAGCGGCTGGCGCTGAGAATCCCATCTGTCAGGCGAACGGAATTTGTGTGGGATCCCTGTAATAGGTGGGAGGACTTCGCCACTTTTCTGCATATGTTTTCCCCCAAGTAAATCTGGTGCCGAACAGCAGGTCTGACACTCGGTGTTGTCTGTGTCTCTCCGCTGTTTGGAAGCAGAGCTGAGTGTGTGCCCTCGTACGTAGGCGGCCAGAAACTCGCCAGAATGGAACAGCCAGCTAAGATTCCTCCCGGAGGGAAATGGCGTGATTCCGACGTTATAAATATGGTTATGCTGCAGTGACGACGCTGTGCTTACAGTTTTTCAGATACCTGCTCTAAGGACTGTGCTTTCTTTTCCAAAAACTTCCGTTGACTTTGTTTTAATGCAATCACAGTACATAACTCGGCTTCTCGTTTTGTTTGTAATTTAAATGGCACCGACTCCGTGTGTTCTGTTCAGCATTATTCAGATTTATATGCACTAATTAATTTTTTATTTGAGGTAAACCAATCCTCAGAAAAGAAGAAAATGTTGAATATTAAAACTCAGCAATATTTTCCTCACAAAAGACTTTATTAATCTCACCATGGGATCTCTAGATGGTTATCAGAAGGAAAGCATACTTTGATTAATATTTGCTTAGTACTGAATTAGCTGTGTGGCCCAAATGTTTTTTTTTTTCCCCGCTTAAAAATTATGCCTACCATTCCTTTTGGGGTTGACTGATTGATCACGCTTGTGTGAAAAGTGGGCCGTTAGGTGAGTGTGAGTGACTTCCCGGCGTCCTCAGGAACCGAGCACATACCATCCCACATGTGGTGCCTCCCGCCTGCGTTACATTCTCTGACCATGTGGTGTAAGAGGCGGTCTTCTTTTTAAAAAAAACATATTTTTATTGATTTCTGAGAGGAAGGGAGAGGGAGAGATAGAAGCATCAATAATGAGAGAGAATCATGGATCTGCTGCCTCCTGCATGCCCCACGCTGGGGATCGAGCCTGCAACCTGGACCTGTGCCCTGACCGGGAAGCAGACCGGGACCTCCTGGCTCATGGGTTGACGCTCAACCACGGAACCACACGGCCGGGCAAGAGGCGCCGGCCTTGAACCGGAGACGCCCCGGACCAGCATCCTCTCAGCAGGGTGCACCCCGTCTCTTTTCCGAAAAGCAGGCCGCAGTCCCTGGCTCCGCCCCTTCTTCCCGTGGCAGCCGCTTCCACGTGTGCGACGTGTCCGAGCCCAGACCTCGCCCCTCTTCTCCATGTGTCGTCAGCGCGGCCTCACGCTGTGCGGACGGCGTGGCCCGGAGCCGTCGGCTCCCCCTACGTGGTTCTGGGCTCTTTATCCCATTTGCTTGCGGTTTCAAACCGCCCTCAGGGATCAGACTAACAGTGACCCTAAAGCAGCTTCTATGGGCACCGTGTCTTCTCCCCGCTGTTCCTGTAAACCTCACCGGCGGCCTCTGAAAGGCGCTGATTGGGAGGATGATTGCTTACAGCCACGGGGATGGAAGCACAAATGGAATGCCCTCCGGCCT
Organism: Pipistrellus pipistrellus; assembly: GCA_903992545.1. Classification (NCBI taxonomy): domain Eukaryota; kingdom Metazoa; phylum Chordata; class Mammalia; order Chiroptera; family Vespertilionidae; genus Pipistrellus; species Pipistrellus pipistrellus. The sequence continues at coordinate 94,544,583 of LR862361.1, forward strand.
CCAGAGAGGTTCAGAGTGAAGGCTGGGCCCCGAGGAGGAGGAGGAGGAGAGGAAGGCGAGGACCGTGAGGCAGGTGCAGGGCGCTGAGCAGGAGCCACGCCCGCGGGATGGCACCGCTCGCTGGCCTTGCCAACCAGCTGACGCAGCCTTGTTGGCTCTTCGCATGGCGCTCCTCCCGCCTCGGGAGGGGACATCTCCCGCGTGCACGGCACGGGGCACTGTGTGGCACCACAGACAGGGATGGATGGACGCAGCAGATCTGAAACCTGTGTCTGGGGCTTACAGCCAGAGGGGGAGGCGGGGATCGATAGGTTGACTCTCAGACAGATCGCGGCTCGGGGCAGGGTGCACGGATGCTCTTTGTCAGACACGGTCTTGGGGAGCCGGGTGCCAGGGGTGCTGTGGGGGCGCCGCTAACACCCGTGTCCGTGTCCGCAGGTATGTTATCCCCGCTAACGCCTGTGTCCCGTGTTGCAGGTACGTCATCCCGGCCCTGCGGCCACAGGACTCCGGCTTCTACCGCTGCGTGGTGCGGAACCGGCGGGGCGCGCTGCTGCAGAGGCCATCGGAAGTCCACGTCGCATGTACGTGTCCCGGGCTCGCCGGTCCAGCCACGGGGCGGGGTGCCCGTCAGTCTCCTCCAGCCGCCTCGGTGGGCTTGGTCTCCCTCCCGCTTGGAGCAGGGTCCCTGTGAGATGGGTGGAGAGAGAGGGACGTTGCGGGGGTAGCTGGTCCGATGACGATGGGGCTGATGGGGTGAAGGCACTTTTTCAGTTCAGCCGATCGAGGGCCCAGTAAGCACAGTGGAGGGTGAAAAAGAAAAGAAAAAACAGAACAAGCTGCCATCTGTTTTGTGAATTAGTTAACTGCTCTTAGCTCTCGTTATATTCAGATTCAGTGTTTTTTAAATGAAAAATTGAACCTGATTCGGTAACATTTCATCAAATTAGAATCTGTCCTTGCAATGATGATGTGTTCAGAGACCCTGAGCTGCAGGACCAGAGCCCGTGGCTCGTCACGTCCCAGGCGGGTTAACGTAATAGTGGGCTCTTAATCCTGTGGGGTCAGTTAGTGAGTTAATTAGTCCTGTTGGGTTAGTTAGTGAGTTGTGTTGGGTTAGTTAGTGAGTCCTGTTGGGTTAGTTAGTCCTGTTGGGTTAGTTAGTGAATTGTGTTGGGTTAGTTAGTGAGTTGTGTTGGGTTAGTTAGTGAGTCCTATTGTGTTAGTGAGTCCTGTTGGGCGGGCCCATTGCGAAGAAGGGAACTTTGAAAGTAGGAGCTTGAATTGCAGGGGAGCCAGGATTCAACCAGAGGAGGGCATGGGCCCATTCACAGCAGTGAGTACTTTTCTAGCCCACAGCCTGTGACAGGTCCCCTCCTCTACGGTGGCCTGTCTGCTCCAGTATGTTGCGGATTTGCTACAGAATGTCTCTTCCTTTCAAAGAAAGCAAAGGGTGTGATGAAACGTTAAGTCCCACTCTGACGTCCTGACAGGCCGGAAACCCTGGGCTCCTGGCGGGTCCTGCTGAGCAGCGGGGCCGCCGTCTCTCCGTTGTGTTCTGCCCGCAGTCACGGCCCGCAGTGGCCAGGGTCCTGCACGGAGTGAAGCAGTCCCAGCGCTTTCCTGCCCCCGATGGCTGGGCCTGAGTGCAGCTCTCCCGGGTTCACCATGTCTTCTGAGCCTAGGAGGCAGCAACCTTCCTGACTCAGGGGAAGTCTGTCTGCAGAACTAACTGTTTAGAACTTTTTTCAATGGAAAAATGTAAAACGTCTACACTAATAAAAGGGTAATATGCTAATTAAATGGGGAGGACCGGACATCTTCCTGACTTCCTTCTAAACAAAGCCACGGTGGTGGGGGCCAAGGCAGAGGCGGTTAGAGGCAATCAGGCTGGCATGTGAGCAGGCAGTTAGGGGTGAGATCAGTCCGGTGTAGGGGAGCAAGCAGTTAGGGCAGGGGAGAGCATTAGGGGGTGATCAGACCGGCAGAGGAGGGCAGTTGGGGTGATCAGTCTGGCAGGGGAATGACTAGGGGGTAATTAGATAGGCGGGCAAGCAGCTAGGAGCCAGCAGTCCCAAACTGTGAGACGTCCCAGATTGGAGAGGGTGCAGGCCAGGCTGAGGTCCCCTCCCCTCTCCCGTACATGAATTTCGTGCACCAGGCCTCTGGTAATTAAAGTCATACCCCAGACATTTCAATAAGTTAACAACTTGGAGCTTATGATAATCTAGTAAATTCTATTTTGTAAAATTAAATTTTGGACTTTTCCTTGCTTAATTATTTATCTCCTACATTTTCTCTTACCTCTGTTTTCTCCTGCTCTTGGATAACAAATTTTACTTTAAAATAACCACAATTGCTTTCCTAATCTGTGTGTCATTTCCGTAGACTATTAAATGCTGCTTATGATATAGGAAGTAATTTCTCTTGAATAAAAAGCCATTGATAATAGAGATATTCTGTTGCACATTCTATATGTCCGGACAGATGTAGTACATGTGTCATATCCATGCATATACACACATATGTGTGCCTAGTCATTCAGAAGATTCCGATGTCACTAATTTAAACATTGGCACTGACACCCGTGCTAACGGCTGGTTCTCCCGGGACCCCATTTTCTAACGGGCACCACGGAGCACAGACTGGAACACCCGCCTGCCCACACTGAGTCAGCCCGGGGGCCGGGGAGAGCCCCCTGGGGGAGAGCCAGGCTAGCAGACAGCTCACCCCAGGACTGTGGTCGGCAAACTGCGGCTCGGGAGCCACATGCGGCTCTTTGGCCCCTTGAGTGTGGCTCTTCCACAAAACACCACGGCCTGGGCCAGTCTATTTTGAAGACGTGGCGTTAGAAGAAGTTTAAGTTTAAACAATTTGGTTTTCACAAGAAATGTCAGTGGTTGTGCTGTTGATATTTGGCTCTGTGGGCTAATGAGTTTGCCGACCACTGCCCAGGAGATCTGTGAGGGAGCAGTGGCCCCAGGACGAAGGGGAGGAGAGAGAGGGGGCGCCAGCAGGCCGTGGGGAAGCCAGTGCGAGGGCTTCGGGAACGGGAGACGTATGAGCACTCTATGTCAGTGTCGGCACCGGCTCCTGTGGCTCTAGAAGCTTCCAGCAGCTGGTCCCGGGGCCAAGGATTAGAGACTGTCCTGCTGCAGCACACAGAGCGGGCGGCTGTGATGGCCTCCGGGGGCACCTCTCTCCGCAGCGGCACCATCAGCTCTGGCTCAGCCTCTCCTCTCCGCTCCTCATTGCCACGCCGGGGACTCTGTGAAAGGCAGTTATTTCCCTCGGGGCCCCTCCCCCTCAGAAAGAGCATTCTAGAACCTGAGAGCCTGACTTGTCTCTGCAGACCTGGGGGACTTCCCGGCCGCAGAGCAGAGGAAGACGGTGCCCGAGGGCCAGGCGGCCGTGCTGGACCTGCCGCCCCTCCGCAGCTACCCGCGGCCGCAGGTGACCTGGTTCCGGGACGGACACAAGATCGTCCCCAGCGACAGAATGTGAGTCCCCCAGCGCCCCCTTTCTGTGCGGCCGCTGCTGCCGGCGCCCTCACACTGCGTTTACGCCGAGCGCTGGGAGATAGCCAGCAGCCGCCGCCAGCCTGCGTGAGCAGCGGCTTCGCCTGGCAGTGCCAGCCTTACGGAGATAGGCACCGCCGGCTGGCGCGCTCGGTGGCTGAGCGCTGACCTGTGAACCAGGAGGTCAGGGCTGGATTCCCGGTCAGGGCACAGGCCCGGGTTGTGGGCTCGATCCCCAGTGTGGGGCGTGCAGGAGGCAGCCGGTCTGTGATCCTCTCTCATCACTGATGTCTCTCTCTCCCTTCCTCTCTGACATCAATTATAACATATATATTCTAAGTGAAAGCAGGTACCGTGACTCTTCAGTTTGCTGCCGCCCTTCCCCGCCCCTCAGGGCCACGGCTCCCTCTGCGAGCGACTCCTGGCGCCCCCGGGGCAGCCTGCGAGTGCCCAGCTCCCGGCGCCGATGGCGGGCGGAGCGCTGGCCCCTCAGAGCGGTGGGCGTCGCCTGCTTCATGAGCCGCGTTGGATGCTGCTTCCGCTGACGATAAAGAGTAATTACTGCGTATTTCTCTCCATCCCTCCATCCTGCCGCGGCAGTTTTATCTCCTCCGTCTAATTAGCGGCCCGCTCACCTAGTGCAGAATGGCTGCTTTGTGATTAGTTAAGCATTATTTCAAGGTGCTCCGGCCGCCCCGCAGTCCGCCCTGAGCTCTCGGTGATTACCCGGAGCGCGGGCATATGTTCCTGACGGGCGTCCTCAGTGCGGGGAGCAGGACACGCCAGATGGGAGGGCTCGGAGATGGCCATCCGGAATAATCCTGGAAGGCCGTGGCGCGTCTGCCTAAGAGCCACGATTTAAAATTCCGGTAAGAAGATCGTTTCCGTGGGAATGGGATGGCGGCTCTCCTGCATTTTATTCCATGAAAAGCCGCGGGGCGCCCCCCGCTCTGTACGGGTTCCAGCGATCACAGCTCCTCGGTGGGGGCGACACAGAGCGAAGGGCAGCAGGTCGTTCCTGTGCCGTATTCCCGAGGTCCTGTGTCCAGCGCAGCGCGGCCGGGCCGAGGCGCGAGAGCCGTGGGAAGAGCTGGTGCCGGTGTGGGAGGGGGAGAATCGGGTCCACACAGGCTCCTCAAACACGAAGCTTCCGCGGGAGGCAGGGGCGCCGGCCGTGGTGGGAGGAGAATTCTGTCGGCAGCAGGCGAGTGTGGTCACTGTGTGTCCCTGCGGGCCCACAGGGCCGTGGACAGCATGTGCCCAAGGAGGACTGACAGGCACGGAATGCAAGAACTCCCAACCCATCAGCTCGGTTCTTCCCCGGCAAATGCCCGCGGAAGGCGGAGAGTTCCGGGAGCTAACAGCGCCCAGACGCCGCTGCGGCTCAGCCAGCGCCGCCTCCATCCACAGCCCTCCCCTCCCCCGACCCCCTGGCCAGAGCGGCCTCACCTTCGCCCCAGGACACGCCGGCGTCCTTTACCGGAGGCCCCGAGGCCGGTGACGGGTGGGCACCCGTCTGGGAGGCCCTCAGCGTCATGTCTCCGTGCTCCCTCTCCTCACGTCTCTGAAGCGCCTGCCGTGCAGGTGTCACAAACAGCCCGCACATGGCCGCCACCCTGGCCATCCTCAGGGGCGCTGCTTGCCAGCCTGAGAGTCCAGCTGCGGGGGGAGGGGCAGCTCTGAGGCCGCACCGCGGGCTGGGCACACAAAGCCGGCACCTGGGTCTGTGCAGGCCCCAGCGGGGTCAGACGTGTGACCCAGGTGTGTGGCACCGTGAGGCAGGGCAGGCTCGGCACCTGCTCTACCCTGGCACCCGAGGTCAGCGCCCCGCATGGCACCGCTGTCCGCGCGGGGAGGGACAGCCTCACCATGACCTTCGACAGTCGGCTCTGGGCTCACAGTTTCTTTCATTTCAAGGAAAGCAGTGAGTCTGACGTTGGCTGCCGTGAGGAACGAGCGGCACAGCCCTGACTGACCCGCCAGCCGCGGCTACTGCTCGGTCCTCCGTCAGGCACGTCCTCTCCAGCCTGGCGGTGCCTCTCCCCTCGGAGCCCGGAGCTGGAGTGAGAGATGGCAAAGGCTCCCACGGGCTCGGAGCTGGCACCGGGAGGCTGGGTTCCAACCAGGCCTGCGGCTTCCCTCCCTGGCCGGCGCCTCATGCTTCTCTCTCACTTAGTTTTCACTCTTGGTCTTTGGTCTTTCGTTTCCGCTTTCCCAGAACACCCTCTTCCAATGTGAATGCCATCGGGTGGGGTGGGTTACCGTGAGGCACGGGCACGCACAGTGCCCACGTCACCACGGGGCATGCCCGCGTGGCACTCGGACCCTTTCGTACGGGTCTGTTGGTCCCTGAGATAGGAAGTTTGGCAGAGGGGGCAGCGGGGCCTCCCGCTGAGGGCGGACGTGGCGGATGGGCGGTGGACGGAGAAGGGCTCTCTGTGGAGCGGCACCGCCGCCTGGCACGGTGGGAGGCACCCGAGGTGTGGTGATCGCCGTGTGCGGGCCCGGCACCTGCTCACGCGCCTCTTTGCTCTTGAGGGGGACTCGGTTGGAGGAGGGGGTGGACGGTGTGGAGAAATGGCAGCAGAGACTTGAGGGGGTGGGACCCCGCGGGCAGCATACAGGCCACGCGGGCAGACTTCTATGCCTGGCACCGGTGCAGGCGCGGAGTACCTGCCAGTGCCTCGCCAGCAGGAGAAGCCGGACAGACCCGGGAACCGCCGTCAGCGGGGAGTCTGACTGGGGAAGGAAACGGCAGAGGAAGAATGAGGACCGGCGGTGCTCAGGGTGTTGAGCAGGTAATTGTGGGTTTGCCTATGTGCGCTGATGAGAAAATGTGTTTGCTTTCTGAGAGGCTGCTGTCTCTGCCTTTCAGAGGAGGATGGCCGCGTCCTGAGAAATGGAGGCTAATTTGATGCTAAAACTGCTCCGTGTTCTCTCGGGGAGATCTGTGTCCGTTGTTCCCTGTTATTTCTCAAAATCTGAAATGTGGAGCGGGTGCCAGGCGGGCCTCCTGGGAGGTGGTGCACCGGGAGGCGGTGCGCCCGGAGGCGGTGTGCCGGGAGGCAGAGTACCAGCTGTTAGCGGTGAGGAGGCACACGCTGGTCTGAATGCCATTCCTCCCTCATGGCGGCTCTGGCGCCCGGATTGCTCCCTCGGCGCCTGGCGGGCCCGGGAGCGGGCACGGCCTCCCCAGGTGCCGCGGCCGCGGTCAGTGTTTAACCTCGGTGCCTGGCGGACAGCGGCCGGGGTCAGTGCTCTAACCTCGGTGCCTGGCGGACATGGCCGGGGTCAGTGCTCTAACCTCGGTGCCTGGCGGACATGGCCGGGGTCAGTGCTCTAACCTCGGTGCCTGGCGGACATGGCCGGGGTCAGTGCTCTAACCTCGGTGCCTGGCGGACAGCGGCCGCGGTCAGTGCTCTAACCTCGGTGCCTGGCGGACAGCGGCCGGGGTCAGTGCTCTAACCTCGGTGCCTGGCGGACATGGCCGGGGTCAGTGCTCTAACCTCGGTGCCTGGCGGACAGCGGCCGCGGTCAGTGCTCTAACCTCGGTGCCTGGCGGACATGGCCGGGGTCAGTGCTCTAACCTCGGTGCCTGGCGGACATGGCCGGGGTCAGTGCTCTAACCTCGGTGCCTGGCGGACAGCGGCCGCGGTTAGTGCTCTAACCTCGGTGCCTGGCGGACAGCGGCCGGGGTCTGGGCTGGGAAGTCAGGGCCGCCCGGTGACAGGAAGCCCCGCCTCAGCCGGTCACCTCACAGGGGGACACCCATGGCCTAATCCGCTCACGCCAGCTGTGAGAGGACATGTGGAGGCCGGCACCGGGCTGGCAGCCACCGCTGACCACCTGGCCGAAAAGCCGGTTATAACGATGTTTTACAGTTAGCAGGACCCTCAAAGGCACGTGCTTCTGAGCTCTCACATTGCTTCAGAGGCATCGCGACTGCTGTAGAGGGTTCTAGACGTGAGGGCCGAGCCTCGTTTGCTGTAAGCAGAGTGTGGGCTCCAGACCTTTCCTCCCAGTGCTGCCCTGGCAGAGCCTCCCCCTCCTGGGCGTGCGGACCGACTCCTCCCAGCGATGCCAGTGCTGCGCCCGCCCTCGCTCTCACCCATGTACCCCTCCCTCTTCTTACCTGTGTACCCCTCCCTCATTCTCACCCGTGCACCCGCCCTCGCTCTCACCCATGTACCCCGCCCTCTTCTTACCCATGTACCCCTCCCTCATTCTCACCCGTGCACCCGCCCTCGCTCTCACCCATGTACCCCTCCCTCTTCTTACCTGTGTACCCCTCCCTCATTCTTACCCGTGCACCCGCCCTCTCTCACCCGTGCGCCCGCCCTCCCTCTCACCCGTGCGCCCGCCCTCCCTCTCACCCGTGCGCCCGCCCTCCCTCTCACCCGTGCGCCCGCCCTCCCTCTCACCCGTGCGCCCGCCCTCCCTCTCACCCGTGCGCCCGCCCTCCCTCTCACCCGTGCGCCCGCCCTCTCTCACCCGTGCGCCCGCCCTCCCTCTCACCCGTGCGCCCGCCCTCCCTCTCACCCGTGCGCCCGCCCTCCCTCTCACCCGTGCGCCCGCCCTCTCTCACCCGTGCGCCCGCCCTCCCTCTCACCCGTGCGCCCCCCTCTCTCACCCGTGCGCCCGCCCTCTCTCACCCGTGCGCCCGCCCTCTCTCACCCGTGCGCCCGCCCTCTCTCACCCGTGCGCCCGCCCTCTCTCACCCGTGCGCCCGCCCTCCCTCTCACCCGTGCGCCCGCCCTCTCTCACCCGTGCGCCCGCCCTCCCTCTCACCCGTGCGCCCGCCCTCCCTCTCACCCGTGCGCCCGCCCTCCCTCTCACCCGTGCGCCCGCCCTCTCTCACCCGTGCGCCCGCCCTCTCTCACCCGTGCGCCCGCCCTCCCTCTCACCCGTGCGCCCGCCCTCCCTCTCACCCGTGCGCCCGCCCTCTCTCACCCGTGCGCCCACCCTCTCTCTCACCCGTGCGCCCACCCTCTCTCACCCGTGCGCCCACCCTCCCTCTCACCCGTGCGCCCGCCCTCCCTCTCACCCGTGCGCCCGCCCTCTCTCACCCGTGCGCCCGCCCTCCCTCTCACCCGTGCGCCCGCCCTCCCTCTCACCCGTGCGCCCGCCCTCCCTCTCACCCGTGCGCCCGCCCTCTCTCACCCGTGCGCCCGCCCTCCCTCTCACCCGTGCGCCCGCCCTCCCTCACCCGTGCGCCCGCCCTCTCTCACCCGTGCGCCCGCCCTCCCTCTCACCCGTGCGCCCGCCCTCCCTCTCACCCGTGCGCCCGCCCTCCCTCTCACCCGTGCGCCCGCCCTCCCTCTCACCCGTGCGCCCGCCCTCCCTCTCACCCGTGCGCCCGCCCTCTCTCACCCGTGCGCCCACCCTCTCTCTCACCCGTGCGCCCACCCTCTCTCACCCGTGCGCCCACCCTCCCTCTCACCCGTGCGCCCGCCCTCCCTCTCACCCGTGCGCCCGCCCTCTCTCACCCGTGCGCCCGCCCTCCCTCTCACCCGTGCGCCCGCCCTCTCTCACCCGTGCGCCCGCCCTCCCTCTCACCCGTGCGCCCGCCCTCCCTCTCACCCGTGCGCCCGCCCTCTCTCACCCGTGCGCCCGCCCTCTCTCACCCGTGCGCCCGCCCTCTCTCACCCGTGCGCCCGCCCTCTCTCACCCGTTCGCCCACACTCCCTCTCACCCGTGCGCCCGCCCTCTCTCACCCGTGCACCCGCCCTCTCTCACCCGTGCGCCCACCCTCCCTCTCACCCGTGCGCCCGCCCTCCTATGCGTTGAGGAGACACTTCCTGGCACTTCCTGTGTGCCGGGCCTGTCCTGGCCGCGGGGACAGACAGCTCTGGGGGTGCTGCCGTCGTGAGTCGGGGTCCGGCCCGGGAGCAGCCTGAGGAGCAGATGCTGTCCGGGGAGGACGGGCGAGGACTGAGAGAGCGGAGGGAGGGGGGACACCTGCATCGAGTGGTCACGGGTCCTCGCTCTGCAGGTGACACTAAGGACCGCTCCCCTGATTAGAGTGTGCACCCTGCACAGACTTTACGCTCGGGGTGGGCGACCGAGCAGGTGGCTGAATCACCCCCCAGGGAGGGTCCCTCCCGCAGCGGCTGCTTCCGCCCCCCATCCCCCCACCCGCCCGCTCCTCCGAGTCCATCCCCGAGGCTCCGGAATCTCTTGTCGGTGGGGCTGTGGACTAGGAAATGGTTTGCGCCTGGCTCCTTTCCTTCCACAGAATTCCCCGGCAGGCCCAGGGCGGCGCTAATAACAGTAATTATTAATGACACCGAGCGCCTGGCTCCGGGGGAGGTGTTCCCCGCGATGACTCCTTTGATCTCACAGCAGCCTGAGCTGTGCCCTTGTCCTTGCTTTTCCGATGCCAGCAGCCGGCCCCTGTGGAGCCCTTGCTCCTGCGCCCGCGCCTCCGCACGCTGCTGCCAGGGCGTGCTGGGGCCTGGCACTGGGGGGACCCCGGGCAGGGGAGTGGGGGGGGGGTGCTGGAGCCCTCGGCCAGGACGCCCTCATTCCCGTCCAGACCGCAGGGCTCCTCCGAGTGCTCGCTCCTCTGGTGCTCCCGTGGGTCCCCCGCGCTGACGTCCCGGGCAAAGGAGAGTCCACCGCGGAGACGGAGAGGGAGCTCCATGCGCGGTGACCGGCGTGCAGAGCGCCCACTGATCGAAAGCCGCTGCAGGGGGCGAGGTGATGGCCGCGGCAAGGCACTTGCTCCCGGTGGAGGCAGCGCCACTTGGCTGGTGGAGGGACCTGTGCGGCGGCCGGAGCCGGCTGCGGGCTGCGGGCTGTGCGGCGGCTGCTGGTGCCGATGGGCGTGGGGAAGGTCCTCCCAGCGCCTTCTCTCCGGTGCTGTTTGTGGGCACGTGCAGGCCGCCGCCCGCTGCCCACCGCGCTGGGCAAGGGCACCAGAGCACCCGCCCGGGCCAGCTGGCTGCCGAGGGAAGGCGGTCCCCGGATGAGTGGGTTCCGTTTCAGTTGGCAACGTAGCACTTAACTTCAATGACAAGGGCTTCATATTCTCTGTACCAATTTTTCATTCGAAAATAAAATCCACTTCATTTTGCATGAGCAGAGCTTGTGACAATAATAATGCATTGCTTTTCAAATATTAGCCTATTAGACACCTCAAGTCAGTTGCCCATAATTGCATTTCGCCAGCTCGACATAATACCTTAATTAAAACTGGGATAATTAAAATACAGCTTTAATGAACAATAAATTCTGAGGTTGCCGAGCCTGGAATATGTTTGTTGAATCATAGCTTGTTCTATTTCAGCTCCTAAATCGGTATCCACATTACGTTCTGAAACGGCAACGATCATGAGCAAAAGGCACTCCAATGCATACAATTGCACGGAATTCACGCAGGAGCCGGCCTCGCAGCCCCGCAGCCCTGAGCCCGCCCGCTGGTCTTCCAGAGGGTCGTCTGGAAGGTGGTTCCAGAAGGTCATTCCACTGTCAGTCTCTCTAGCATCCTAGCTCTTCGTTGTAGGCTGTGCCGCCGAGTGCTCTGCCTCTCTGGCTCTTATGTGCCTCGTGTGTGGCTGGTTGTTTGCTACAGAATTTGATCCCTTGAGGCAAAAAAAATGTGTTGCTGTTGCTTTTGTTGTCAATGCCCTGGTTTTATTGTGATAGAATTAACCCGTAACAGAATATTATTTTAAGGCATGCAACGTAATGATTTGATGTATTACATATGAAGGAATGATTATCACAGTCTAGTTAACATCTGTCGCCATCCGGTTACACATTGATTGTTGTTGTGATGAGAAGTTTTGAAATCTGCTCTCTTAGCGGCTTTCAAATACACAAAGTACAGTCTCGCTAACTGTAGACCCCGCGCTGCCCACACATCCCCAGGGAAACAGGTGTGTACCTTCAGGCCTCTTTCCCCCTCCCCTCCGCCTCCAGCTGCCGCTCATCCGCTCCGCTCCCGGCGATGGGAGAAGGTGGTGTGGTCCCACCTGTCAGTGCGGCTGTCAGTGCGGCTGTCTGTCAGTGCGGCTGTCAGTGCGGCTGTCTGTCAGTGCGGCTGTCAGTGTGGCTGTCAGTGCAGCTGTCTGTCAGTGCGGCTGTCAGTGTGGCTGTCAGTGCGGCTGTCTGTCAGTGCGGCTGTCAGTGTGGCTGTCAGTGCGGCTGTCTGTCAGTGTGGCTATCTGTCAGTGCGGCTGTCAGTGCGGCTGTCTGTCAGTGCGGCTGTCAGTGTGGCTGTCTGTCAGTGTGGCTGTCTGTCAGTGTGGCTGTCTGTCAGTGCGGCTGTCAGTGTGGCTGTCAGTGCGGCTGTCTGTCAGTGTGGCTATCTGTCAGTGCGGCTGTCAGTGCGGCTGTCTGTCAGTGCGGCTGTCTGTCAGTGTGGCCGTCAGTGCGGCTGTCAGTGAGATCGCCGCTGTCTCGCTGTCACTCAGGCGAGCCTCCTGCTCGCAGGGGCCGCCCTGTCGTCAGGCTTCCTTCTCCATTTCTGCCGGTCCATCCACCACGTTTTCTTCTCTGTCCGCCCATGGACACTGAGCTGTCCCCATGTCTTGACCACTGTGCCTGCTGCCGCCCTGACCCCCTTCTTCCTTCAGAGAGACCCCAGAGGTGGGCTGGCCAGGCCCTGTGGCCCCTCCGTGTTACACTGAGCAACGTCCACGCCGTTCCCGTGGGGCCGCCTCTGTCCACCCCCTGCACGGGGGCCGCCTCCACTCCCACCCCCTGCACGGGGGCCGCCTCTGTCCACCCCCTGCACAGGGGCCGCCTCTGTCCACCCCCTGCACAGGGGCCGCCTCTGTCCACCCCCTGCACGGGGGCCGCCTCCACGCCCACCCCCTGCACGGGGGCCGCCTCCACTCCCACCCCCTGCACGGGGGCCGCCTCTGTCCACCCCCTGCACAGGGGCCGCCTCTGTCCACCCCCTGCACGGGGGCCGCCTCTGTCCACCCCCTGCACGGGGGCCGCCTCTGTCCACCCCCTGCACGGGGGCCGCCTCTGTCCACCCCCTGCACGGGGGCCGCCTCTGTCCACCCCCTGCACGGGGGCCGCCTCTGTCCACCCCCTGCACGGGGGCCGCCTCTGTCCACCCCCTGCACGGGGGCCGCCTCTGTCCACCCCCTGCACGGGGGCCGCCTCTGTCCACCCCCTGCACGGGGGCCGCCTCTGTCCACCCCCTGCACGGGGGCCGCCTCCACGCCCACCCCCTGCACGGGGGCCGCCTCAGCTTACCCCCTGCAGAGCGGGGTGCCCTCGCTCCAGTCCCCTCAGCACTGCCCTCTTGTCTCTGACCACAGCCACGCTGACGGGTGTGGTGACGCCCAGTGTGGCTCTGACTTGACGATGAGGGACACTGAGCCTGTTCCCATTGGCCATGGGGACAGCCTCTTTAGGGAAATGTCTACTAAGTTTCTCTGTCTCTCTGCGCCTCCCCCCCCCCCCCCCCCCTTTTTTTAGTTGAACTATTTCTTTGTCTTTGAAGGCTCGGGAACTCAGCACAGTTCCTGGCCATATAAATAGTTAGTTCCTACTGGTTGGCTGGACACATATGTCTTGAGTGAATAAATAGGTGATAATGCATGGCTCTTTCCGGGGAGTTAGTGTGGGATGATGGGCACTAGACTGAGACTCAGAGCAGGAGGATCCCGGTCTCAGCTCCTCATCCTCTCACTGTGCCCAGCTATCTATCTATCTATTTATCTATCTATATATCTATATAGCTATCTATATATATATATAAATGCCTCAGCGACAGTTACAACCGAATGACAAGAACAACTGGTCAACCAGTCGCTATGACGTGCACTGACCACCAGGGAGCAGATGCCCAATGCAGGAGCTGCCCCCTGGTGATCAGTGCGCTCCCACAGCCAACCTCCCCTGGTCCCTCCTCCTGGCCAGCAAACCTCCCACAGTCCCTACCCCAGTCTGGCAGGCCCTGTCCAACAGGCCCTGGCCGGCAGCTGGCAGGCCCCGGCCGATCAGGGCTGGGCAGGACGACCCTGATCGGCCCTGATCTCCGGCCAGGTCCAGGACACCACCCCCCCCCCCCACCCCCGTGCATGGATTTCGTGCACCGGCCTCTGGTGGTGCTGTAACAGGAAATCCCAGTGGAGGTGCAAGTGGGTACTTAGCAAGCGCTTGGAGTTGTTACGGGAAGATTTATGTGGTGGACAAAACACTTAGCATTCGAAGGCAGCTGCTCACCAGTGCGTGTGGAACTAGGTTTCAGGGCGGTTCTGTAATGATTTCCGGTCTTTGTCCAACAAGTACCGGTAGATGAGGCTCCAGCCTCCCCTCCCCTCCCACATGCAGAGCTCTCCCCATCACCGTGCCCTTGGGAAACTCCGCTGGTCTTAGTTTTAATTTAATTTATTTATGTGAGAGAGCGAGGAGGGAAAGAAACAGTCCACTATTCCCGCATTCATTCTGTGTGTGTCCTGGCGGGATCAGACCCACAGCCTGGGCATCTCGGGATGATGCTCAAGCCACTGAGCTGCGGGCCGGGCCTGACGCTGGCCTCCATGGTCCTGAGCGATGGGAGGCAGTGCTGTCTGTGCGCCCAGCATGCCGTTCATGGCACAAACACAAGCACCGTCCTTGGCTCCTTTTTCAGAGGGTCACGGCCAAGGTCACTGTTCCCGAATGCAGGTCATGTTCTCGTTCACTCGTCTGCTCGCTTAGCAAGAACCTGATCGCTGGCGTGAGCCGCGCCAGGGCTCCTGGGAAGGCACGTGCTTCGGGCTGTGGCCACCGGACCTGCTGCTCCTCTGGAAGCCCAGACGTAGGGCGGGGCCTCAGGGCAGCTCGGTGCCCGCCAGGGGGCGTGTCACTGTGTGACCTCGGAGAGCCGTGGTTGGAGCACAGGTCTGTACATACGTGCACTGCGGGGCTCAGGTCGGGGCGTCATCCCGGCGGCGTAGGCAGAGAGCTCGGGTACCCGAGTGACGGCTCCACACGGGGGAGCAGAGGAGGGGACCCTGCCAGGCATGGAGTGGCCGGGCCGGGCAGGACGCCTGCTATGAGGGGGGGGCGGGGAGGAGGGAGCTACAGGAGCGGTGCTCCGGCCGGAGCGAAGCAAAGACTGGCCAGTCAGTGAGAAGCCAGAGGCTCCGGCCGGAATGAAGGCGGAAGGCCTGGGTCCCGGCGCCGGAGAAAAGCCGGTGCCAGCAGACAGATGAAGGAAGGCCTATTGCACGAATCTTCATGCAGTAGGCCTTCAGTAATTAGTGATAATAATAATAAAAAGACCCTGTTTAGTAAGAGGGCAGCCAGATTGTCTTTCCTGAGGCCCCTAGGCAAGTAAGTGCTGGCCAGGACTGCTGGGCGGTGGGAGCTCACAGGCTGGGTCAGAGAACAGTTACTGAGAACAGAAGTGTTTCAGTACCACATGGATTGGTTTTATAAGGGCCGGCAGCGTACGGGTGTGTGTGTGTGTGTGTGTGTGTGTGTGTGTGCGCGCGCGCGTGTGTGTGGGTGCGCATGTGCACATGCGTGTTACCCCTGTCGGACGGCTGGTGCCTCCCGGTTTCCTCTGGCCTGAAGGAGGCATGATCAGGGTGGTGTGTGCTGCTCCGTGCGAATGAGCTCGTGCGGGTGAGGTGGAGTCCCGTTTGCGGTGCCAGGCGCTGGCCGCTGCCAGAGGGCTGTGGGGACGGGCGGACACCGTCTCTCCCAGGCGCTGACCGCTGCCAGAGGGCTGTGGGGACGGGCGGACACCGTCTCTCTCATTCACGGTGACGAGGACGCTCAGCTGTGGACACTGTGTTTTCTCCTCTGAGTGTCTAACTGAGCCAGGCGTTAGGGAGGCGGACTGTGTGCTGTGGCACAGCTTGAGCTGCGCTTGTTCTCACATTCACTTTCCATGAAGTTCACTCTTAGAGGCTGTGCGGGAGCGGAGGCCTCCACAGCCAGGCATTGATGAGGCTGTGCGGGAGCGGAGGTCTCCACGGCCAGGCATTGGAGGAGGCTGTACGGGAACGGAGGTCTCCACGGCCAGGCATTGATGAGGCTGTGCGGGAGGGGAGGTCTCCACAGCCAGGCATTGGAGGAGGCTGTGCGGGAGGGGAGGTCTCCACGGCCAGGCATTGATGAGGCTGTGCGGGAACGGAGGCCTCCACGTCCAGGCATTGGACGAGGCTGTGCGGGAGCGGAGGTCTCCGGTGAGAGGCGTTGGCCGAGCTGAGGTCATTAACACACTCCGGACCGGTGGTTTTATTGCCAGCTTTACCCAGTGGCCAGATAAGTTTCTATTGAACAAGTAGGAAAAGCATTTTACATGAATGTTAAAGGCACGCTTTAAAATTAAATGCCCATTGCATTTTGAAGTTAGTTATTGCATGTTCTTACAAGCCACTGTCTTTTTAAAGTAGGACATTGGTAAAACACTGTGTGATACGAAGTGGAACTAAACAAAGCTGGCAAAGGTAACGTGTCCCTCCTCTTACCGTTACTGTTGCATATTCTGCAAACGTCAGTGGGTATTTCTTTTGATATAAAGTTTCTGCAATTGAAACGCTGTTGTAGTAGTGATCTTTGAATATGTGCTGCCTCAATCCCAGATACGGCCGAAGCAGTGACAGAACAGAGTCATTCCCTATCCCCTTCCCCTGTGTCACCGTCCATGTCGCAGACACACCGGGCTTCTCTCACTCGCCATTCTCACCCGTCAGCGTGCGGAATCCTCTCAGCGGGGCTGTACGTTCGAACAGAAGGCGTCCCCTCCAGGGGATCAGGCCCTCAGCTAACGATCATTCTCGCACAGGTTTGTATATGGTTTGAAATTTACTGATGAAGGGGTCGAGTACTGATTGCATTTTGAGTAGCCTGCGTTGTCATGGAAATGCCAGGAAGTCAGATTTGTTCAAGACGACTTGGACTCATCGTCTGAGGAAATACAGGAACAGCTGGAGCTGGATTTGGAGGCCACTGTTCTCTCCGGGGTCCTTCCGCGTGGGCCCCGTTAGCACTCTCCGTCCTAAAGATTTTTCATATCTGTGGGCGGAACAGGAGACCTCTTTATTGCTTTAGAAATTCTGTGCTTTCCCAAATCTTGTTATATTACATGTTTGATTGATGACAAAACAGTTCAAACAGAGCGTCATAAAAAAATCAAGTTGGTGACTGCGATGATGTTCCTAGAATCAGACGGAATAACTGACCCCAGCATTACCTCCACATCTTTCCACATTAGGTTGAAAGACCTCTTTTGACCTACTGTTATCTCGGCAATCAAGATGCAAGTTACACTCAAAATCACGTGTGGAGTTGTTCAAATTTTCAGGTTCAGAATCACTTGAAATGACTATTTTTCGCCTTTCTGAAGGAATAACTATGTCACTGCCACTGTCAAAGCTTTCATCACTTTACTTGGAATATCTGATAAGTTGTCAGCAAATATATCCAGAATCGTATCATGTACTTTGTCACTATACATGGGTACTGAGCACTTCAAAATGTCAAACTGATACTAAAGAGTTATTTTTATCACTGATGACAGGAGACTAATCACTTTTAGCTCCTTTTCCAATTTTTAACTTCAGCGAATGCGTTTTCTGGTACACTGTTTCTCTCTAAATGACAGCAGTGAAGGCCAGGAATTCTCCTAATTGGCCACAAGCCTTGGAACAGAAAGCACAAGAATTCTGGTCCGTCCGACCTGCTAGTGGTTCTCAGCCTGGGGGTCGCGACTGTAGAGCCTGCGACCATCGGAAAACACACACTTACATTAGGATTCAGAACAGCAGCAAAATGACAGTGATGGAGCAGCCACGGAAATAGTTTACGGTTGGGGTCACCACCACACGAGGAGCTGTGTGAAGGGCTGGGCATTGGAGGGTGAGCGCCACGGCCGTGGGAAAGCCGGGTCTGTAGGCGGCGGAGAGCGGTGGGCAGCGTCCAGCCTCCTGTGCCGCTGGGCGGGCAGAGGCTCCCTGAGCAGAACGCCGTTGACTCAGGGCTCTCCGGGGGACAGGCCGCTGTCATCGTAGGAAGCGTGGGGTGCTGAACCGTAGGCCACACGCTGGTCCCAGACCCCAGGACCGTCCAGCCCGCAGTCACCGTTGCAGCGCCCCCCGGGGCTCCAGGCTCCTCTCCCACCGGCTGTGCTGCCAGCGCCCGTTTCAGCCGATGCCTGGCCCCTTCCCCTCCGTCCTCCCTCCTCACAGCACTGCCAGCCCGGGCGCCCCCTCCTGGCGGGGGGAGGGGGTAGTTATTAAACTTCCATACGCAGAGGAGGCGGGAGACATGAAGTGCAGGCGAGCATCCTTACAAAGCCGACAGCCACCGGCCCGGCCCATCCTGGTCCTCTCACCCCCACCCCGAAGACTGGCCCTTCACTTCGCTCTCCTGCTTTTCCCAGAGTGCTACCACTTACGGTGTTTGCTGATTTGGTGGTTTTATACAAACAGCAGGTGTTCGCTGTGTCTGGCTGGCCTAGTCCAGCTTTGTGTGTGTGAGGCTCTCCAGGCAGTGTGTGTGCCTGCGGTCGGCGTCTCCGGGCCGAGCGGTTTGTCACTGTGTGACTCGCCGCGGTTTATCGTCCCGCGGTTCTCGGCCGTTAACCTCGTCTGTGCGTGTGGCCGCCGTGAACAGCCGCTGCGTGGGTCACCGCCCAGGGCGCTGCCTTCCCGCCCCCGTCCGTCCGTCCCGGTGGCTCCCGAGGAGGAGGCGGGAGGCGGGCGCTCCGTCCTCAGCGGCCCTGGGAGTGTGGGGTTCACGTTTCCCCGGACCTGGTGCACCCCCCTGAGGTTCTAATTGGTGTGCCCCGTGCCCAGTGAGGTTCGGTGTGTTTATATGTGTGCCAGTGGCAGGTCCTCTCCTGTGTTCGCCCATTTCCTCTCCTGGATTCTTTGTTTTCCTAGCGAATTGGCAGGAGCTCTTTGCGGGCACTGGGTGCGCGTCCTCTGCTGGCCACATCCCTCCTGTCCTCTGCTGGCCACGTCCTTCCTGTCCTCTGCTGGCCACGTCCTTCCTGTCCTCTGCTGGCCATGTCCCTCCTGTCCTCTGCTGGCCATGTCCCTCCTGGCCTTCTCCTGGCCACGTCCCTCCTGTCCTCTGCTGGCCACGTCCTTCCTGTCCTCTGCTGGCCACGTCCTTCCTGTCCTCTGCTGGCCACATCCGTCCTGTCCTCTGCTGGCCATGTCCTTCTTGTCGCTCTGGCCTGCTTTTCCATGCCTGCTGTAGTGTCTGTTCCACTGTGTTACCTCCTCCAGCGTCCCCTGTGGCCACTGCCCGCAGCCCTGTCCAAGTCTCCTTGTCCGCGGGCGCACTGAGCTTCTCCGGAATTCTGTTCTGAGAGCCTGATGGCTCCCTCACACTGAGCCCCGCCCGTGCCCGTGGGCTTGTCCGTGGATGAGGGACCTCCTGTGCTTGCCTCCTTCTCTCCCATCACGCCCTCCACACCCGCCGCCATCCCCGCCCTCACCCCGAAGGGCTGCGGGTGCCCCCACCTCCACGTTCCGCCCTGCCCCTGCCTCCGCACCGGAAGCTCCTGATGGGCCGCCTGGGGCTGGTGTGAAATGTAGACACCCACATGCCGCCCCCTTCGTCCCCGCCTGAGCCCGGTGTGTTTCTGGAGTCAGAGCCCGGCACGTCTGTGGTTGGCGCAGCTCTGGCCGGCGGAGAGCACCGGGTGGGGCAGCCCAGCGGCTCCCAGCGGCTCTGCCACCGCCAGATCGGGCCCCGGCCGCACCACCCGCACCGCCCGCATGCCTGCACCAGGGGTGTTTGTCTCTCTTTTGTTTGTGCAGCAGTTTCTCTGGGGGAGGGTGTGAATTCTTGGAATTAATTTTACTCAGAGGACCGAGAGCGATGTGAGAGCCACACCTGCTCACTGGGGGCCACCCCTTCCCTGCCAGGGGGTGCGGGAGCCACATGGCATCTCAGCGGCTCCCGTGCAGAGGAAAGCCAGGCCTGTGACACACATGTACCGACCACAGCGCGGCTGGACCCGCGCCCTGACTCCCAGCGGCTCCCGGGCTCTGCACGCAGCCGCCAGCCCCTCTGCCCTCGCGGGCCGGCTAGGGGCAGCACGTGCTTTAGCACATGTGTTCCTGGGTACGTGCTGGCCCAGCCTGGCCCCCACCCAGGAAGTCACACCCCTCACCAGGAAGAACGGGGTGCAGGGAGTCAGCTGCCGGACGGAGCCTCTCCCAGGCTGCTCTGGGGCCCCTGGCTCCCAGCCCCTCCCCCGCCCGCTGGCCGGTCTCTCTCCGTGGACTCGGCCCTCCCGCCGGCCGCTCCTCTCTCTAATCCTGCCTGCACAGCCCGGGCCGGGCAGGCCACTTGCTATTTTTGAAGCACATCTTGTGCCTTCGCACGTCTTTCCTTTTGGTTAATTATGTCATTTTCCTGTCTGGGTTAATCTGTCCCGGGTCCATTAAATCTTTTCATAAATCCTATTTGGTGACACGCACAGAAGCTCTCCAGCTCACTCCTCCTCCAGGACGTGTCTCCGTCTCCCCTCCTGCAGGCGGGCACGCTCCAGCCGCACCACACGCCTCCTTCCGGGGCCTCCGCGGGTTTCGGATCAGAGGGGACGGGATGTTAGCGCTCCGGCTGGTCATCCACCGGACAGTGTAAGGCCGCCGCTGAGCGAGCAGACACACTGGGGGGTTGTTCCTGGAAAAGCCACAGCCGCCTGTCGCCTGAGGCCGGTGTCACAGAGGAGCCGGTACACAGGCAGCGGCTCTGCTGAGGGTGACGGGGAGCCATAGGAGCGGCATTGGGGGGAGGGGAGGGAGGGGGAGGGAGACAGAGCGAGGCAGGCAGGGGGGGCCTCCGTCCCCAATGGCCTCGCAGAGCAGCCCTGTTTCCCGGCCCGTGCCCTTGAACTTCTGTTTCATGACCAGGAGGCCTGTGTCCTCATGAAAGGAAGTCTGTCTCCCTGAGCCCTGGCACAGGGAGCATCTCTGTCCTTCACTTTAGGAGGGAAGGTGTCAGTCCCCCTCTAGTGCACCGCTCAGTGAGTGTGACCCCACATACAGTCCCGGGCCCACCCCACAATCGGGACATAAAACATACTCGCCATCCCGCAGGTCCCCCGCCCCCGGTAGTCAGCTCTTCCCGGACCCCAGGCCCTGGCCCTGTGATCCCTGTCTGCCCTGTGGTCCTTCGTTGTCAGGGACTCAGCCTCTCCCGTGGAGTCTGCCTTCTTCCCGGACCCCAGTCTTCTGCCCCAGGAGGGCGGGCCCAGGACCCACCCAGGTCACCCTGCTGTAGGTCACGCCTGCTCCCTGTGTTTGGGGGTTCCCTTTCCGGCTGGTTTGTGCCGCGAATGAGGTGCTCGCCCTCTCATGCTCAGTTCAGAAGTCACGTGTTCCAGGGACCTGGCCCGGTGCTCCCCATCTGCCTCCATGGGGCACCTGAGCCTTCCCGGCAGCAGTTGTCGCAGACGTCATTAACGGCCCGGGGCCGAGCCTGTCCTCCGGGCAGGTGCCAGCTCCCGTGAGGCCTGAGCGGGCCCTCCTCGCGGCCTCCCCCACGGGTCTGCGGGGAGCGCTGCCCACTGAGCATGGAGAGGGCGGGGAGCGCTGGCCCAGGCCGGGCTGGCCCGCTGCCCGTGTCTGCATTAACGTGCAGCCGTGTCCCCTGGCTGGCCCGCCCTCCCCCGCGCGGTGGAAATTGGACTTGATGTTCACTGGGCTCCTTTCCACCTCCCTTTTACGGCTGCAGGCCCATCAAAGAAATCTCCTGCCATTTTTCTAACATTTAGAGTCATGAATTCTAAGAAAGGTATGGAATCCATTTAGATCCCCCGAAGGTGGAGTAATGTCCCTTTATTGCCCAGGGAACGAAGCCTGATTGCCACCCTCGTTCTGATTCTGGCCTCCGCGCGCATAAACTGCGGTGATCCTTCCTCCTCCCACAGCAGAGAAATACAGTCCGTGTGAGGATACGGTTACTGCTGACCCTTCTAACAGATGGAAGGTGAGCTGATGATGATATGAAGTACACTTGTCTTTCTCCAGCTAGTTAGCCAACCACAGGTGTTTTATTTTGTTGCTCTTGTCATTCAGAAAAAAGGGTAATCCTTAAGGAGACAGTGTAGTGAAAAACCTAAGGCATTTTCATTGAGTTTGATAATGAAATTAAGTAGGAATTAAGAGCAGGAAATGAAATCCATAACACCAGTGGGGAATCATGAAACCATTTCACCGTATTTTCCTTCTAATTTAATTGAGTCTCATGATGTTTGTGAGGCAGGAAGGTTTTGGTTTGCCTGCTGTTTGCATTTAGGAATATGAGGAGACCAGCTGAAGACCTCGGAAATGAGATTTAGCTGTTCTGGAGTTATGTTGGCTTCTAGGTCTTAACAGCTCTGAGGGATGTAAGTCCCCTGGGGGCTCCAGCAAGTGTGCTCCATACCTGAGGGCTGGAGGGCATGGATCAGTGACATGTGTGTAATAAGGAAGGGAATGGGGGGCCGTGGGGCAGTGACATGTGTGTAAGGAAGGGAATGGAGGGCCGTGGGGCAGTGACATGTGTGTAAGGAAGGGAATGGGGGGCCGTGGGGCAGTGACATGTGTGTAAGGAAGGGAATGTGGGCCGTGGGGCAGTGACATGTGTGTAAGGAAGGGAATGGAGGGCATGGATCAGTGACATGTGTGTACGGAAGGGAATGGAATGCCATGGGGCAGTGATCATGTGTGTAAGGAAGGGAATGTGGGCCGTGGGGCAGTGACATGTGTGTAAGGAAGGGAATGGGGGGCCGTGGGGCAGTGACATGTGTGTAAGGAAGGGAATGTGGGCCGTGGGGCACTGACATGTGTGTAAGGAAGGGAATGGAGGGCATGGATCAGTGACATGTGTGTAAGGAAGGGAATGGAGGGCATGGATCAGTGACATGTGTGTAAGGAAGGGAATGTGGGCCGTGGGGCAGTGACATGTGTGTAAGGAAGGGAATGGGGAGCCGTGGGGCAGTGACATGTGTGTAAGGAAGGGAATGGGGGGCTGCGGGGCAGTGACATGTGTGTAAGGAAGGGAATGTGGGCCGTGGGGCAGTGACATGTGTGTAAGGAAGGGAATGGGGGCTGTGGATCGTGCAGAGAGTACCCTGTGCCTAACTGGTCCCCATCCCCGGACCGGTCTTTGAGCTGTGGTGGGTGGAGGGTGAAAGCTCCATCCAGCTCACAGAACAGCTGAAACTCTGGGGGCACCGTGGACATTCCTGTGAAGGCTTTCCATGCTTTCATCGGCGGCCTCTAGCATTGTCGGAAGATAAACTTTTTCTCCTTTTCCACTCTGGGCTGTGGAGCAGCTCCTGCTGATGGTAAATAAATACTAAAATACGGAGACCCTTTTCTCTCTGTAGCATTCGACCAGTTTGAAAGGCCGTGGTTTCTAAACTTCAATGATACGCCGGGCTTTTCAGAAAATGAGTTCCAAAGGGGATTGATTTTATCTGCGGCTCTCGTCCGGCAGACAGGATATTGGCCGGCCGGCCGGCGGAATGGATGTGCCGCCGATGAAGCATCGCGGTCACCGTCCTGGGGGAGCGCTCCCAGCCACAGGCCCATTCATTGGGGGGGAGGGGGGGCTGGGGGGACGGCGCCAGGAGAGAGGACACAGGAAATAAAGGCTCCTTTTCTGAAAGGCTCCTCCTGGCTTCTCCCACCGGCTCTCCGTCCGCCCCTTCCCCGGTTCCTCATCAGCCACGTGCGAACTCTGAACGCCTCCCGGTTGCTAATCGCATCTGGGGGGGCAAAGGTGGGTTTGCAGTCATCCATTTGGAAAAAAAATACCATAATTAATAAGTAGTCACCCAGGAGTCTGTGTTTGCCGCCGGGTGTTCACACATCAGGGTGACCGCACCGGCACCCAGTCCCGCCGGCCTGGCCCCCGAGGGCGGCCGCACGCGCTGTGAGGTGCCTGGTGGCTGCCCCGATTCCGTGAGTGTGAATGTGCCTTCCCCAGGCCCCGGCCGCTGTGTCTCAGTGTGGGAGGTCAGAGGTCTGCTAAAGACCGGAGCCCGGCCCCGGCCTGCGCCCCTGTCCCCTGTCCCTGTCGGTGTGCTGCCCTGTCCCCTGTCCGTGTGCTTGCCCTGTCCCCGTCCGTGTGCTTGCCCTGTCCCCTGTCCGTGTGCTTGCCCTGTCCCTGTCCGTGTGCTTGCCCTGTCCCTGTCCGTGTGCTTGCCCTGTCCCCGTCCGTGTGCTTGCCCTGTCCCCTGTCCGTGTGCTTGCCCTGTCCCCTGTCCGTGTGCTTGCCCTGTCCCCTGTCCGTGTGCTTGCCCTGTCCCCTGTCCGTGTGCTTGCCCTGTCCCCTGTCCGTGTGCTTGCCCTGTCCCTGTCCGTGTGCTTGCCCTGTCCCTGTCCGTGTGCTTGCCCTGACCCTGTCCGTGTGCTTGCCCTGTCCCCGGTCAGTGTGCTTGTCCTGTCCCCGGTCCGTGTGCTTGTCCTGTCCCCGGTCTGTGTGCTTGTCCTGTCCCGGGTCCGTGTGCTTGCCCCCCTGTCCGTGTGCTTGCCCTGTCCCTGTCCGTGTGCTTGCCCTGTCCCTGTCCGTGTGCTTGCCCTGACCCTGTCCGTGTGCTTGCCCTGTCCCCGGTCCGTGTGCTTGTCCTGTCCCCGGTCTGTGTGCTTGTCCTGTCCCGGGTCCGTGTGCTTGCCCCCCTGTCCGTGTGCTTGCCCTGTCCCTGTCCATGTGCTTGCCCTGTCCCTGTCTGTGTGCTTGCCCTGTCCCCGTCCGTGTGCTTGCCCCCCTGTCCGTGTGCTTGCCCTGTCCCTGTCCGTGTGCTTGCCCTGTCCCTGTCCGTGTGCTTGCCCTGTCCCTGTCCGTGTGCTTGCCCTGTCCCTGTCCGTGTGCTTGTCCTGTCCCCGGTCCGTGTGCTTGCCCTGTCCTCGGTCCGTGTGCTTGCCCCCCTGTCCGTGTGCTTGCCCTGTCCCTGTCCGTGTGCTTGCCCTGTCCCTGTCCGTGTGCTTGCCCTGTCCCTGTCTGTGTGCTTGCCCTGTCCCCGGCCCGTGTGCTTGCCCTGTCCCTGTCCGTGTGCTTGCCCTGTCCCTGTCTGTGTGCTTGCCCTGTCCCCGGCCCGTGTGCTTGCCCTGTCCCTGTCTGTGTGCTTGCCCTGTCCCCGGTCCGTGTGCTTGCCCTGTCCCCGGTCCGTGTGCTTGCCCTGTCCCCGGTCCGTGTGCTTGTCCTGTCCCTGTCTGTGTGCTTGCCCTGTCCCCGTCCGTGTGCTTGCCCCCCTGTCCGTGTGCTTGCCCTGTCCCTGTCCGTGTGCTTGCCCTGTCCCTGTCCGTGTGCTTGCCCTGTCCCCGGTCCGTGTGCTTGCCCCCCTGTCCGTGTGCTTGCCCTGTCCCTGTCCGTGTGCTTGTCCTGTCCCCGGTCCATGTGCTTGCCCTGTCCCTGTCTGTGTGCTTGCCCTGTCCCCGGTCCGTGTGCTTGCCCCCCTGTCCGTGTGCTTGCCCTGTCCCTGTCCGTGTGCTTGTCCTGTCCCCGGTCCGTGTGCTTGCCCTGTCCCTGTCCGTGTGCTTGTCCTGTCCCCGGTCCGTGTGCTTGCCCTGTCCTCGGTCCGTGTGCTTGCCCCCCTGTCCGTGTGCTTGCCCTGTCCCTGTCCGTGTGCTTGCCCTGTCCCTGTCCGTGTGCTTGCCCTGTCCCTGTCTGTGTGCTTGCCCTGTCCCCGGCCCGTGTGCTTGCCCTGTCCCTGTCCGTGTGCTTGTCCTGTCCCTGTCCGTGTGCTTGTCCTGTCCCCGGTCCGTGTGCTTGCCCTGTCCCCGGTCCGTGTGCTTGCCCTGTCCCCGGTCCGTGTGCTTGTCCTGTCCCTGTCCGTGTGCTTGCCCTGTCCCCGGTCCGTGTGCTTGCCCTGTCCCTGTCTGTGTGCTTGCCCTGTCCCCGGTCCGTGTGCTTGCCCCCCTGTCCGTGTGCTTGCCCTGTCCCTGTCCGTGTGCTTGTCCTGTCCCCGGTCCATGTGCTTGCCCTGTCCCTGTCTGTGTGCTTGCCCTGTCCCCGGTCCGTGTGCTTGCCCCCCTGTCCGTGTGCTTGCCCTGTCCCTGTCCGTGTGCTTGTCCTGTCCCCGGTCCGTGTGCTTGCCCTGTCCTCGGTCCGTGTGCTTGCCCCCCTGTCCGTGTGCTTGCCCTGTCCCCGGTCCGTGTGCTTGCCCTGTCCCTGTCCGTGTGCTTGTCCTGTCCCCGGTCCGTGTGCTTGTCCTGTCCCCGGTCCGTGTGCTTGTCCTGTCCCCGGTCTGTGTGCTTGTCCTGTCCCGGGTCCGTGTGCTTGCCCTGTCCTCGGTCCGTGTGCTTGCCCTGTCCCTGTCCGTGTGC
The DNA here is from genome assembly GCA_903992545.1 of Pipistrellus pipistrellus. Taxonomy (NCBI): domain Eukaryota; kingdom Metazoa; phylum Chordata; class Mammalia; order Chiroptera; family Vespertilionidae; genus Pipistrellus; species Pipistrellus pipistrellus. The sequence goes on from LR862361.1 coordinate 94,570,336, forward strand.
TTGTCCTGTCCCTGTCCGTGTGCTTGTCCTGTCCCCGGTCCGTGTGCTTGCCCTGTCCCCGGTCCGTGTGCTTGTCCTGTCCCTGTCCGTGTGCTTGCCCTGTCCCCGGTCCGTGTGCTTGCCCTGTCCCTGTCTGTGTGCTTGCCCTGTCCCCGGTCCGTGTGCTTGCCCCCCTGTCCGTGTGCTTGCCCTGTCCCTGTCCGTGTGCTTGTCCTGTCCCCGGTCCATGTGCTTGCCCTGTCCCTGTCTGTGTGCTTGCCCTGTCCCCGGTCCGTGTGCTTGCCCCCCTGTCCGTGTGCTTGCCCTGTCCCTGTCCGTGTGCTTGTCCTGTCCCCGGTCCGTGTGCTTGCCCTGTCCTCGGTCCGTGTGCTTGCCCCCCTGTCCGTGTGCTTGCCCTGTCCCCGGTCCGTGTGCTTGCCCTGTCCCTGTCCGTGTGCTTGTCCTGTCCCCGGTCCGTGTGCTTGTCCTGTCCCCGGTCCGTGTGCTTGTCCTGTCCCCGGTCTGTGTGCTTGTCCTGTCCCGGGTCCGTGTGCTTGCCCTGTCCTCGGTCCGTGTGCTTGCCCTGTCCCTGTCCGTGTGCTTGTCCTGTCCCCGGTCCGTGTGCTTGCCCTGTCCTCGGTCCGTGTGCTTGCCCTGTCCCCGGCCCGTGTGCTTGTCCTGTCCCCGTCCGTGTGCTTGCCCTGTCCCCGGTCCGTGTGCTTGCCCTGTCCCCGGTCCGTGTGCTTGTCCTGTCCCTGTCCGTGTGCTTGCCCTGTCCCCGGTCCGTGTGCTTGTCCTGTCCCTGTCCGTGTGCTTGCCCTGTCCCCGGTCCGTGTGCTTGCCCTGTCCTCGGTCCGTGTGCTTGCCCTGTCCCCGGCCCGTGTGCTTGTCCTGTCCCCGTCCGTGTGCTTGCCCTGTCCCCGGTCCGTGTGCTTGCCCCCCTGTCCGTGTGCTTGCCCTGTCCTCGGTCCGTGTGCTTGCCCCCCTGTCCGTGTGCTTGCCCTGTCCTCGGTCCGTGTGCTTGCCCCCCTGTCCGTGTGCTTGCCCTGTCCCGGTCCGTGTGCTTGCCCTGTCCCGGTCCGTGTGCTTGCCCTGTCCTCGGTCCGTGTGCTCCGGTGCCGGGGGCCACGCCGTCCTGTGGCAGACGGCGGTTTCCACTTCAGGCGAGGACAACAGAAACGGTTCATTGGGAATTGTGCCATAGCGTCGAGTTCTAAGCACCTCTTCTTAAACATCGAGACCATTATTGATGAAATGATTACACATCGTTCTTAGAGGCAGGAACGAAGCCGTTTTTATCCCATTGAAACTCAGGGTGGGATCGGTATGGAGAGCGAGGGATTCTTTCCAGGAGGTTCTATCGGTGACAAAGGGACAATTGTTTGATGGTGGAGCTTTTACATACCTTTGAAGTCCTGGAATTCATTAAGGCTCTGAGAGCCGTCCTGTGCCTGTGGGAGTGGGGAGCCTAGGGACAGAGCGCCCAGAGGAAGGGACACATCAGAGACGCAGGTTAATGGGACAATGAGGTGTCTGTCACCTCACCGCCAGAGTGGCTCCATCAACAAAACCCACAGGTGCTGGGAGGAGGCAGAGAAAAGGGAGCCCTCATGCACTGCTGCTGGGATTGCAGATTAGAGCAGCCACTGTGGAGAACAGTATGGCTGCGGACTGAAAGGTCCCAGGTTCGATTCCCGTCAAGGGCATGTACATTGGTTGCAGGCACATCCCCGGTAGGGGGTGTGTAGGAGGTAGCTGGCCAATGTTTCTCTCTCATCGATGTTTCTAGCTCTCTATCTCTCTCCCTTCCTCTCTGTATATATATATATATATATCTTTTTTTTTTAATTAGAAATGGAACTGCCATTTGGCATGGTGATCCCACTTCTAGGAATATATATATATTAAGAGTTCTGAAACACCCATCAGAAAAAATATATATGCACCCCTCTGTTCATGGCATTGTTTACAAGAGCTGAGATCTGGAAACAGCCCAAGTGCCCACTGGAAAATGAGTGGATAGAGCTTGGTCCGTTCACCCGATGTAAAGAAGAAGGATCTCTTGCCCTCTGAGCCAGCACGAAGGGATGTGGAGAGCATCATGCTAAGTGGAATGAGCCAGTCAGAGAAAGACAAGTATCACATGATCTCACTTACATGTGGAATCTAGTGAACAAAATAAACTCACGAACAAAATAGATCCACAGACATGGAAGCCTGCAGCGGACTGGTGGGTTTCAGGGGGAAGGGGGTGGGAGGAGATAACCAAGGAATGTATATGCATATATATGTGCATATATGTATCCATCCCACGGACAGACAGTGGTGGGTGAAGACTGGGGAGGGGCGGGAGCGGGGTGGAGGGGGTCAATAGGGAAAGGGGGACCTCTGAAATACTTTCAATAAAGATAAATAAAATAAAAAAAGTCAGGGCCAGAGCCTCCGAAGGTGACTGCAGAACGAAGGGATGGTGGGGAGTGGAGTCGGTGGCCTGATCTCTGAGTGAGGGGGGAGGCGGTCAGAGAAAGGGGGGGGCGTGCACAGCGGGAGGCCTGCCCCCCCCAGCCCCGGGGTGCGAGGGGCTGGGGCTCTGGGCTGGGAGAACATGGAGAACGGCTGGCAGGACAGGGCTCCGGCGGAGGTTGCGGGGGGCCCAGAGGCACAGGGAGCGTGGCTGTGGGGTAGGACTGATGGGGTGCAGTGAGGCAGGCGGCCTTCGAGCTGCCTGGAGACCTGAGCGTAGGAGATGAGGGATGACGGGAGATCTGGGACTTCACCCAAAGACGGGGACACAGTGATGCGCTGTCAGGAAAGCAGCCCTGCCGGCTCCTGTGGCAGACCCTCCTCCCACAGCCGTGACACGCTGCGAGGAGGGACAGGCGGGCTGAGCGGAGGGAATGACTGTTCGTGGTCCGGAGGCCAGAAAGGCAGACCCAGTGCTGGAGGCCACGCCCTCTGTCCCTGCAGGGACCGTCCTGGCTTCCCACGCCGCGGGTTCGCTGGCCCCACTGGCCATCTCCCGCTTTGCGGCGGTGACACCCCCTCTGTGCTCTCATCACGGGTCTCCCTGCAGGCGCTGCCTTCTCAGAGCCCGGCCCGCTGTGACCTCTCCTCCCGCCATCGGCACCGCCCGCTTCCACAGAAACCCCGGGGGGGGGGGGGGGGCTCCCTGGCTGGTTGGTTGGTTTGTTGTGAAGGTGAGGAGGGCGGAGGGGTGAGGAGGGTGAGGGGTGAGGAGGGTGAGGGGTGAGGAGGGTGAGAGGTGAGGAGAGTGAAGGGTGAGGAGGGTGAGGGGTGAGGAGAGTGAAGGGTGAGGAGGGCGGAGGGGTGAGGAGGGTGAGGGGTGAGGAGGGCGGAGGGGTGAGGAGGGTGAGGGGTGAGGAGGGCGGAGGGGGAGGAGGGCGGAGGGGTGAGGAGAGTGAAGGGTGAGGAGGGTGAGGGGTGAGGAGGGTGAGGGCTGAGGAGGGCGGAGGGGTGAGGAGGGTGAGGGGTGAGGAGGGCGGAGGGGTGAGGAGGGTGAGGGGTGAGGAGGGCGGAGGGGGAGGAGGGCGGAGGGGTGAGGAGAGTGAAGGGTGAGGAGGGTGAGGGGTGAGGAGGGTGAGGGGTGAGGAGGGTGGAGGGGTGAGGAGGGTGAGGGGTGAGGAGGGCGGAGGGGTGAGGAGGGTGAGGGGTGAAGAGGGTGAGGGGTGAGGAGGGCGGAGGGGTGAGGAGGGTGAGGGGTGAGGAGGGCGGAGGGGTGAGGAGGGCGGAGGGGTGAGGAGGGCGGAGGGGTGAGGAGGGTGAGGGTGAGGAGGGTGGGGGTGAGGAGGGTGAGGGGTGAGGAGGGTGAGGGGTGAGGAGAGTGAGGGGGTGAGGAGGGTGAGGGGTGAGGAGGGCGGAGGGGTGAGGAGGGCGGAGGGGTGAGGAGGGCGGAGGGGTGAGGAGGGCGGAGGGGTGAGGAGGGTGAAGGGGTGAGGAGGGTGAGGAGGGTGAGGGGGTGAGGAGGGTGAGGGGTGAGGAGAGGAGGCACAGTTCCACCAGAGCAGCCGTCTCAGACAAAGGAAAAGACTGAGACAAGAGGGACGTGACAGGTGCCCTGGGAGCGCCTGTGAGGTCAGCCCGGCCGTCCACCCCAGCGAAGCGGATATTGCAAATGAGGGAGCCGTAGGACGCCCTGGTCTCCAGGGGTGTGGACAGCGCATGTCCCCCTGTCCACCGTGTACAGTTCCTGTCCCCCTGTCCATGTCCCCCTGTCCACCGTGTGCAGTTCCTGTCCCCCTGTCCATGTCCCCCTGTCCACCGTGTACAGCTCATGTCCACCCTGTCCTGGAGGCTGGTAAGTACTCAACAGCCTTGTGTCTAAGAAGCAAAGCAGTAACTCAATGAAAACACTTTCTAGCAGAACCGCTGACCAGCATCGGAACCTCCGCGAGCGCAGGCTTCCTGGGGGAGGAGGGTCTGCCTTCGGTTTGTGAGAAGCACCAGGTCTGCGGAGCCGGGGCTGCGGAGGCCGCAGGAGGCGGAGTGCGTGGAGATGGCGGCCACAGCTCGCCCCTGGGAAGAAGAATCCTTACCGCACAGCAGGCCGCGGCCCGCACAGAGAGGAAGCTGTGAGAGCGGGAGGAGACCTCCCAGCCCTGGGCCTCCCCGGCCTGTCCCGGCAGCCACAGGGCTCAGGCAGCATCAGCGACGGCGGGAGCACCCTCGGGAAGGCGGGAGCACCCTCGGGAAGGCGGGAGCACCCTCGGGAAGGCGGGAGCACCCTCGAGAAGGCGGGAGCACCCTCGGGAAGGCGGGAGCACCCTCGGGAAGGCGGGAGCACCCTCGGGAAGGCGGGAGCACGCTCAGGAAGGCGGGAGCACCCTCGGGAAGGCGGGAGCACCCTCGAGAAGGCGGGAGCACGCTCGGGAAGGCGGGAGCACCCTCGGGAAGGCGGGGAGCACCCTCGGGAAGGCGGGAGCACCCTCGGGAAGGCGGGAGCACCCTCGGGAAGGCGGGGAGCACGCTCAGGAAGGCGGGAGCACCCTCGGGAAGGCGGGAGCACGCTCAGGAAGGCGGGAGCACCCTCGGGAAGGCGGGAGCACCCTCGGGAAGGCGGGAGCACGCTCAGGAAGGCGGGAGCACCCTCGGGAAGGCGGGAGCACGCTCAGGAGGCAGGGAGCACGCTCGGGAAGGCGGGAGCACCCTCGGGAAGGCGGGAGCACGCTCAGGAAGGTGGGAGCATCCTCAGGAAGGCGGGAGCACCTCGGGAAGGCGGAGAGCACGCTCAGGAGGCGGGGAGCACCCTCGGGAAGGCGGGAGCACCCTCGGGAAGGCGGGAGCACCCTCGGGAAGGCGGGAGCACCCTCGGGAAGGCGGGAGCACGCTCAGGAGGCGGGGAGCACACTCAGGAAGGCGGGAGCACCCTCGGGAAGGTGGGAGCACCCTCAGGAAGGTGGGAGCACCCTCAGGAAGGCAGGAGCACCTCGGGAAGGCGGAGAGCACGCTCAGGAGGCGGGGAGCACCCTCGGGAAGGCGGGAGCACCTCGGGAAGGTGGGAGCACCCTCAGGAAGGCGGGAGCACGCTCAGGAAGGCGGGGAGCACACTCAGGAAGGCGGGAGCACCCTCGGGAAGGCGGGAGCACCCTCGGGAAGGCGGGAGCACTCTCGGGAAGGCGGGAGCACGCTCAGGAGGCGGGGAGCACCCTCGGGAAGGCGGGAGCACCTCGGGAAGGTGGGAGCACCCTCAGGAAGGCGGGAGCACGCTCAGGAAGGCGGGGAGCACACTCAGGAAGGCGGGAGCACCCTCGGGAAGGCGGGAGCACCCCCGGGAAGGCGGGAGCACGCTCGGGAAGGCGGGAGCACGCTCAGGAGGCGGGGAGCACCCTCGGGAAGGCGGGAGCACCCTCGGGAAGGTGGGAGCACCCTCAGGAAGGTGGGAGCACCCTCAGGAAGGCGGGAGCACCCTCAGGAAGGTGGGAGCACCCTCAGGAAGGTGGGAGCACCCTCGGGAAGGCGGGAGCACCCTCGGGAAGGTGGGAGCACCCTCAGGAAGGTGGGAGCACCCTCAGGAAGGCGGGAGCACCTCGGGAAGGCGGAGAGCACGCTCAGGAGGCGGGGAGCACCCTCGGGAAGATGGGAGCACGCTCAGCCAGGAGCGGGCCGTGAGCAGGCAGGGCTCCGCACCCACAGAACCAAAGCGGCGCCCCATCATCTCCAGAACGTCCCGAAGACAGACGTTACCTGGACTGCTGTGCTAACCCCGCCAATCAAAGGCCTGAAATCAGACGGAAACCTCCGGGGCCTTCACGGAACCAAGTGGAAAACAAACACCGGGAAGACAGCAGGGAGATCTTCAAACCCCGGGGAATCCAACAGCACACTTCCCGGGCTCTTCGGACCGAAGGAGAGCTCGGGGGAATCTCTGACAAACAGTGAATGGAAATCAAACACAGCTGCAGCGACAGCAGGCCTGAGGGAAGGTGACGGCACGGAAAGAGGTGTGTTGCATTAGGGAAGGGAGGAGTCTACATCATTAAACTAAACGCACCTCAAGAAACCACAAAGAGAAGAGCAAAGTAAATCCCAAGTAAACTGAAGAAAGGGGCTCCGATTATAAGAGCAGAAATGGGTGAAATCGGAAATAGAGAACTGTCAGAAATATTTTTTAAAAACCCAGTTCTTTGAAAAGATCCAATTGGAAAACCTGTAGCAAGACTGACAGTGAGGACCGAGAAGACACAGTCGCAAGTCCCGAGAGGACGGTGTCATTCCAGATCCTGCAGAATCAGCGCGGTGACAGGAGCCGCGCGGGCCAGTCTGTGCAGTGCACTGCCCTCTGCAGACACGGCCTCGGGAAGGGAGTCCAGGCTCCGCCAGAGGAGGCCGTGGCGGGGCGTCCTGACAGACACACCCCGCCGCTCCCTGGGTCACGGCGTCCGGAGTGAGTTTCGAGGGAGGATTTGACCAAACGCGGACAGCCTGCGCACCCCTGTCCACAGTCTCCCCCAGAGACACGGAGAGGAGCGAACACTTACTCACTCTGCAAGGACGGCATCACGTTTATAGTAAAACCAGATAAAGACAATTCAAAAAGATAGAAAACTATAGGCCAGTATCTCTCATACGCTGTGTTACAAAAAATCAATAAAATGTTAGCAGACCCATTTCGGCAAAGCATAAGAAGAATTACATTTCATGACCGAGTAAGAGTCCTCAGTTATCACAGGCTGATCCAATTCGACGCTCTCCCCAGTGGTTCCATCCGATAGTCACCCCAAACTGAGGCGCACATGTCTGCCCGTGGACCGACAATGATCACCAGGCTGTGTGCCCGCGATGCCCGGGGCTCAGCATGGACAGAGCGGAGCCATGGACGCCCGCCCGCCCTCCCGCCCGCAGCGCCTGGATGCTTCCGGAAGGCGTTCGGGGAGAAGAGGTCCCATCCGCACGGGCACACTGTTTCCCATCATGCACTGCTACTGAAATGCGCTTTCCCAGGATCGGAGGACAGGCTAGCGCAGTGGTCAGCAAGCCACGGCTCGCGAGCCACATGCAGCTCTTTGGCCCCTTGAGTGTGGCTCGGCGTTAGAACCACTTTTTGCCCAGGCCGAAGGCCGACGTCTGCGCGTGGGCCCCAGTTTCAGTCACGCTGTATGTGCGCGCCTGCACGTGGTGTTTGGTGGAAGAGCCACACTAAGGGGCCAACTTTTTAAAATGCCGCGGGACGCGGGGCAAATTGTTAAAAATCGGGACTGTCCCGCCCAAAGCGGGAGGTCCGGTCACCTTAGCCAAAGTGCCACATGTGGCTCCGAGCCACGGTTCGCAGACCACTGGGCTAGAGGGTTTAGGGCTCAGTGACCGGGGAGGGCAGCGGGTGACAGGAAAGGAGGGCCTGGGTGGTGGGGGCACGCCTGTCCGCTGTCCGGTCCGTGTCCCGGCCGTGACGCCGCCTGCAGGTCTGCACGGTCACCACTGGGAACTGGGTCGCGGCACCGGGTGCTCTCTGAGATTTCCCCCAGCTGCCGATCCCACCTCTGCTCCCAGCGGCAGGCCCAGGGTCGGAGGTCACTTAACTGTCCCCTCGCCTGCTCGTCCAGAGCCCCGTGTCAGAGGGGTGAGCAGGCAGAGCGCCTGCCAGCTTCCACCGTCCTGGGATCTCGGGGAACGTGGTGGCGGCAGAGTGGTGGGGTGCCCGGGGATGGCAGCTCAGGCTGTGGCACCTCACGGGCCTGAGCGGGAGCCCTCCCCTGTCCTGTGTGCCCCTTGTAGCCAGCCCGTCAGCTTTCCTAGCAGGACAGTGATTTGTTCAAGACGGGGGGGGGGGGGTGCCCTCATCTCCCATGCCTCCCCCCCCCCACTTCCTGTGCTGAGTCATGATTGCGCTAAGACAGGTCAGCAAACCACAGCCAGCGAAGGGCGAATCCGTGTCCACGGCTGCCTGTCCTGTAAACGGAGCCGCCCAGTCTCGTGTGCGCGGCCTGTGGTTCTCCGGCTTTATGGGCAAAGTTGGGTAGTTGTGACAGAGGCCAAAGGGCCAGCAAACCCTAAACCTTTTCTATCCAGGTCTTTACGGGAAATTCCTTTTACTACCCAGGTCTTTCCAGGGGATTATGATTCTCCTGTCGCTGGGACTCCTCGCTTCCCTTGCAGCTACGGAAAGATGGGGCGGGCAGGATTCTTCACAGACCTGGCACTGCTGTACCCGTCTTGGACTCCCCACCTCTAGTTACCTCGATATGTGGGGAAGTAAACCGACTTTCGAAGGTTTTTTAAAACTCTTTGTGGTTGCTGCTGCTCGTGACTCAATGCTGTCCACCCTTTGAAAACCCTCTTGCTATTTGCAAACCTTTGGACAAATTGCTCAGCTTCTCCAGGCTCAGATTCCTTATCCGCTAATAACCAGGGTTAAGTTAGATGATAACAAGGAAGCTTTTGCCCAGCTCCTCCTGCAGAGTAAGCAACTGATTGTTATCATTTTTACTTAAAATTCTTTTCCTGATGAATGCACACATGCTTTTAAACCTCTGTGATTCTGAGTCTGCACACGCACTCATTTGCCAAGTTAAATACCTTTTGCAAAAACACGTTTTATGGAGATCTTTTCTGGCAGCCAGAACATGTGTTTCTGTTGTGGAGAAAAATGTTTCCAGTTTAGAAATACTTGTTTTGATCGTCGGGCGGAAATGAGTGTTTTGCATTTGGGTGCTTACGCTACAGCCTGCATTTGCTAACTAACTGCTCTGGCAAATGTGCTTGTCCAGTTCTTAGACTGTTGCCTCCGGGAAACGCCGGGTGGGGGCACTGGGCTCTTTGTGAGGGTTACGGCTTCCGCCCCAGAGCTGTGCTCCCCGGGGAGGACCGGGGCCGGGCGGCAGCTGGACGGCAGCTTGGTGACTGCCCGAGTGCTACCAGCGTCCCCGCCGACACTCACCTCCTGCCAGTGCTGGCTGCGCGCGCTTCACACGCCATCGCAGGAATCAGATTGTAACGACACATTATTCTTACGTCTCAACCATCATACAATACTGACTTTTTTTTTTTACTGTCACTATTTTTTTTCTTTGAAGGCCTTGAGTAAATAGTAAATGTTTTTTAGCCAAAATTAAAATAATTCACGTGAGGCATATTGCTAATGTCCAGTGTGGCGAGGGCTTACCCTTTTCTAATTCTCACGTTGCTTCTCTTTCAAATTTCACTTGTAGTAAATCAAAAAGTAAGCCCCTGGATAGCCTATGTCTTTTGCTGGCATTTAGGATAAAGAGAAAACCGATAAATCATTATCGAGCAGCTTTACCAATATTGACCTAACGAGGAGAGCGCGGTCTGGCTATCGCAGATCAATCGCCACGCTCGGGCGCAGAAGCTCGGATGTTTACAGGGTCATCCCCATGTGCCAAGGTTGCAGGTTCGATCCCTGGTCAGCACACGTAGGAGGAACATCCAGTGAATGCATAAATAAGCGGGAAAACAAATCGATGTTTCTCTCTCCCCCGCCCTCCCTGCCTTCCTCTCTCTAAACAGCAAAAGCAGGCGTCACAGTCAGCCTTGTTTAGAAATAGGAAAACAGTTCTCCTTCTTCTCCTCTTCTCCTCCTCCTCTCCCTCCTCCTTAAGAAGAGGAAGTTTACTTAGCAGGCCAGGAGGCAGGAGCAGTGAGCCCAGCTCTGGAAGAAGAGGCGCAGGAAACATTCGCAGCAAAGGCAGGGCCTGGAGCTTGGGAGAGAGGGAGGGAGACCGGGGGGGGGGGGGGGGGGGGGGGCAGGTAACGGGGGGGGCGGGAAGAGGGAGAGGGATGGGAGGAGAGGGAGGGAGATGGGGGGCGGGGGAGGGGGGAGAGGGAGGGAGACCGGGGGGGGGGACGACGGGGGGAGGTAACGGGGGGGGGAGAGAGGGAGAGGGATGGGGGGAGAGGGAGGGAGATGGGGGGGAGGAGAGGGAGGGAGATGGGGGGCGGGGGAGGGGGGAGAGGGAGGGAGATGGGGGGAGGAGAGGGGCGGGCTCCGTGAGGTGGTTCTTTGTGAGAATCCACATCACTCTGACCCCGGGTGACACCGCTCCAGCATCTTTCCTAGCTGATTATACGCTTCCCTGTGAGGTCAAGATACACTTTACATCAACAAAAGCCAAATGGCTTGTTTTTCTGAGTCCCAAGACAACGCAATTTGAAAGTAATACTTTGCAGCTCCGGTAACGTGTGGTCTCAAACCCTTCAGAGGTAAAACCCGCACACGCTGGCCGGGAGGCAGCCGAGCCCCGGCCGCGTTCCCTGGAGCCCTGGGCCCCGGAGCCCCGGCGGCGGGTGGTCCGCCCTCCCGGCGTCCTGTTTGGAAGCTGCTGCTTCGCTGTGGAGCGGCTCCTCGGTTTCTCACTGGCGGAGGCACCGGTTCCCTCACGCTGACACCATGCTCCACAGAACCGCTCCCACGGGCACGCGTTAATGTGAACGGAAGCCGGGGGCTGCGCGGTCCGGCCTGGGCTGCGGGAGCCGCCAGCTGCCCGAGTGTCCTCACTGCGGGGCAGAGCGAGCGGCCGCGGCTCCCTGCGAGGGGGCGGCCGCCCGGGCGCCCGGTCACGGTCACGGCTTCCGGGGGCGGGACAGCCCGGCCCCGCGGCTGCGCCCACGCGGGGGTGGGGACGGCCGGGTTGGAAGGGGCTCGGGGAGCAGGGTGACCCCGTCTCCTTCGGGGACCTTCCCGGGAGGCAGTGGGGTTCACACGGAGAGAGGAAGATGAATGTTCTCTGCGGGTGGTATTTCACGGAGAAATAAAAACACGATCATCTGACAGGGTCCGGGTGGCAGACCTCACTGCTTGTCCGCCTGTGACCTTGGTCCTCCGGCCCCACCCCCACGGTGCCAGGCCGTGCCGCGGGGCCGCGGCCGCTGTGCTTACAGGGTTACGGTCAGGCAGACGCGGCCCCGGGGTTCCCCTGATCACCAGGAGAAGAGGTCTCGGTGCATCTGCTTTCCTCTCGCCCCCGTGCTCAGATGGGTGTGCGCCAGCCTGTCAGCCGGGGCCCTTAGGAAGCTGATGGTGAGAGGGGCGCTGTGTCCCTCAGTCACCATGGCCCGCTCTCCACTGCCTCCTCCTTCTCCCTCCCACTCCTTCCCTTCCTCCCTTCCTTCCTGCTTCCTTCCCTCCTTCCCTCCCTCCCTCTCTCCCCCCCGCCTCCTCCCACCCTCCTTGATTCATTAATTCATGAATGTCTTCCGGCCCGCAGTGCGGCAGGCCCTGAGGCTGGGCTGTGAGCATGGCGGCTGTAGTTCCTACTCTAACGGCTGTCAGAGTTGGGGGAGCCAGACACTGAGTGAGTAACTGGGTGAAGGATTGTTGTTGCAAACACCTGAGGCCTTTGGCGTCACTTCTAAACTCAGCGAGCAGCTGGGACCTTACAGCCGAGGCAGGGCTAAGGAGCCTGCCTCCCCCCCGAGTGTCCACAGAGCCACGTGGGGACCCCAGTCTCCGCGCGCCTGGGAGTGTGAGAAAAAACACACAACAGAAACTCAGAGTAAGTAAGCTTAGCCAGGTCACAGGACACAGACCAGCACATAAACAACGGCATTTCTGGAGAACATATGGAAATTGCAATGAAAAATGCAGTGCTTTTCACAGCTGCTTTGAAAAGGAATTAGTGTGAATCTAATAAGACGTGGCCGGGGCCTCCAGCTGAGAGCTTCCAGGGCTGACGGGAGGGACCCGAGGCCTGAAATGCAGGCAGGCAGGCGTGCTCCTGGGTTGAAAGCAGGCAATTTCCCCCAAATCGCTGTGCAGGTTAATGCAATTCCCATCAGAAGCTCAGCGAGACTTCTGTGGGCATTGGAAAGGTGATTCTCAAGTGTAGGGAGCAAAGGAGCTGAGACAAGTGTGAGTCAGAGGATCGCGGGGGCGCCCCCTCCCCGGTGTGGGGCCCCCTCCCCAGTGTGGGGCCCTCTCCCCAGTGTGGGGCCCCCTCCCCAGTGTGGGGCCCCCTCCCCAGTGTGGGGCCCTCCCCCCAGTGTGGGGCCCTCTCCCCAGTGTGGGGCCCTCCCCCCAGTGTGGGGCCCCCTCCCCAGTGTGGGGCCCTCCCCCCAGTGTGGGGCCCTCCCCCCAGTGTGGGGCCCCCTCCCCAGTGTGGGGCCCTCCCCCCAGTGTGGGGCCCTCTCCCCAGTGTGGGGCCCCCTCCCCAGTGTGGGGCCCCCTCCCCAGTGTGGGGCCCTCCCCCCAGTGTGGGGCCCTCCCCCCAGTGTGGGGCCCTCCCCAGTGCGGGGCCCTCTCCCCAGTGTGGGGCCCCCTCCCCAGTGTGGCACCCCCTCCCCAGTGTGGCGCCCTCCCCCCAGGGTGGCGCCCTCTCCCCAGTGTGGGGCCCCCTCCCCAGTGTGGGGCCGCACCATCCAGCGCAGTGTGTGCTCTGGGCCGGCGCGGGACCCACGGACCCGGGGACGGACCGGGGACGCAGAGGCAGCCGCCGGGCGGCAGCTGAGCGGTGACGGGGTCAGAGCAGTCCAGGGGAGAGGAACAGTCTCCCCAATGGGACAGGCCCATCCACAGGCCGAGGGCACCCTGACCCGGCCTGGCCCACTCCCGGCCACAAGCACCTCAGACGTGTGGGGGTGCGTGTGACACAGGAAGCTTCAACGCCCGGCGGACACATCGGGGAGACCTCTGGGGGCCGGGATCTGGGGAAGAGTTCTCACACCCGCAGGCCTGGCTCCGAAAGGAAACCATCGATAATCCTAAAACTCCCTCTGCCCCCCAGCCCGACGGGAGCGGCAGCACAGGGAGGCGGCAGTGAGCGCCTCGGCCACGCGCCTGGGCAAGCACTCGTGTCTGGGACGCGCAGGGAACTCTGGACGCGGCACTGAAGCGGGTCCAGTTGTGAGCAGACGCGTCATGAACGGGGATGTGCGGGTGGCAATGAGCCCGTGAAGAGGTGGTCACGCCACGAGCCAGGAGAGACTGGCAACCACGGTGAGATGTCACCGAGCAGCCCCTGGACCCGCTGCAGTGAGAGGCAGTGACACGGGGCATCCGGTGAGGACGGGAGCCGGGCCAGGCTCCGGGGGCCGCCGTCTGCCAGACGGTTTGGCGGGCTCATGGGAACTGACGGCCCGGCCGGCGTGGCTCAGGGGCTGAGCATCGACCTCTGAACCTGCAGGTCAGGGTTCAATTCCCGGTCAGGGCCCATGCCCGGGTTTTGGGCTCGATCCCTGGTAGGGGGCAGGCAAGAGGCAGCCGATCCATGATTCTCTCTCATCATTGATGTTTCTCTCTCTCTCCCTCTTCCTTCCTCTCTGACATCCATAAAAATACGTTTTTTTAAAAACTGGACACGCACTGAGGATCAGACTTAGCCGCTGCAGCCCTGAGCGTGCCTCCCAGGGCGACGATGCCTCTGTCCACACGTGCGCGCACCAGCCGCTCCCGGGAGCTGCCTCTGGGGGCCCCGCGTCCTGGCTGCGGGGGACCGGCCCAGGGTGGTCCGTCCGGACCGCAGGCCGCTCGGAGGGCTCTGGGCTTCCTGGAGGGGAGCAGGCCGTAGTGAGGGAGGAAGCACCAGAGGCCGCGGCGTCACCGTCCTGGCACCGGCCCCGCCGGCCCCTGAGCACACGGCCCTGCCCGCACGTGACCACTGTTTCCACCCGCCGGTCCTTCCCCGGGCGGCCGGCGCGGCGTCAGTGACGGCCTGGCTGCCGTCCCCGCGCCCTGGCCTCCTGCAGAGCGTTCCTCCGAAACGGAGAGCGTGTCTGAGAACTGCTCTTTTACATTCATGTCAGCTTCAGACTCCAGAATTAAATTCCGATTGCAGGGAGCGCTCGGGGTGCTTTGTGAATTCATCAGCTCTAATTCAATAGCCATTTCATTGCTGTTCGAAGGCGGAGAGCGTCCTGTCCGAAGGCTCACGTCAGGTAACTGGAGAGGCCGCTGTGCTCTGTCTGATCGCGGGACGCGGCGTGATTCGGCGTTTTCAAACATCACGACGCCTCCGAATACTCTCCGGGCCCTCGTGCCCTGGCAGCAAGGCCTTCGCGTTCACCGGGCCCCGCCGTCCGTCTCCTCCGGCGTCGGGGACTGTTTGCCTTGCCGTTAGCGGTTTACTAGCGCTGGACGCACAGGGGTGCCTCCGAGCCCGGAAAGGGGCTGACGTGGGGGAGGCAGGCGCAGCCAACAAGACGCTCCCTCAGCCGTCGGACGGCGCGGGGAGGTGGGGAGTCTGTGGGTGCGGAAGGTGCCCTAAGAGGGGCCATTTGGGCTGATGGACTCACACTTGCGAATAAAACTGCAAAGCGATGCTGGATCTTTCTCTCCTTTTCCCTTTGGGTTGCTGTGGAATCACTGGCTGGTCAGTGGCCCTCGCTGAGACTCAGTGTCCTCCGAATCTGGGAGAAGCGCTGTGCCTTACTGCGAGTTCACACCGAGAAAGCGGGTCCCTGAGGTGCCCGCCTTCTGGGCCCAGGTCAGAGGTGGGCGTGTCCTCACCACGTGGCTGAACGGGGACAGCGGGGGCTGGGCCTCTGGGAGAGGGACTGCCATGCACGGGTTTATTCCACTTTACTACCGGGGACAGAGGGGGCCCGGCCTCCGGGAGAGGAGCCGCCATGCACGTGCTGTTCGGAAGCAGGAGCCGCTGCAGGGTCGCTCAGCACTCTCTCTAAAAGGCACGGCTGTGCCTGAGCCGGGAGCACCGGCTGCCGGGGATTTGCACTCGGAGGTCCCATTGCCGGCTGTGCCAGAATGAGTTGTTTTGTGTGTGAGTCTCACACACCGAGGGCTTCTAATTAAGTGCCAAATGCAATGAAATTAATAAATGGCACCAATTTCCAGGCGTTAACATGGGCTTTGGGAGAAGGCAGTGTGGGCCCAGATTGATGATTATTCTAATCTCTTACGTTGTGAATCAATATCATGTAGCATTAAAACTCAATTAAATAAAAAATAAACGAAGAGGCAAGCGGCATGGACATCCGTCTCTCGGGCGGTTCGACCTCTCAGGGATGACTTAGGATCTGTCCGGTGCCGAGATTGTAATTGTCCTTATTGCTCGCTAGATTCCGGAATAATCGCCCATATAATTAGCATCCGTTAATGAGAGATATTAAAGCACCCGGCTCACAAATATACCGCCGTTATAAATTGTTCAGATCGAGCTGCACTCTTCAGGTTTTCTGTAACCTTTGCAGATGAACTGCAGACTATGGATGGATTAATGTATGTGATTCCGAACCAGGAATGTTACTCAGCCAGAAACCGTTTGAGCCAGCATTTCCCATCGATCCCGTGACAGAAGGTGGACCAGGTGGCACCTCCCCGGCGGCCCCGCCAGATCTGAGCGGAGGCCAGGCAGCCCGGCCGCACACCCGGGCCGCAGGCGGCCACCAGCGCCTGTCCCCACAGGCAGCGGACGGGACAGAGCGGGCCCGCGGGCCGGCGGGTGCAGGGACCTCGGGCGCTCTGAGCAAGGACAGGCGGTCAGAAGGACAGCCACACACGCAGGCTGGGTGGAGCCTGGCCCGCTGCTGCTGGATAAACTCCTCAGACGGGAGCAGCGCCTCCACACGGTCCCCCCGATGTGCCGGAGGATCACGGTCCGCAGCCTGGAGCCGGGCGCCCATGGGCACGGGAAGCAGAGGCTGGACGTACCTGACACAGGTTTAAGGCGGCCATCACAAAAGCCCTTCCGCAGCGGTCACTCATTCTTTAAACAAATGAAGACATGGAAAACCTCAGCAAAGAAAGAGTTAAAAAGAAGGAAATACAGATTAGTGCGTTGCACGATGTGGTCAGGGAAGTACGCAGGTGGCGAGCGCAGGCGCAGGTGCGATGGCCGGGGAGCATCGGTGGCAGAGGGCAGCCAATGGGAAGCACCCGGGCCCCTGCTCCTGCCCTCCAGGCGGGCACAAGGCCGGCGCGGGACTCCCTGGTGGTTAGCTCGGTGCCCGCCAGAACCTTAAGGCCAGGAGCAGGGTGGCAGGGGAAGGGAGAATGAAACGTTCCTGCTCTCAGGTGCCTGTGAACATACAGCATCCACACACACTTACCAAAAGCCGCAGGTTCGGTAGTGACTCGGCAAGATCGCAGGATGCAAAATCACCACATACAGGCCAGTCACACGTCTGAGTAGCAGCAGGCGTGAGGAGGCCAGAGTGGAAGCACAGCACTGCTCCCAGCTCACACTGTTCCAGCTCACACTGCTCCCAGCTCACACTGCTCCCAGCTCACACTGTTCCAGCTCACACTGCTCCCAGCTCACACTGCTCCAGCTCACACTGCTTCCGGCTCACACTGCTTCCGGCTCACACTGCTCCCAGCTCACACTGCTCCCGGCTCACACTGCTCCCGGCTCACACTGCTCCCGGCTCACACTGCTCCCAGCTCACACTGCTCCAGCTCACACTGCTTCCGGCTCACACTGCTTCCGGCTCACACTGCTCCCAGCTCACACTGCTTCCGGCTCACACTGCTCCCAGCTCACACTGCTCCCGGCTCACACTGCTCCCGGCTCACACTGCTCCCGGCTCACACTGCTCCCGGCTCACACTGCTCCAGCTCACACTGCTTCCGGCTCACACTGCTCCCGGCTCACACTGCTCCCGGCTCACACTGCTCCCGGCTCACACTGCTCCCAGCTCGCACTGCTCCCAGCTCGCACTGCTTCCAGCTCACACTGTTCCAGCTCACACTGCTCCCAGCTCGCACTGCTCCCAGCTCACACTGCTCCCAGCTCACACTGCTTCCAGCTCACACTGCCTCCAGTTCACACTGCTTCCAGCTCACACTGCCTCCAGTTCACACTGCCTCCAGCTCACACTGCCTCCAGCTCACACTGCTCCCAGCTCACACTGTTCCAGCTCACACTGCTCCAGCTCACACTGCTCCCAGCTCACACTGCTCCCAGCTCACACTGCCTCCAGCTCACACTGCCTCCAGCTCACACTGCTTCCAGCTCACACTGCCTCCAGTTCACACTGCCTCCAGCTCACACTGCCTCCAGCTCACACTGCCTCCAGCTCACACTGCTCCCGGCTCACACTGCTCCCAGCTCGCACTGCTCCCAGCTCACACTGCTCCCAGCTCACACTGCTCCCAGCTCACACTGCTCCCAGCTCACACTGCTTCCAGGTCACACTGCTCGCGGCTCACACTGCTCCCGGCTCACACTGCTCCCGGCTCACACTGCTCCCGGCTCACACTGTTCCAGCTCGCACTGCTCCCAGCTCACACTGCTCCAGCTCACACTGTTCCAGCTCACACTGTTCCAGCTCACACTGCTCCAGCTCACACTGCTCCAGCTCACACTGCTCCCAGCTCACACTGCTCCCAGCTCACACTGCTCCCAGCTCACACTGCTTCCAGCTCACACTGCTCCCAGCTCACACTGCTCCCAGCTCACACTGCTCCCAGCTCACACTGCTCCCAGCTCACACTGCTCCCAGCTCACACTGTTCCAGCTCGCACTGCTCCCAGCTCACACTGTTCCAGCTCACACTGTTCCAGCTCACACTGCTCCCAGCTCACACTGCTCCAGCTCACACTGCTCCAGCTCACACTGCTCCAGCTCACACTGCTTCCGGCTCACACTGCTTCCAGGTCACACTGCTCGCGGCTCACACTGTTCCAGCTCACACTGCTTCCAGGTCACACTGCTCGCGGCTCACACTGTTCCAGCTCACACTGTTCCAGCTCGCACTGCTCCCAGCTCACACTGTTCCAGCTCACACTGCTCGCAGCTCACACTGCTCCCAGCTCACACTGCTCCCAGCTCACACTGCTCCCAGCTCACACTGCTCCCGGCTCACACTGTTCCAGCTCACACTGCTCCCAGCTCACACTGCTCCCAGCTCACACTGTTCCAGCTCACACTGCTCCAGCTCACACTGCTCCCAGCTCACACTGCTTCCAGCTCACACTGCCTCCAGTTCACACTGCTTCCAGCTCACACTGCCTCCAGTTCACACTGCCTCCAGCTCACACTGCCTCCAGCTCACACTGCTCCCAGCTCACACTGTTCCAGCTCGCACTGCTCCCAGCTCACACTGTTCCAGCTCACACTGCTCCAGCTCACACTGCTCCCAGCTCACACTGTTCCAGCTCGCACTGCTCCCAGCTCACACTGTTCCAGCTCACACTGCTTCCAGCTCACACTGCTCCCAGCTCACACTGCTTCCAGCTCACACTGCCTCCAGTTCACACTGCTTCCAGCTCACACTGCCTCCAGTTCACACTGCCTCCAGCTCACACTGCCTCCAGCTCACACTGCTCCCGGCTCACACTGTTCCAGCTCGCACTGCTCCCAGCTCACACTGTTCCAGCTCACACTGCTCCAGCTCACACTGCTCCCAGCTCACACTGCTTCCAGCTCACACTGCTCCCAGCTCACACTGCTTCCAGCTCACACTGCTTGCAGCTGCACCAGGAACCAGGTCTCAGCACCGCCTCCAGCTGCTCCGAGCCCATCTGCCGGGTTAACACAATTTGCATCCGAAAACCAGTCATTTTTCGTAGATATCGACAGCCCCATTCTAAGATGCACACGGCATGGCAAAGGTCCCAGAATAGCCGTCTTGGGAGAGAATAATGCAATGGAGACTCGCTCTCTCCGCCGCTAAGGATTGCTCCGGGAGGCAGTAATGGGGGTGCTGGCAGCTGACCCGGGGCCAGACCGATGAGCACGTCCAGCCGCTTTCTGACAAAGGTGCAGGGGTTCGGCGAAGGGAGCGGGCTTTACGGAAATTGTGGCCGAGCCGCTGGCCCTTTGGGGAGAGAGGGAGAACTTTGACCTGGACCTTGTACATTACTTTTAAAAATGAGTTTGAAGTGTAGCGTGCATTTGAATGCACAATGTGGAAGTTTAAAGCTGCTAGAAAAATCAGAGAATATACTTGGCATAAGAGTAGGAGAGGGCTCTAGCCAGTTTGGCTCGGTGGATAGAGCATCGGCCTGTGGACTGAAGGGTCCCAGGTTCGATTCCCTGTCAGGGCACATGCCTGGGTTGCGGGCTCAATCCCCAGTAGGGGGCGTGGGCGTGCAGGAGTTCTCTCTCCTCATGGATGTTTCAATCTCCTGTCTCCCTCTTCCTTCCTCTCTAAAATCAATTTAAATAAGAGTAGGGGAGGCGTTCTTAGATGTGAGGAAACCAAACATATGACCCATGAAACAGAGAGATAATTAGAAAGCGTTTACAAATGGCCATGAAAGACAGGCTGCAGCTCGGACAGGAAGTGTTTGCCAAGCACAGGTGTGCCGGAGGGCGGACTGCGCCAGGGCAGCGGCGCCGACCTTTCCGCCTCGCAGACCCCCCGGGGGCCGCTGCGCGGGGTGGACAGAAGAGGGACACGGCTCTCAGGAGCCGCGTGAGGAAACTGTCAGAACAGATGTGCGAGGCACGGCAGGCCCTCGGCAGAGAGTGTGCAGTGAGTGTGCAGGGAGGATGCAGAGCAGGAAGGAGACCACTCCTGTTCGGGGACTTGACTGCACGCTAGGTCACAGGCGCACACAGAGCCTGCACGGCGCCATCGGGGAAATGAGCGGGTGGCGAGCGCAGGCGATGCGAGTAGAAACCCTCGAACGGCTTTGCAGGCGCTAAGCTCCGCACGGCTCTGGGCGGAGGAGGAAGACACGTGTGTTCAGTCTCACACGGGGGAGACGTCCCAGAGCCGTGCCCGGGGGAGTGAGCTGCGCGGGCGCCAGGACCTCGGGGTACCAGCATCAGTCCCCAGATGCCCCTAGCCAGGACGTCTCAGGACCCGACTCTGGGCTGCTGGCGACCTGTCAGCCGGTGCAGACCAGTCGGAAGAACCTTCCAGGGCTCCTCGCCAACGCCATGCCAACGCCACGCTGCCCACCCGATTGGCAGCAGCTTCCGGTCCTGTGACTGGATCCGGGACGTGCTTTTGAAAATTCATTAACTCTGATCGGCACGGAGAGCGAAGCTAATGCGTTTGGATGTTAAGATCGATGGCGTATGCAAACCGTGTGATGAGGTGCTGTGACTCACCGTGGGCATCCGCGCTGTGGGAAATTAATGCGTGTAACCTGAGGCACGCTGTGAGGCCCATGCCGCCCTCTCCCTGCCTTTAAGGGGTAACTGCATTCCTGTCCGTGTTTGTTAGCAGAGCAGTCACAGGTGTGGGTTGTTATTTGCTTTGTTCCGTGCAGTGCGTTGTTTTTATTTTATTCTTTGTCGTTAAGTCATTTCCAAGATTACCATTCAGATTTCTGAACGTCTAAACCTGTAAAGCTTCCAAACCGTGAACAACCTCGGACCGCCCTGGCCGGCGGCCTGGTCAGTTGGAGAGCCATCCCCGTGCACTCACAGGTTGCGGGTTCGATTCCCAGTCAGGGCACAGTCCTAGGTTGCAGGCTTCATCCCCAGTTGGGGTGCATGCAGGAGGCAAATGATCAATGTTTCTTCTCTTTTTTTCTTCTCTCTCTCTCTCCCCTCTCTCCCTCCCTCTCTCTAAAAATCAGTCGGCACATCCTGGTGAGGATCTTTTTAAGCGTGGACAGTGGGGACACCAGACTAGTTCTGTGGTGCAGCCGGGAGCTGGGGGGGCCCCCTCGATGCGACGCAGAAGGTTTCGGCCGCGACCTCCGTGCCCGCCGCCCGCTGGGTTCCGTGTTTCCAGTCCACCTGCCACCATCCGCCCCGCACCGTGGCCTCCGGCTGAGCGCCTCTCGCCGCCGAGTCCGTGGGGTGTAAATCAGGCGGGAAGGCTCCGCTCGCTCCTCTGCTAGATGTATGGGGAAGAAGCGCCATTTATTACTTGCTAATCAAACTGTAATTGCCTGTCGGGGTGATAAATAGACGGGGGAAGGTGGGTCTGAGTGACACTCGGGGAAAGTGCCTTTCAGCCTCACCGGACTGCGTGCGTGACAGACACGGAGCCAGGCGGGTGGAGGGAACGGGCCTGGGGATCGCACTGGCATCTCAAACAGCCGGGATGGCGCCCGCCAGCGGTCTGCGGGCAGAGAGGGCGACCTGGCTGCCATGTTGGTGTAACCAGGGCTGTGAGTGCGCCTGTGATCTCACGTGTGATCAGCGCCTGCACAGGGAAGGCCTCCTTCCGCTGCTCTCATTCCGGAGAGGAAGCTGTTAGCGCGGGCGGCCCCTCTGCATCGCCGAGGCTCCGGCAGGCGGGGCATCTCCGTTCTCTCCGCAGGGCAGCTGAGACAGGAGCCGCCAGGAGGGAACACCAGGCCAGTGCCGGCTTCGCCCCCGCCCCGTGGCGCTGCCTCAGTGCCCGCTCTGCGCAGGAGCTCAGCCAGACGCCGCCCTGCAGGCAGCCAGCGTGCCTGCGCCGCCTCCTGTCCGCGCTGGTCCTCACTCTCCTGTTCCCCGTGACCTGTCAGCCGGGGAGGGGGGCAGCGTGTGGTCAGTGTTCTACGATGCGTCTTTCCGGTGTTTTTCTCGTGGGCATGCTTATTGTTTTGAGAGAGAGGGGAAGGGGGGGGGGGGGGATCAGTAGGTTGCCTTCCCATAGGCGGCCCCCCTGAGGAGCAAACCCATAACCCAGGTATGTGCCCTGACCAGGAATTGAACCGGCAACCTTTCAGTGCGCAGGGCAATGCTCCAGCCACTGAGACACCCGGCCAGGCCTGGGGACATGTTTGACTGCCGCCACTGGGCGGAGGGTGCGGCTGGCGTGTAGTGGGTGAAGGCCAGGGATCTGCTCCACAGCCTGCAGCGCACCAGCAGCCCGCAAGGCGAAGCGCTCGGACCCAGGCTCCATGCCAAGGCTGAGCCCGCGGCTGGGGCACCTTTCCCTAACCCAGTGGTCGGCAAACTGCGGCTCTCGAGCCACATGCGGCTTTCTGGCCCCTTGAGTGTGGCTCTTCCACAGAATACCATGGCCTGGGAGAGTCTATGTTGAAGAAGTTGCGTTAGAAGAAATTTAAGTTTTAAAAATGTGGCTCTCCAAAGAACTGTCAGTCGTCGCATTGTTGGTATTTGGCTCTGTTGGCTGATGAGTTTGCCGACCACGGCCCTGGCTGGACATGTGTTGTTGTCTGTTTGTTTTGGTCTGAAAGATGTTAGGTCAGCCCAGAAAAGTCCTGTGGCTCTAGATCAACCCAAAAGTGGGCCTTCTAGAATGTTCTAGGACTGCGAGAGCAGTGGTTTCCATCCAGCCTGTTTGGTGAAGACCTGCTGTGACGAGCAGACCTTCCCAGGAGACCGTGTGACTTGTCCTCTTCCCGCTCAGGGACGGAGGAGTGCTAATGGCCGCAGTGCGGGCCCGGACACGCCCCGGGAACCTGGGCTCGGACAGGCGCTCCATCTCCCTGTGCGGAGTCACAGCGTCTGGAAAACGGCGCGGATCTGTCATGCGAGGCCTTTCTGCTCAGAGGGCGCTGGGGCGGGGGGACTGGCCGTCCCCGCAGGAAATCTGTCCTCACAGGGAAGTGCCCACAGGGCGGGCATGTGGCCAGTGGGCATTCCTTTGGGACAGAGGTGACCTGGAGAATACTGACCCCTGGGGCTGACGAAGGTCCGTCTAGGCGAGAGGAAGGGATATCTCAGCCCCCTTCCCTTCCCCCTCACCACACACACATACGCACGCACGCACGCACACACACACGCACACTCTCTGACTGCTCAGTAGCACCTGGGAGCCGGTGGTGGCTCGGCCTCGTCGTCCTGCTGGCCGAGCTCTCTGCGTGGGCAGCAGCCTCTGCCGGCCTCAGGAGAGGGCTCTGGACCGCAGCCAGTGGGCAGAGCGGCTGCTGCCAGACTCTGCGTCTCCTGGGACGTCTCTGTCCGCGCTGGCCAAGAGCAGCCGGGGGAAGGACGGGTAGGACGTGGCAGGCGGCGGGGACGTGTGGAGGAGAGTCGGGCGGGAGGAGGACAGTGCGGTGAGGAGCGTCAGAGGATTCCGGGTCCTGGCCACAGGTCGGAGGGGATGCAGTGACACATGGCCTTTTCTCTGGGAAGGAAGCCGATGCCCGCGAGCCGTGTGGCCTGGGCTCCAGTCTCAGATCCTCTGTCCTTCTCCAGGAACCAGCTGGAGCTACCAGATCAAGGAGCGGCAGTTGGAAGAGCCTCAGGCACAGGGGGAGGTTGGAGGGGACGAGTCGGCAGTCAGCTGTGGGGTCGCTGTGCCCTCCCAGGCTCTGGGCCCGGGGCTGGGCTTTGGCTCCCAAGTTCAAGGCCTTTCCTGGCTGCATTAGTCCGTGCATGCCACCCTCCGGCTGGGGGTCCACCCTCCGGCTGGGGGTCCACCCTCCGGCTGGGGGTCCACCCTCCGGCTCGGGGTCCACCCTCAGGCCCGGGGTCCACCCTCCGGCTCGGGGTCCACCCTCAGGCCCGTGGTCCACCCTCCAGCGTGGGCCCGGAGAGCTGAGAATGGGTCTCACTTGGAGCATCTTGTTCCCGCTCCACACCCTCTGCTGTGCATCTGCTGCTGTGACGACTCCTCTGAGGTCGGCGGCTTCAAACAGCACTGCTGTCATTTCTCAGGGGCCGGTGGCGTGGCAGGTGGTTCTGTGATGTGGGTGCCGGTTGTAGGTGTGGACTGTGGGCACCCAGTGCAGGGCAGTGAGCGTGTGGTGTGTGCTTTGCCAGTGGTGGGGGTTCGACAGAGGCTGTCAGATTGCGGTTGTGTGAACACAGGAGCATCGTAAACATCTGTGAATTATAAGAACACAGGTTTGCATTTTGGCAGGAGGGAGCTGCCGTATTATTTGGAGCTTACTTAGATCAATAAAAGAGAACTTTCTAGAATGTCAGGAAAGATAGGAAAGATTTTTCTAAAACTTTACACTGTAAGTTTTCACTTTACACAGTTCCTATCTAAAGCATTTCCCCAAGTCCTCTCAGTGTTAGCTGTTTCTGTTCACGAAGTTCTTTTTCGTTCAGTGCTAATAATATGCCTTTATTTTCTACTAGAGGCCTGGTGCATGGAATTCATCACTGCGCGGGTGGAGGCTGTCCCTTAGTCCAGCCTGCACCCTTCCAGTCGGGGATCCCTGCAGGATCAGGCCTAAGCTGACAGTCAGACATCCCTCTCACAATCCGGGACTACTGGCTCCTAACCATTCGCCTCCCTGCATGATGGCCCCTGACTGCTTCTGCCTGCCAGCCTGATCACCCCCTAACCACTCCCCTACCGGCCTGATTGATGCCTACCTGCTCCCCTGCCAGCTCAATCACCCATGACTGCCCGCTCCTGCAGGCCTGCTCACCCCTAACTGCCCTCCCCTGCTGACCATCTTGTGATGACATGGGGGCGGCCATCTTAGGACAACGTGATGGAGTGAGGGTCAGTTTGCATGTTCCCTCCTTATTATACAGGATGAGCAGCTCATTTCTCTGCTCCCTCCATGTGCTGCATTCAGAGACTAGAGGCAGAGGCTCAGCCCCTGCTGTGTGTCTTGTGTGTGTGACTGGGGCGCTGGCCTGTCCAGGAATGTCCTCAGTGAAGCAGACGAGGTGGCAGCGAGGACGGGAAACCTCCCTCCGGGTCCCCGAGCCGCTGCAGGGAGAGGCTCAGGGCAGCCCGTGGTGGGGCTCAGGTCTGCGGCTGGGCGTGGGTGGTGATGGAGGGGTGCTGGTCACGTGGCTCAGGGCCGTCCTGCTGGGGGGGAGGGCTTGTCTTCGCAGGGGGTCACACGGGGGTCACACAGGGGTCACACGGGGTCAGGGAGCCAGCCGCGCCCCGGAGGAGCGGCCCAGGGCGCAGAGGCTCCGAGCCTTCCCGCCGGGCCTGCACCGGGTGTGCCTCCGGGAGCCGCACCTGCTTCCGGACTGAGGAGGCGGCCCCCAGGTCCGGGCTGAGGGAGGCGGACGGGCCCTCCGCGGCGCTGGGGGCTGCGAGGCGCCATCAGGCCGCGGGGCGGGTCTGTAACGGCCTCGGAACCCATCGCCGCGTCTCCAACAGGCGCGTGTGTCCGCTCCGGCTGCCTCGTCGGCACTTTGAGGAGCATTAATGGGATGATGTGAAACAGCCCCCGCGCGGGGAGCCCTCCCTGTGCCGATCGCGCCTATAAATCTCCAGCGCGGCGCTGAGACATCTCGGAGGCGGGCCAGGCGGATGTGCCGGGCACACACGCGGCGGCCGCTCCCGGGCGTTAGGCGGGTCCGCGGGTCCTGGGCTGGGGCCAGGTCCCTGAGGCCGGGGCTGCGGGAGCCCGGGCCCACAGCTCGGCCCCTCAGTCCTGTGGCCGATCTCGCGTCCCCTCTAGCTCCTGGGCCCACAAGCTGCCGCTCCTTGAGCCTCGTGTCTGGCGAGCATCAAAGTCGTCGGTGCTCAGTCAGTTAGGAAAAGCAGGAACGGAGGACGAGCCGGCAGGGGCCATGGCTGTGTGGTCTGTGGGCTCACGGCCTTCCACTCGGGAGGTTTTTTGTTAGTTTGTTTGTTTTTAAAGATATATTTTATTGATTTTTTACAGAGAGGAAGGGAGAGGGACAGAGAGTTAGAAACATCGCTGAGAGAGAATCATCGATCAGCTGCCTCCTGCACACCCCCTACTGGGGATGTGCCCGCAACCAAGGTACATGCCCTTGATGGGAATCGAACCTGGGACCCTTCGGTCCGCAGGCCGACGCTTTATCCACTGAGCCAAACTGGTTAGGGCCCCATGTGAAGGTGGTTGGCAGTTCCATCCCGTTCTCTCAGCCGCTCGGGACAGCGGCTGGCTCTTTGGATGCCCACCAGGACCCCCGGGGACACCCGTTCTGGCGTCCGGCCTCTGAGATGCAGCCCAGGCTCTCCGAGGGAGGGGCCAAGAGTTGACCTGGGATGTTTCGGGTGGGACCGCCCTGGGAATCCCCGTGGGGAGCCCTGGCCCAGGCCCCCCAGGATCCTGCTGAGCTGGCTGTGGCTGTGGCTGCTTTCACTCTATTGTCCTGTCAGGCACGCCCGGCCCCGGGCAGAGCCGCTGTCGGTGGTGCCCCGAGGGGAATGGAGGAGGGACTGGACGCTGTGACCTGCTTAGCAATGGCGTCCACACGGGCCCGGCTGGCTCCAACAGGACTTAACTCCGTCTTCTCGCAAACTGGCGTCGGAAATCCGTCCATCCTCGGGAATGAAGGCCGTGCCATCTGTATTCGGAGCCTGACTCGCGTATGGATTTTTGTTAAAAACGAGGCTCCGATAGGGAGCGTTTTCAGCATTTGTCCGTGATGGAGCTGCGCCTTAAGTTTAAGCCAGTGATTCAGTCCGAGGCTCAGCGTTTCAGGGGGAGACATTCCCTGGGACTAGTTACCGTGCAGCTTAAGTAATGATCTCTCGCGATATCGATCCGGTGAAAGACCATTAATTAAACAGCGGCTCTTTCCCAGCTGGAGGCAGGGAGTGTAAATTCCCAGGCTGGGGGCGGATCGCGTGTGAGACGCACGGACACCGGCTGCCGTGTGGCTGACGTGTCCCTAAGCCACTGAGTCTGCCGCGTGGTTCTGGAGCTGACAGCCTCCCTCCTCCAAACAGGTTACATTATCGACAGGCCAGCTGCGCTGGGGCAGGACCTCCGTTCCCCTGGTCTGCGTTTTCCACGTTCCGCGCAGGCGAGCTTGGACCACGGGAGGGCGTGAGCGATGTGCGTGCCGCGTGTCCCTCGCTGTCCTCCGCGTGGGTGGCCGTGCAGACCCCCGTGGTGGCATGAAACCCACGGGGGCCGGGGACGCCGTGGCGGATTTGTGCTCAGACTGTGGAGGTGTCCTCAGAATCAGGGGCAGGAACCGGGGAGTCCTGAGCGGGAAGACCCCTCTCTTCCTCCCCTCTGTATCTCTCTCTGATTTTGCTTCATTTGTTTCTTCTCCTGCATATCAGTTTCCACTTCTTCCTCATTTAAAAAAAAATTTTTCTGAAAAGTTTGTTGATTTCAGAGAGGAAGGGGGAGGGAGAGAGAGAGAGAGGAAAATCAATGATGAGAGAGAATCATCGATCGGCTGCCTCCTACACACCCCACAGTAGGGATGGAGCCCACAACCCAGGCATGTGCCCTGATCTGGAATCGAACCCTGAGTTCCTGGTTTGTGGGTGGACACTCACCCCCTGAGCTGCTCTGGCTGGGCCTCGTGTTTTTAAACTTTTAATTGTGCTAAAATACCCACAACCTAAACTTACCGTCTTGACCGTCTATAAGTGCACAGCTCAGTAGCGTCGCGTACATTCACACTGGTGTGTGACCCATCTCCGGAACTTTCCATTTTGCAAAACGGAAATTCAATTCCTGTTCAACAAAGACCTGTTCCCCTCCCTCAGCCCCTGGCGCCACCTTCCTGAGTGTGCACCCTGGGTCCTGGCCGTGGGGTCGCACAGGATTTGTCTTTTTCTGACGGCTGGTCCACTTGCCGTCACATGCTAGGGGCCATCCGGGCAGTGGCCTGTGTCAGAACAGCCTCCTTTCAAGAATGAACTGCACCCGCTTGTGTGTAGAGGCCGCGTTTTGCTTATCCGGCCATTGCTGAGGGACGGGTGCTCGCCTTGTGGCATCGGGAGGGATGCTGCTGGGAATTGGGGGGCCGGTGTTTCTCCGAGAGCCTGCTCTGGGCTCATTAGAAACTCCGGTGTTTTCTAAGAGTTTCCCAGTGTGGGGTCTGGCCTTTGCGGCCTCGATCACTGTGAGGTAGTTTCTGCACGTGGCGTTCTGCACACTCCCCGGATTCCTCTGCGTGTGGCTGAGCGTTTCCCAGCCTCTTGCTATGAAGACCGTCCCTGCCCAGCGGGCGGCCTGACGGCGGTGCCAGCAGCGGGTGACCCCGTGCGCCCGGGTTTACTCCGGCTCCTATGCGACCAGGCGCTCTGCCCGTCTGGGCGAGGGCCTGGCTGTGGTGGTTGTTGCCGGTGGTAAGTTTGAAATCGGGAAGTGAGTCCTCCAACCCTCCTTCTCCCTTTGCAGACCCTTTGTCTGTTCAGGGTCCGAGTTTCCACAGGAAGTTTGGGACGGATGTTTCTGTTCCCGCAAAAACATTGGGGATTTTGATGGGGATGGCATTAAACCCATGGAGCACTGTGGTGTGTTCTGGTGTGACAGTCTCTGCAGAAATGTATCTGCGTCTTCTTCAGTTCCTCCCGCAGTGCTGTGTGGTTTTCAGGGCACAGGTCTTTCATTTCTTTGGTTAAGTTTATTCCTAAGTATTTTTTGATGCTTTTTTATGGAATTGTTTTCTTAATTTCCTTTTCAGACTGTTCATTGTGAGTACCTAGACATGCACTGATTTTCATGGTTAACTTTGTTCCCTGCAACATTGCTGAATTTGTCCTCACAGGGTGTGTGTGTGTGTGTGTGTGTGTGTGTGTATGTGTGTGGTGGGGGGGGGGGTATGTGTGTTTTGTGATATTGTAGAAGCATCTACATATAAGACCATGTCTTATTCATACAGTTTATACTTTTTTCTATTTGGATGTTGTGTTGTGTTGTGTTGTGTTTGTTGGTTGTTGGTTGGTCTTGCTGACTGCTCAGCTAGCTCAGTGCTGTGTGAACAGAGTGACTGAGCGGCACCCTGTCCTGTTTTGACCTTCGAGGGGGAGCTTTCCGCCTGCCACCAGGAGGCGCTGTGTTTGCGGTGGGCGTTCACACACATGGCCCTGACCATGTCAGGACCGTTTCCTTCGGGGCCTGCTCTGTTGAGTGCTTTTACCATAAAGGTGTTAGCTTTTGTCAAATGCTTTTTTTTTTTTTTATCAGTTGAGAGGATTGTGTGGTTTTCTCCTTCATTCTGTGATGACTGATTTTCACATGTTGCCAAACCCAGGTGGAGGTGAGGTTGTGGGGCCTTTTGTAGGCCTTTCCGGGATAGGTGACGTGTGCACAGCCCTGCACACCTGTGCGGCCTCCTACATTTCTCAGAATGTGCTCGAGCTTTTAAAAACTCCCTGTGAACATCTCATCCCCCACGTTTTCCTTTCAAGATTTTGACCAGACCCTTGTCCCGGTGCTGCAGCCTCAGGCCACTGCGGTATCGAACAGTTGTCACTGATTGTTTTCAACAAATCCCCGGGGAGCGTGCTTCTCTCGCGGAGAGAGCTCGCTGTCAGATCCAATAAAGGCGGAGGCTAAGCGGAGCTCCTCAGAGGAGCTTCTTGACAGCAGGCGCACAGCCGTCCCTTTGCCGCGTCCCGGCCTCTGGGGCTGGGCGTCCGTAGGCTCGGTGGTGCCGGGCTGTCGCTTTTTCTTTAATCGAAGCCCGTGGGCTGTGGCAGGCCTCCGGTGGTCCCGGCGTTCTGAAGGAGTGCTTTAGGCGTTGCCCGTGCCCGTGGCTTCGGTGGAGGAGTTGGTCTTCAGAGCCTCCGCGTTGCCTCTGCTTCTCCGGCAGGGGGCGCTGTGGCCTGCCAGGCCGGACGCTGGCAGGGAAAGGGTCTGTGAAAGGCTGCGGACCTGGCCTGTGGTCAGTGTGCCTTCTGCTCTCTGGACCTCAGGGAAGAGCGTGGCTGTGGGGACAGGACACGTGGCTCCTTGGTGACGTCTCACTGAATGCCCACCCGGCCACGTGGTCCACACGGGAGGGAGGTGCTGGTGGCTTTCTGAATGCTGAGAGACATGAAGGGGCTCCGGGACAGCCTCCCGCCACCGGACATGGGGTGGCCTCAGGGTTCTGAGTCTCTCCAGGCGGCTGGTTCGGAGCGCAGGACTGAGGAGAGCCATCACCCACGTGGCGGGAGCGTGGCACCATCATCCCAGCCTGTGTCACCGGCTCTCACACCCCCGTCCTTCCTCCGCTCTCCGCTGGGGTCTGTGAGGCGGAGGCCTCCCTGGCAGTGCCGTGTCAGTGTGTGTGTGTGTGTGTGTGTGTGTGTGTGTGAGGGGAGGGGGGCTCAGTGCGGGATCCTCACCAGGGAGCCAGAAAACTGCTCTGGGTGTCACCAGTGTGAGCAGGAGGATTGGATTTATATTAAATAAGTGGTTTGCCCTAATTAACTTTAATATTACAGATTTGGGCCTTTTGAACTCAGTATGCAGATTTATGCAAATTACATAGAGCTTTTAAAGTAGGAGCCCTAACATTTACATTTATAATCCCATTTATCCCGATATCAGTAACTCATTAAAGCAAGGGAGGCACTCTTGGGATGGACAGGCTTGATTATTTTAATTTCACTGGTGTCTGAACCAAAGGGCACATACTCAGTGGCTCCCCAGATGTGAGTGTGTGTGTGTGTGTGTGTGTGTGTGCGCGCGCGCGCGCGCGCCTGTGAGCACATGTGCACATGGACGCAGAGAGCCAGCACCGTCCGGGTCTCCTGCCTGTGGCTCTCTGTGCTGCGCTTGGTGTGTGTGTGCGATGGCGCTCACGTAGGTGCGAGTATTTTTACTGATTCCCGAGGCGGTGCTTGAAACCGAGGGACAGAACGCTGATGAGGGGCGTTGTAACGATGTCTTCATATCTGGTCACATTACATCGTCTATCCCGCCTCCCGCAGCCCCGGCCTGTCTCTCTCTCCCCTGTGCTCCTCAGCCTCCTCTGCACCCATCACAGCCCCTGACCACACGTCCGTGCCTTTGCGGTCAGCGTTCACAGGGGTATTTCTATTTCATGGGAAGCCATTCCCAGAGGAATATTCTAGAAAAAAATGGTTGCAAACAAACAAACAAACAAACAAAAAAGCCAGCAAACTGTGTGTATTACACGGAGACTGACTGTCTGCAAGGGGAGGTGGGCGGTGACCGCGGGGTGGCACCAGGAAGTACACCGGTGTGCTGTGAGTGGTCCGTTCTGCTCTGGAGAGGAAGACCCTGGGTTTTGAGCTGAGAAATAGTTCTGTGAGTATTTACTTCTGCTTTGTTTACTCGTATACGTGTGTGTTATTTTACAATTTAAAAAATACCTTCCGATAGCGTTCCTCTGTAATCAGCAGGATCTCTATAGGAAACGTCATGGGAAGGAATTCTCAAAACAACACAATACTTGGACCAAATGTAACAGAGGTGGTTAGGCCTCTGTCGGGCCGGCTGACCCTGTGGCGGGAACAGCAATAAACCTGTGTGTGTGCCCGGCAGACCCGCTTCCCAGCCGGAGCACTCCGCATCCCGCGGTTAGTGACCTCAGCTCACAGATCAGCTAATGCAATTCCAGTCCGACCCCGGGAGCTGCGTGCCGAGCTCTGACGAAGTAATCTCAGTTCTAAAGATGCTGAAGAAATGAGAAATAATAAAAATTAAAAAAAAAAATGAAAACAAAACACCCTGGCCTTAACAGCAACAAAAGTAGAATGCCAGAGTAACGGTTCTAGATATGACTTCAGTAAATCTCGAGACAGAGGACGGACTGGAGAATGGCGTGCCATGTGCCTGTGAGGGCGGGAGGCCCAGCACGCAGACAGGGTGTCGGAGCGCCATCAGCAGGTGCGGACACGGGGATCACTCCTGTTGGGAGCTGCCAGCGCGTTTTAAATATCAGCAGCGCACACAGACCCACTCCCGCAGACAGCACGTACACAGTTATGCAGTCACGCTGGCGTGTGCGTGTGCTGTCAGAGTGGAGAACGCGTGTACTGCCCCGTGTTCTGGAGAGAGACGTGGCCAGTCTCGGGAGGCATTTAAAGGCGTGTACCTGTTGAGCCCTGCAGCTTGCCCGTGCCGTGGACCTGCCCGCCGGGTCCTGCGCCTTCGAAGAGAACACCTGTGGCTTTGACTCGGTGTTGGCATTCCGGCCGTGGATTTTAAATGAGGAAGATTTCGAGGCGGAGCTTGAAGATGGCGACCGAACAGATGGACTTGTTCTGACCCCGGTCCCAAAACAGATAGAAGCAACATCTGAGTCGCTCAGGGAATGTTGATTAGCAGCTAAGGGGCAGCGGATCACTCTAGGAAGGTAAGGAAGTGTCCGCTGGACAGGTTTTCCTGACCAAGCGGCCAGCACTCCCGACTTCTCCCGGAGCTCCGGGCTCGGCTCAAAGGCGGCGCCACCCTACCAGGAAGGGAGCAGCTTCTCTGAGGCCTGGAAAACCCACAGCCGAGGAGTCCATCGAGCACCTGGGGCACCCCGATCGGAGCAAGAGCGTGGATTCAAGGAAGCTCTTCAACCACCCACAGAAAGGTCAGAGTTTGCGTGGCTAGGCTGAGAGTTCAGGCTGCGGTAGCCCCATTGCTCCCGCGAGGCCCCGCCCCCAGAGCGGCCCTGAGCTCCACGGCCCCACTTATTGATATATTGTAGCACCAGAGCGCCGCGAGGCCCCGCCCCCAGTGCGGCCCTGAGCGCAGCGGCCCCGGAGCGCCGCGAGGCCCCGCCCCCAGTACGGCCTGGAAAGCCGCGGCCCCGCCTATATTGTAGCCCAGGAGAGCTGCGAGGGCCCGCCCCCAGAGAGAAAGAGGGCCAGAGCAACCAAAGTCTGGGAGGTCAAACTGGTAACACTGACACCTAAGGGCTGAACTACAAACTGCCTTTTTTTTTTTTTTTTTTTTTCTTTTTCTTTTAATTAATCAAAAATAAATGGACACAAATAACTAAGATATAGCCTACCTAAAATTCAGGACTACCTTACAAAACTGAGGTGCAGTGGAATGCTGGAAACTGCAAGACTCTCTGATCCAAGAACCAGGCATACCAAATACAATAACAGAGGAAGTGATTGAACTCTACTGGACAATTTTATGCTAATTATACTATTCTTTATTTTATTTTCATTTTTTACATTTTTTATTTAATTTTCATTTTTTACATCTTTTACTTCAGAAACGATTTTTTTTCTTTTTTCCTTACTTGATTTTACCTTTTCAATTATTACATTTTTCAATCTCTATCTTCACTATTACTACTGCTATTTTGCAATTTTTTTTTTCTTCTTTTTCTTTTCCTCTCCATTACCATTTTACTTCGTCTTTATTTTACATTGGGAGTAACCTTCATTCTATTTTAATCTCTACTATAGCATCATTCAACCCTATCTCAATTCGACCTTTACCCCATCACTCTCTTACTAAACTTTAACCTTTTAGTCTCCAGTTTATCCTATCCCTTTCCGGCTTTAGTTTTTCCTCTATTCTTTCTGTATACCCCCTGCTAAAGCTCTCACTATACTCATAGACCTAAGTTCCAACCCCTGATACAAGTGTATAAATATCACTCTCTGCACTATATTAACTAGTTAAAAAAAAAAAAAAAAAAAACACACCAAAAAAAAAAAAAAAAAAACGGTTCTACTTTCTATCCTTTTCTCATTGTTTGAGTGAAGGTTGATTATTGTGAATATTTGTGCTTTTCAGTGAAATTGTTATGCTTATTCCAATGTTGTTATTGTTGCTTTGTATTTTTTTTTAAATCCTCTGTTTTTGTTTGTTTCTTTGACTTCTGTATATCATAACCTTACTTAATAATAGTGGATATTGTATTGTAGTTTGTATTAATCTCCAAGTATTGTTACCGGCATTGGCTGGGCTCAGTGGTTGATCTATGGCAATTTTCTCCACATATATATAGTTTGTTTCCCATTTTTTTAGTTTGCTTCTTCTCTCTCTCTCTCTCTCTCTCTCTCTCTCTCTCTTTCTCTCTCTCTCTCTTCCTCTCTCTTCTTTTTCTCCCTGTTTTCTAACTTCATTTTGTCATTACTTTATTTCTTCTTTGACTTTTTTTTTTTTTTTAATTTTTCTTTATTTTATTTTTACCTTCCTTCCTTCCTTCTCTCCTATACCCTAATTTGCCTATCGCTAGGGGTTACCTTTATTAGAGGTTATTAATATTGTAAATACATTCCTGTTAAGTGCCTCTCGTGTTGTACCTGGTAGTGTTGTATTTTGCACCTATAAATTAACGCAAGAGAAAGAACACCACATAACCAGACATCCTGAAAAGAGATACCATGGGAAGACAAAGAAACACCCCACAAATGAAAGAAAAGCAGGCATCACCAGAAAAGGAAGTAAACGAGCCAGAGGCAAGCAGCCTACCAGAGCAAGAGTTCAGAATAATGATTATAGGTTGGCTAAAAAGAATGGAAGAGAAACTTGACAATAACCAAGAAGAAATGAGGAAGAACCATCAGGAATTGAGGAAGAACCAAGAAGAAATGAAAAATGACATCGCTACCATGAAGAACTCAATAGAAAGCATCAAGAGTAGACTAGATTAAGCGGAGGACCGCATCAGTGAGCTAGAAGACAAGATGGAAAAAAATACCCAATTAGAGCAGCTTCTAGAAAAAAAGATTAAAAAGCAGGAGGAGAGCCTACGGGAGCTTTGGGACATTACAAAACAAAATAATATTCGAATAATAGGGGTTCCAGAAGGAAAGGAAACTGAGGTAGACGTGGAAAAAGTATTTCAAGAAATAATGACAGAAAACTTTCCTGAGATAGAGAAGAAAAAACCCACACAAATCCAAGATGCTCGCAGAGTCCCAAGCAAAATGAATCCCAGAAGACAGACGCCAAGGCACATTATAATTAAAGTGGCAAACAACGACAAAGTAAGAATCTTAAAAGCAGCCAGAGAGAGACAGAAAGTTACTTACAAAGGAACCCCCATCAGACTAGCAACTGATTTCTCAACAGAAACATATCAGGCCAGAAGAGAATGGGATGAAATATACAAAGTCATGCAAAGGAAGGGTTTGAATCCAAGAATACTGTACCCAGCAAGACTATCAATCAAAATTGAAGGGGAAATCAGGAGCTTCACAGACAAAAAAAGACTGAAGGAATTTATCTCCACCAAACCAGCAATGCAAGAAATGCTAAAGGGTCTACTGTAAAAATAAAGAAATAGGAATTGAAGAAGGAACATGGGTATAGAATAAAAATGCCATCAAATGAGTACCTATCAATAATAACCTTAAATGTAAATGGATTAAATGCTCCAATCAAAAGACATAGGGTGTCAGATTGGATAAGAAAACAAGACCCTTACATCTGTTGCCTACAAGAAACCCACCTCAGAAAAAAAGATGCATACAGACTGAGGGTGAAGGGATGGAAAAAAGTTTTCCAGGCAAATGGAAAGGAAAGAAAAGCTGGGGTAGCAATACTTATATCTGACAAATTAGATCTCAGAGTGAAGGACATAACAAGAGATAATGAAGGCCACTTCATAATACTAAAGGGTACAATCCAACAAGAAGAAATAACCCTGGTAAATATATATGCACCCAATACAGGAGCACCCAAATACATAAAAAAAACTGCTGGAGGACATTAAGGGAGAGATTAATAGCAATACAATCATAGTAGGAGATTTTAATACCCCACTGTCACCCTTCGACAAATCATCTAAACAAAAAATCAGCAAAGAAATATCAATCCTAAACGACTCACTAGACCAGATGGAATTAATTGACATCTTTAGAACATTCCACCCCAAAGCCACAGAATATACATTCTTCTCAAGTGCACATGGGACATTCTCAAAGATAGACCACATTTTGGGACATAGGCAAAGTCTCTTCAAATTCAAGAAGATAGAAATCATATCAAGCATCTTCTCAGACCATAGTGGCATAAAACTGGAAATTAATTACAATAAAAATAATCCAAAGAAATCAAATACATGGAGACTAAACAACATGCTATTAAACAAGGACTGGGTTACCAGAGAAATCAAGGAAGAAATTAAAAACATCCTGGCAACAAATGACAATGAAAACACCACAATCCAAAATCTATGGGACACAGCAAAAGCAGTTTTGAGAGGGAAGTTCATATCCTTACAAGCCTATTGCAAAAAAACTAGAAAAAATGGTAACAGATGAACTAACTCTACAACTCAAAGAGTTAGAAAAAGAGCAACAAGAAAAGCCCAGTGTAAGCAGAAGGAAGGAAATAACAAAAATCAGAGCACAGATAAATGACATAGAGACCAAAGAAACAATACATAAGATCAACAAAACCAAGAGCTGGTTCTTCGAAAGGATAAACAAGATTGATGGACCTCTAGCCAGGCTAACCAAGAAACAAAGAGAGAGGACCCAAATAAACAAAATCAGAAATGAAAGAGGTGAAATAACAACAGACCCCACCGAAATACAACAGATTGTTACAAAATACTACGAACAACTCTATTCCAACAAACTAAACAACCTGGAGGAAATGGACATATTCCTAGAAAAATACAAACTGCCAAAACTCAATCAGGAAGAATCTAAAAATCTCAATAGACCAGTGACGTGGGAAGAAATTGAAACAGTCATCAAAAAGCTTCCAGCAAACAAAAGCCCAGGGCCAGATGGCTTCACAGGAGAGTTTTACCAAACATTCAAGGAAGAACTAAAACCTATCCTCCTCAGACTATTCCAAAAAATCCAAGAGGAAGGAACACTTCCGAACTCCTTCTATGAAGCCAACATCACCCTAGTACCAAAACCAGATAAAGACAACTCAATGAAAGAGAATTACAGGCCAATATCCCTCATGAACATAGATGCCAAAATCCTCAACAAAATTCTAGCAAATCGACTCCAGAAGAACATCACAAAGATCATACACCATGACCAAGTAGGATTTATTCCAGGAATGCAAGGATGGTACAATATCCGCAAATCAATAAACGTGATACATCACATAAACAAATTGAAAGATAAAAATCATATAGTCATATCAATTGACGCAGAAAAAGCATTTGACAAAATCCAACACCCTTTCCTGTTAAAAACTCTTAAAAAGGTGGGAGTACAAGGATCATACCTCAACATAATAAAAGCTATATATGATAAACCCACAGCCAACATTATACTCAATGGGCAAAAACTAAAACCATTCCCTCTAAGAACAGGAACAAGACAGGGATGCCCACTCTTGCCACTCCTGTTTGACATAGTTCTGGAAGTACTAGCCATTGCAATTAGACAAGAGGAGGAAATAAAAGGCATCCAAATTGGAAAAGAAGAAGTAAAGTTATCCTTATTTGCAGATGACATGATATTGTACATAAAAAACCCAAAAGACTCCATTAAAAAACTAATTGACTTAATAAATGAATTTGGCAACGTAGCAGGATATAAAATTAATGCCAAGAAATCCATGGCATTTCTATACACCAACAGTGAAACTACAGAAACAGAGGCTAAAAAAGCAATTCCATTCACCATTGCACCAAAAAAATTAAGATACCTAGGAATAAATTTAACTAAAGAAATAAAGGACCTATTTGCGGAAAATTACACGACACTGAAAAAAGAGATAGAGGAAGATGTAAGGAGATGGATGAACATACCATGTTCATGGATTGGTAGAATCAACATCATCAAAATGTCCATACTTCCTAAAGCAATCTATAGGTTCAATGCACTCCCCATTAAAATACCAGCGACATATTTCACTGACCTAGAAAGAACTCTCCAAAAGTTCATTTGGAACAATAAAAGACCCCGAATAGCCACAGCAATTCTGAGAAAGAAGAGTAAAGTAGGAGGGATCTCAATACCAGACTTCAAACTATACTACAAAGCCACTGTTCTCAAAACAGCCTGGTACTGGCACAAGAACAGACAAATAGATCAATGGAATAGAATTGAGAACCCAGATATCAACCCAAATCACTATGCTCAATTAATATTTGACAAAGGAGGCACGAATATACAATGGAGTCAAGACAGTCTCTTCAATAAATGGTGTTGGGAAAATTGGACAGACACATGCAAAAGAATGAAACTAGATCACCAACTTACACCATTTACAAGGATAAACTCAAAATGGATACAGGACTTAAACATCAGACGGGAAACCATAAAAATACTAGAAGCATCCACAGGTAGCAAAATCTCAGACGTATGCCAAAATAACTTCTTCACTAATACTGCCCCTAGGGCAATGGAAGCTAAAGAGAAAATAAACAAATGGGACTACTTCAAAATAAAAAGCTTTTTTACAGCAAAAGAAACCATCAATAAAACAACAAGAAAGCCCACGGTGTGGGAGATCATATTTGCAAATATTACCACTGATAAAGGTTTAATCTCCAACATTTACAGACAGCTTATACAACTAAATAAAAGGAAGATGAATGATCCAATTAAAAAATGGGCAATGGACCTAAACAGAATATTTTCAAAAGAAGACAGAAGGAAGGCCAAAAGGCACATGAAAACATGCTCAAAGTCACTAATTATCCGAGAGGTGCAAATCAAAACAACAATGCGGTACCATCTCACACCTGTCAGAATGGCCAACATCAACAAATCAACAAACGACAAGTGTTGGCGAGGTTGCGGAGAGAAAGGAACCCTCGTGCACTGCTGGTGGGAATGCAGACTGGTGCAACCACTATGGAGAACAGTGTGGGGTTTCCTCAAAAAACTGAAAATGGAACTCCCATTTGACCCAGTAATCCCACTTCTAGGAATATATCCCAAGAAACTAGAAACACCAATCAGAAAGGATATATGCACCCCTATGTTCATAGCAGCACAATCTACAATAGCCAGAATTTGGAAACAGCCTAGGTGCCCGTCAGCAGATGATTGGATCCAAAAACTATGGTACATCTACACAATGGAATACTATGCTGCCATAAAGAAGAAGGAATTCTCATCATTTGCAGCAACCTGGATGGAATTGGAGAGCATCATGCTGAGTGAAATAAGCCAATCAACGAAAGAGAAACACCACATGACCTCACACATCGGTGGATGATAAAGATCTTTATAAACTGATGAACCAAGAGACAGATATAGAGAAAGTAAAGCAACAGGCAGACGGTCAAATTACAGTGGGGAGGGTAGGGATATCAGGGGGAGATAATAGATCAACCGAAGGACTTGTATAAATGCATATAAGTACAACCAATGGACATAAAACTATGGGGAGGGAGGGGATGTGTGGGAGGGAGGGAGGGGGGCAATAAAAAAAAAAAATCAAGAAAATATGTAAAAAATAAATAAATAAAAGCGTGTACCTGTTGACAGCTATGTCTCCCGGAATGTCGTCTGAGACGTGACCGGACACACCGGGGGGTTGTTTGCTGGGACTGACGGACAGCCTGTCTCTTGGTAGCGAGGCCTGTTGGCCGTCTGGGCGCGGGGCGTGTGCTGGGTGCGGGAGCGGTGCTTTGATAAGAGGCAGACAAACATGACAAACATGTAAGAGAAAAGAAGACAAAGGCTGAGCCAGGCACGAGGAGTGCCAGTGCCTTGCGCTGGGGCTGCGCCCGGCCTGGGGGTGGGCACTTGAGAGGTGGGATTCCAGGGGGAGTGTCCCCTGACGGGCAGGTGCAGTGCAGTGTGCGCAGAGGAGGACGGGCGGCGTGTGAGCAGCGGGCGTGCGGGCGGAGGAGCAGGGCGGCGGCAGCACAGGACGGGCTCACGGTGACGGTGAGGCTGGAGACCAGGCCACACCCGCCGTCCGGGCAGTTTACAGTTGCAATCCATGCACTAGCAGTGTCCCTAGCAGCTGCTGGCAGGTACTCCCCTCCTTTCCCCAGCGGCCCCGCCCCCTGGTTGAACTCCCGGACAGACTCCCATGCAGGGTTCCGGGGAGGCCGGCGTGCAGTGCCCTGGGAGGGCGACACTGCAGAGGCACACTCAGCGGCAGCAGGGGCACAGCTCGCTCGGGGGCCCCTTTCTGC
This sequence comes from Pipistrellus pipistrellus, assembly GCA_903992545.1. Lineage (NCBI taxonomy): Eukaryota > Metazoa > Chordata > Mammalia > Chiroptera > Vespertilionidae > Pipistrellus > Pipistrellus pipistrellus. Next base: position 94,610,175 of record LR862361.1, read on the forward strand.
TTAAGCCCCGGGGGCCGCCGATGCCCTCAGAGCGGAGGCGGGTGGAGGCGCCCAGGAAGTCAGTCGCCTCCGTGCCTCCCTCAGACCTTCCTTCCAGCGGGCCGGCCCCACCCTGAGCCCTGGGGCTGCTGTCAGGCCCAGGCTCCCCGGCCCCCAGGAGCCCGCAGCCCCGGGGCCCACTGGCGGGTTCAGCCAGTGGCTTCCGGGCACCGCAGCCTCCTCAGGCCTCCAACAAGAGGCTGTAAACCAGGAGGACGCCCTCTCACGTCCTGACCAGAAAGCTTGATGTCGGCACCTCGCTGCTCACAATTCATCGCTGCGGCAGGGCTGGCCCAGCTGCTCCCGGCTTGGCGCTGCGACCAGTGAGCAGTGAGCAGCGAATGAGCCTGAGGCTGGGCCCGGGGCCTGAGGCTGGGCCCTGGGCCTGGGGTTGGGGAGCAGCCCTCCTCCCCTGGACGAGCCTTTCACATGACCTTGGGGAGCCAGCTGACCATAAGCCCTTCCTGCAGAGTCCGCCTGAGGTAGGGCCCAGGGCCTGAGGCTGGGCCAGGGGCCTGGGGGTGGGCCAGGGGCCTAGGGGTGGGCCAGGCCTCTGGCCACAGGGGCCTGGGGGCTGAGGAGGACGGGTGCTGCGGGTGCTGCGGGCCTGGGTGCGGTGGGCTCGGTCACTGCCTGTGGGCTGTGTTCCCAGCGCCCGAGTCTCGCTCAGTGATTCTCCAACAGCCACAGGCCTATCTCAAAGGCCGTTTCTCCAAGAAATGATTCCATGTTTGATTGAGGCAGCGCTGAGCTCTGTGATCAGAGGCCACTGACCGGTGTGGGAGGGGCCTGAGACAGGGCGCTCCCCGCTGGGCCCCGAGTCCGGGGGCCCCAGTCGCCCCGGGAAGCTCCCCCTGGGGACAGCCCTGCCGAGAGCCTGGGGGATGGTTTCCTCCGCCCGCCCCTCTGGGCGCAGCTGTGACACCAGCGGGCATTTCCGGTGTAGGACACCGGCTGGCGGACGGGAGGCTGGGTGGCTTCCCAGCTATTCCAGGAGCGGCGAGGGGTGGGGCCCCGCAGAGGGGGAGCAGCCCTCCGCCCCTGGACGAGCATTTCACATGACCTTGGGGAGCCAGCTGACCATGAGCCCTTCCTGCAGAGTCCGCCTGTGGGGCGGCTGCGTCTCCATGGGGAGCCGGCGTGGGGGAGCGCACCCTGTGGGCCTGGCGCTCACGGGCTTGGGCCTCGGGAAGTGCAGGCGATACCACTGCTGGGCCTGAGGGGCTTCCGTGGGCCTGTGTGGCGGTAATGGGCAAATAGGCCGCCTGTAAGGCGTCTTAAAATAGCTGAACTGGGCCCTTCTGAAGCTACCGCCCTTCTTTCCTTCTTCTCTTTGTTTCCAAATATATTTCTATTATTCCAGAGAGGAAGGGAGAAGGAGAGAGAAGCATCAATGATGACAGAGAATCATGGATCGGCTGCCTCCTGCATGCCCCCTACTGGGGATCGAGCCCCTAACCCAGGCCTGTGCCCGGACCGGAATGGAACCGTGACCTCCTGGCTCATAGGTCAACACTGAACCACTGAGCCACGCCAGCCGGGCCCCTTTTTCCTTCTTTGAGCTCTAGTTAATGCCATATGCTGGTGAGAATCCAGCATCGCCTACAAATTGAAATGTTGAAGGACAGTAAAAGGCAAAAAACTAAAACATAAATTAATTACTTCGTGAGGAAAGTCTTTCCGATGAAACTTGCTATTCTGGGCACTCGCTCCTCTTGGCTTCCCATCCCAGACTCCTGCCCAGACCATCAGCAGGAGCGGCCGGCCATATGGAGATGGGCTGGGAAGGTGTTCGGATGAGCTGGTCGCGCCAGGAGCCGGGCGTGCGGCCGCTAATGGGCCGGCCCTGGGGAGCTTAATTCGCCAAACGGAAACGCTTTCTGAGAAGCTCGTATGACTTTTTAACACACTTGTCCTGGTTCGGACCCCGGGGATTTATTTAAGTTATAATTGAATATTGCATTTTTAAGGAGGTTTCTTAATTTATTGCTTCCTTCAGCAAATTCTGCTCCGTGTTGTTCTGTCGGAATAATTTAATTTTACATCAGCTAATTTAGCCGGCATTAATATTTCCCCGGGAAGCCAGGCGCTTGGCAGGCGCAGGAGGCGGGGAGGGGCGCTCTCCAGGCCGCGCGCCCGAGGCCGGCTTCCGCCATGGAGGTTCTGCCTGGTTCCACGGCTCCTTCCGGAACGGGCCCTTCCTCCCAGGGTCCCTCCATCCTCCTTCACCCTCTCCTGGCGGCCCACGGCCTCCCTCCCGGGGGCTGAGCGGAGGAGCAGCGCGGCCTGTTAACTAGGGACCACAGCGTCCTGCGGCGGCACCGATGAGCCCGAGTCATTCCGGCTCCACGAAACCAGAATGAGGAGCCCCCGTGCCCTGTAGCTGGTTAGGGACGCAGAGCTGGCTCCGCTGGGTCCTGAGCTGCAGAGGGCTTGAGGGCAGAAATAGAGACGTCGCGGTCAAGGGCCAAGTCCCCTGTGGGCCCACAGGACAGGGACGTGGCTCGGAGTTCTGAGGTCACGGTGACCGGGCGCCGCCGCCTGTGTGTGCCGGCTCTCGCTGGGAACAGGAGCCGCAGCAGCAGCGGGATTGCGCTGGGGCACTTCTGCGGGGAGAGAACTGCGTTCTGTGTGGGCTCTGCTAAAACCACCACGGTGGGCCCCGGCTGGGTAGCCAGATGGTTAGAGCATTATCCCGCCACGCCAAGGTTGTGGGTTCGATCCCAGTCAGGGCACATATTAGTACAAGAAGCAGCCAATGAATGTGCAACTGAGTGGATAACAAATGGATGCCTCTCTCTCTCCCTCCCTCCCTTCTCCATCACCCCCCCCCACCCCCCCAGTCTCTCTCTGCCTCCCTCCAGCTCTGGAGCTTCAGGGTCTGCCAGGGGGTCTTGCTGACAGTGGGAGAGGGAGTCATGATCGGAACTCTCCTGTGAGGCCCGTTCTGCTCCCAGTTGTGTGTGTGCTCAGCCGTGTCCGCTCCCGCTGTGGACGGCAGGTGTGTGACTCCGGGCCTGTGCCCGCAGGTGTCAACCTGTCGCTCTGTGTCTACCTGGTTACAGCTTAGGCCTCGGGGCTTCTGAGGGGCGAGCCTCCTCCCTGGGTTTTCCCAGCGGCCCTCACTCTGCCACCCCAGCGCTCAGCCGCCGTGTAGCTCCCTGCGCCGGACCTTCACTCCTGTGGGGTGCAGGTCTCTTCCCCTGGGCCCGAATGGACTGGGCCCGAGTGTGCTGCCCGCTGGATGGTCACGGCTTCTTGATGGACATGCGGGCTAACCCATGTGCGCACACAGCCTGCGTTTCCCTCTGCGTCCACCCTCCTGGGCGCCTTCACACATAGCCATGGGCTCACCAGTGTCTCCGGTGACCACGCACGCTGTTCTCCGAGGCTGGCCAGGCTCCTGTCCCCATCAGCCGGGTCCTTCACACACTGTCCCCTGCACTGGCGCTCCTGTGTCTCAGCTCCCCCCACTGCATCTCCTAGCGTCCGCCCATGGCTGTGTAGTTGCAAACAGTAGTGCTTCCTCCTCAGTGTGCCTTCCTGTGGGAACACAGGAGAGAGTGTGCATCACACAGCTCACCTGTCACCCGCCCGTGTCCCCATGGGGAGCGCCTGTGTCACCCGCCCGGGTCCCCATGGGGAGCGCCTGTGTCACCCGCCCGGGTCCCCATGGGGAGCGCCTGTGTCACCCGCCCGGGTCCCCATGGGGAGCGGCTGTGTCACCCGGCCGGGTCCCCATGGGGAGCGCCTGTGTCACCCGCCCGGGTCCCCATGGGGAGCGGCTGCGTCACCCGGCCGGGTCCCCATGGGGAGTGCCTGTGTCACCCGCCCGGGTCCCCATGGGGAGCGCCTGTGTCACCCATCCAGGTCCCCATGGGGAGTGCCTGTGTCACCCGGCCGGGTCCCCATGGGGAGCGCCTGTGTCACCCGCCCGGGTCCCCATGGGGAGTGCCTGTGTCACCCGGCCGGGTCCCCATGGGGAGCGCCTGTGTCACCCGCCCGGGTCCCCATGGGGAGCGCCTGTGTCACCCGCCCGTGTCCCCATGGGGAGCGCCTGTGTCACCCGCCCGGGTCCCCATGCGGAGCGCCTGTGTCACCCGCCCGGGTCCCCATGGGGAGCGCCTGTGTCACCCGCCCGGGTCCCCATGCGGAGCGCCTGTGTCACCCGCCCGGGTCCCCATGGGGAGCGGCTGTGTCACCCGGCCGGGTCCCCATGGGGAGCGGCTGTGTCACCCACCCGGGTCCCCATGGGGAGCGCCTGTGTCACCCGGCCGGGTCCCCATGGGGAGCGGCTGTGTCACCCGCCCGGGTCCCCATGGGGAGCGCCTGTGTCACCCGCCCGGGTCCCCATGGGGAGCGCCTGTGTCACCCGCCCGGGTCCCCATGCGGAGCGCCTGTGTCACCCGCCCGGGTCCCCATGGGGAGCGCCTGTGTCACCCGCCCGGGTCCCCATGCGGAGCGCCTGTGTCACCCGCCCGGCTCCCCATGCGGAGCGCCTGTGTCACCCGCCCGGCTCCCTTGGAGGCAGTCCTGCCCTCGCCCTGCCAGCCCAGCCGTTCTCCGCCCAGGCAGTGCCCCGTGCGTGTTTCTGCGCACGGACCCTCAGGCAGGAGGTGCGTGTACAAGGTCCTCCCGCCGCCATGCGCACTTGCGCTTCGCTCTGTGGACGCCGAGCCCGTCCGCTCTGCAGCCCACGTCTCTGTGCCCGCGCCTCCGCGGAGGGACGTCCAGGTCGGGGGTTACGGAAACATCTCCCGCACAGCCGTCTGTGGGCCAGCGTGTGCAGTCCGCGTGGGGGAGGCGGGGAGGGGCCCGTCCTGGGTCAGTTCTGTGTCGGGGTTCGCACTGTTTGTCTGTCTGGAACGGGGACTGCACACCTTCTCCGGTGAGCATTATTTCCCAATTACACACAGCTTTCACTCCTCACTCTAGGCCTCTTATTTATTTAATTTATTTTTCCATCACCATTTATTCCCTCTGTGTCCGCCACCCCCAGCCCCACCACCACCCGCAGTCATAAAGTTGACTGATTTCCCCCCTTAATTTCTTTGAAAAACCCAGTCGTTATTTTCTCGATCAAGCACATTTTTCTTTTGATCCATACTTAGCGATTGATTTAGTTATTTGTTGGCAAGTCTTCTGAGCAAATGAATTCATGTCCCATTTCATTTCGCCTTGCCTTAGAAAAATAGGCCTAATCATGGTACAGGGTGATGAAAAATGGGCTAGAAAGAGGTGGGGGGCGGGGGGGAGATTGAGAACGGGAGGAGCAAGGACAGAAAACCCCTGCCGTTTCGGGAGGTGAGGGGAGGGGGGGAGGGCGGGAGTTTGGGGACCCGCTGGGTTAGGGTGCAGGTACCCCAGGGTAAGGAACCAGGAAACGTGAGCGTTAGGAAATCACGGCCTGGGGCACGGGGGCTAAAGCCTCTGAAATCGATGAGGAAAACAGAACAACATTGCAGACCGACGTGAGCCGTGCGTGTGGCCTCGCTGTGGGGAGCCGAATGCGGGCTTTGCCGCTCCGTGTGCGGGGGCGTCGGCGAGCACTGTTGCCGGTCGGTCTGCAGCCGCGTCTGCAGCGTTCTCCTCGGAGCCGCCCTCACCGAGTGCCGGCGGTGAGGCCACGGCGTGTCTCCGTGGGCCCGGCTCCTCCCCACGCCCGGCCACGAACCACGCCAAGCCACTGGAGAAGGAGCTCTCCGTGAGTCCCGTGGGGTGGCCACGCATGGCCTGCCTGTTCCGTGCTGGAGACGGCTTTCTGATGGTGAGACCTGCATGTTCCCAGACTCGCCTCTCCTGCCCTGTCATGGCTTCTGGTGCAGGCAGCACTGCCCGGGGGCGGCGTAGGAGGTTTACGGAGACATTTCTGCCCCCCAGGGCTCAGCAGGTCCTGCGGGTGAAGGACGGTCTGAGCCCCCGGGACTCCCCCGCGTGTCCCTGGGGGTCGGGCGGAGAGAAACAGAGGCAGCTCTTCCCCGGGCCCGGCCTGGGTGCTTTTTAAACAAACAGTCTCTGCGGCTGGAGCACACACTGAGCACACCGCGGGCAGTCACTGCCGATGCGGGGAGATCGGACTTGGTTTCACTGGGGCTTCGCCGAGGGCCGCCCAGCACGTCAGCGACGTCAGCGAAGCCTGGAGCCCGTGGCGTCTGCGCTGCGGGAGCGGCTCCCCTGCTCCCGTCCCCGTCCCCGCGGCTGCGCCCCCGTCCCCGCCCCCGTGGCTGAGGCTGCGGCCGGGACGGGGGGGGGGGAGCCACGGCGTCGGGCAGACGCGGAACCAGTGCTTCTAATCGCAGAGGAGGTGAAGTGTCCACACCGCACCTTCAGGACTTGATTAAATATGAAGGTTAAAAAGCCTTTGTTATTCACGGGAATGTCACTTGTTATTCTTCTCTTTTGTTTCTGTGACGTGACCCATGACCTTGGCTGTGAGTTCCATGCTTCGCTGTGATGAGGGAGGGGCCGGCCATGCCTCGCCTGGCCTGGGCCCGGCCCCACGGGATCGCACCCCGCGGCAGCACCTGGTCCCGCCCTCCTCCCGGGTTCTGGAGATCGGGCCCTCGCGTGGCGTGACGGGGATGCGTGATCTGAGCGGTACTTCCTGGGCGTGCTGTCAGTGCCCCGCCCACGCCGCCCCCCACCCGCACAGGACTGTGACATCAACCTCAGGTTAAGCCTCGTTATTTCTGAGAATGTCATCTATTTATTTTATAGACGTTAATAATGTGTACTTGGCCTTGGACTTCACTTTGGTAAATATTATTTCTCCACTCTCTTGTTTACAAACAAGCACAGTCTGTCATTGAGCCTAGCCTTAACGTCATAGCTGTTTAATACTTTAAAGTTTTTATTGAGGGGTAACTTACCTAGAGTAAAGTACACAGATCTTAAGTGTACAGCTCAACAGGTTTCTCAACATGTTATTAGGAACATGCTCAGACGTAGGCAGAACGGTGACGTGAACATGCGTGCACCCACCACCTGCATCCTGCCGAGCGCGTTTGCTCCTTCCCGCCCGTGCCCCGGCCCGGCCTGTGTCCCGCCGGCGTGGCCCGTTCTCTGTTATCTCAAAGGACGGTGCGGACTCAGTACCCCTCACGCTAAACTCCTCACCTCGATGTCACTAACCAGCTTATGCTTACCCTTCCAGTGAAATGGGCAGACAGGGCAATGCCTAGAACCATGGTCGGCAAACTCATCAGTCCACAGAGCCAAATATCAACAGGACAACGATTGACATTTCTTTGGAGAGCCAATTTTTCTAAACTTAAACTTCTTCTAACGCCACTTTTTCAACATAGACTCGCCCAGGCCGTGGTGTTTTGTGGAAGAGCCACATTCCAGGGGCCAAAAAGCCGCACGTGGCTCTAGAGCCGCGGTTTGCCGACCACGGGCCTAGACAGCGTGCCATCTGATTGGCTTTTCACAAGACGTGCACCGTACGCAGCTGGCCCATCGCCGTGCAGTCACCGTCACCCTGTCCGGTCCCCAGGCCTCTTCCCAGTCCCAGCTGACCCTGGCCCCAAGGAGACCGCTGTTCTGGATCCAATGTTTTCATCTGAGACCAGCTCGGCCCTGGGGGACCCCGGGGTTCGTGGGTGCCCCCGAACCCTCAAAGGGGGTCACGGGGTCAGAAGCGCTTTTACACCACGTAGACGGCTGCCCTTCCCACGTCGCTCCCTTGTGGTGTGCAGGGTCCCCGGTCTGCACGGAGGCTGCTCCTCGAGGGGTGACCAGGCTCCTAGTTCGGAGCGGATGGTGAGCCGAGAAGAGAGCGGACGCCTCACACATCACGTCCGGCGGGTTCTCCCTCCGCCGGACAAGACCCCTCCACCCACATGGCCGGCCCCTCCGCTCCTGGTGCGGCTCCTGGTAACCACGCCCGCGCACACCACTCCACAGCTCCGTATAAAAGGGAAATCAGAGAAAGTAACTCATAATGAGGATGATTTCATATGTAAATTGGGTGCAGAAGCAGCGATGAGAATCCAGCTGTCTTCTATTAAGGAGAACATTAGGACATTTTCAAAATGTAAAACAGTATCATTCTTTCACCTATTTTTTGTTTTGGGAAGTATTACTTTTCATAAAATATTTTATGTGTGTTCGTTTCTAAGGCTTATCCTCTTTTTAATGAACTCAATGAATATGTTCAGTTTATCAGTTTAAAAACTAATAGGATAATGGAAATAGATAGAACCGGCACAAATCACAGCTTTGGGGGCTCCCACGAACCACATTCTGAGACGTGAGGGGACTGAGGCCGGAAGGATGGGGGCCCGCACTGTCCGCCTTCGCCTCCGCTCATGTGACCAGTGCATGCTTCTGAGACCCGTCTGAGTTGTCTGGGCCATCGGTGGCTTGTTCACTTTGTTGATAAATAATATTTCATAGTTTGAATGGGCCCAGTCAATGAAGGACATACGCACACACGGAAACACACACACCTTCGAGCAGGGGTCTTCAAACTACGCCCGCGGGCCACATGCGGCCCGCAGAGGAGTCTGATCCGGCCCGCCAGGTTTTTTGGGCAGTGAGCGCAGCCGAGGTGTTACAGTAGGAATTAGTAGTTCATATAGTCCGGCCCTCCAGCTCTCTGAGGGACCGAGATCTGGCCCCCACTTTAAAAAGTTTGAGGACCCCTGCCTTCGAGCGCGCACGGAAATACCACTCAGACCAGGACAGAGGTGTGGCCATCGTTGCCCCCTGCAGAGGGAGCTCCAGAAGCTCCTGGCCCGCAGCCGAGGGCTTCTCCCCAGGCCTGGCTTCTCGCACACAGGCCGCCCGAGGCCGTGGCGGGCTCTGTGTGCGGTGGCCGCTGCCCTGCACCGCCTCGCGCAGCTGCCAGACCGGTGCCCACCGCGCGCATCCCTCCTCCATGCTCCGGCCTTCCCTCGGGGGGCGTCTGGGCCCCACAGGGCTCCGTCCGCACACACCCTCCTGATAAGAAGGTGAGGCGGCGACGCCTCCAGTGTGGCCAGCGCACACATTTCCGGCCTGGAGTGCACGCTCCTTCTCAATGGTCCTTGGAATGAAAAGGCCCCCAACACTGAATGTGGGAGGTGTGCAGCTGAGAGGAAACTGCCACAGCGCTGGGAGCTGGGAGCGTGACAGCGCGCCCTGAGGGACGGGGGGCTGGCCGGTCCATCGGTGCGGGTCGGCTCAGAGGAGCCAAACGGACAGGCTCCGTGTTTTCTGTAAAAAGCGGGGATGGGGGCGGGGGCTCTGAGGGCTGAGTGCCTCTCGGCCGTGTTTCAGTCGCTCGCATCCTCGCCAGCCTCGTAGAAGCAACATGGAGGCGCTGTCTCCGCCCCAGCGAGAGGGGCGGGCACACCGCACGGCGTTCGCCGCCTGCAGGCCCTCCGCACGCCTCCCCGGGCCTGTCTGTTCCCCGGCGGCCTTGGTGGCTCTGCATGGAGCCCTCTGAGGTGTGGGAGGTGTGGCGCAGACACCGCCTGCGGCGTGGGTCCTGCCCCCCCTCCCGCCGGGCTCGGGCAGAGCAGAGGCTCCCGGGGGGGGGGGGGGGGGGGGGGGGGTGGCGCTGATCTGTCTCCACGCGGGGTTCACGCGCTTGGAGTCCAGTCTGAGAACGGCGGCCGTGCCGGTCCCGGAGACTGTCCCTGTGTTTTCCTGCCGTCTCTGTGGTTTTACATTTGACATTTCAGACCGCGACCCGTTGGAATTAATTTCCTATCGATGTGAGGGTGAGAGCAAGGTTAATTTCCTTTCTCTCTGTGCATGTCCCATGGCTGAAAACACGCCGTTCTCTGTCCAATTACTCCCGGGCCTTCGTCAGGGATCAACGGTCCGCGTTTCCATGTTCCCGGCCGCTGTTCCCGCCCCGGATCTCCGCCCCGCGCCTCTGAGGCCCCTCTGCCCGTGGCCCTGGGGGCCGGCGTCGGGGAGGGCTCCCCTTTCTCTGATGTTCTTCTTCAGAAGCGATCAGCTGTTCTGAGCCTTCGCTCTGGTGTGAATGTCAGGGTGACGCTGGAGACTCGGAAAGCCTGGCTGGGCCTCTGCTGGGCGGGCAGACCGAACGGCTCTCGCCCACGCTGGTCTCCGTCCTACCACGGCTCCTCCGTCTGCGGGGCTTGTTCGTCGTTGTACTCCCCCGTAGCACCCCCAGGCCCTCTCCGGGCGGTGAGCAGGCCGAGTGCAGGCCCGCGGTCGGAGCGGGTGAGGAAGCCACACGGGGTGCGCACAGGAGTCTGCGGATGGGTCCACGGAGAGAGGACACGTGGGTGCAGTTTGCTTCGAGGGCGCCGTCTGTGCTGGGGTGAGCCGGGCCCGGCCTGCAGGGCTGGGGGGTGAGGGGTCCCCTCCCCAGTTCCCTCCTGGAGAGACGCTGTGGGACGAATGGCTGTCACTCAGGGCCTCCTACCGTCACCTGAGCAGCTGCCGCGCCCTCGGCTCCGTACAGGAGCCGGTCAGGTCCCTGTGTCCGCTCTGGGCCGCCCCCTCCCCGGCTGCGGGGAGCAGGGGCGGGTGCCTGCGGGCGGAGGCACGCAGTGTTAGGAGCCCGTGATTAATCACGGCAGACACGCCGCTGTGGGTCCCCGGAGAGGCCGCCGCCGGAGGAGAGGGAGCTTCGCTAACGTTTGTTCTCGAAGAATGAGAGCCGCAGCCTGTGCCCTCCGCGGGCTGCGCGTGGACGGCGGGGGAACATGTCCCGGAAACTGACCTTGGCTTTGTCACCGGGCCCGAGCGTGTCGGGGAGTCTGGCATAGCCCGCCGGGCGGGGGGACTGCCGGCGTCTCCATGGAAACAGCAGAGCACTCCGTCGCAGGGCAGCGTGCACCTGTGGGAGCCGGCTCCGGCAGGAGGACCCCCCCACTCCATCTGCTCCTTCCCTCTCCCGCCCCCGCCCCGGCACCTGCTTCCTGTGGCCGATCCCCGGACATCCTCCTCTCTGTCCTCCCGCCCCCGCACCTGCTTCCTGTGGCCGATCCTCGGACATCCTCCTCTCAGGTCTGTCCTCCCGCCCCGGCACCTGCCGATCCCCGGACATCCTCCTCTCTGTCCTCCCGCCCCGGCACCTGCCGATCCCCGGACATCCTCCTCTCAGGTCTGTCCTCCCGCCCCGGCACCTGCCGATCCCCGGACATCCTCCTCTCTGTCCTCCCGCCCCGGCACCTGCCGATCCCCGGACATCCTCCTCTCAGGTCTGTCCTCCCGCCCCGCACCTGCCGATCCCCGGACATCCTCCTCTCAGGTCTGTCCTCCCGCCCCTGCACCTGCCGATCCCCGGACATCCTCCTCTCTGTCCTCCCGCCCCGGCACCTGCCGATCCCCGGACATCCTCCTCTCTGTCCTCCCGCCCCCGCACCTGCTTCCTGTGGCCGATCCTCGGACATCCTCCTCTCAGGTCTGTCCTCCCGCCCCGGCACCTGCCGATCCCCGGACATCCTCCTCTCTGTCCTCCCGCCCCTGCACCTGCTTCCTGTGGCCGATCCTCGGACATCCTCCTCTCAGGTCTGTCCTCCCGCCCCGGCACCTGCCGATCCCCGGACATCCTCCTCTCAGGTCTGTCCTCCCGCCCCCGCACCTGCCGATCCCCGGACATCCTCCTCTCTGTCCTCCCGCCCCGGCACCTGCCGATCCCCGGACATCCTCCTCTCAGGTCTGTCCTCCCGCCCCGGCACCTGCACGGGGTGAGCCGGGAACCCCAGGCTGCCACCGCCGAGTGATGCCGAAGACGCCTGGGAGACATACAGCGTCCCCTGCATGCAGAGCGAAGTTCACTCTTATCTCCGATGGCTCTCGTCCTGCCCTTTCTCTCCGGACGGCTACGTGCTCGTGTGCCCTGATCCGTGTGCCACGTCATAGCCTCTTCACCAATGGCACATGTTTGCCCACAGCCCACGGCTGTCACTCATGACTCAGAGGATCCCACCTGGGCCTCACCCATGAGCGGTCAGGGCAGGGGGCATGGCCGTCATTTCACGGGCGAGGGCCAGCCTCCCAGGGGAATCGGCAAGGTGATGGTGCAGCCGGAGGGCCAAGGGGCATCCCGTGCCCACGCCGCCGCCACGGACCTGCAGCCCAGGCCACTCTGCCTCCCGGGTCTGCCATGGCTCCCAGTGGGACCTCTGGCCATAGGCCAGAGTGGGGTCTCAAGATTGGACGAATCAGCTCATCCATCCATCCATCCATCCACCCATCCATCCATCCATCCATTCATCCACCCATCCATCCATCCATCCATCCACTTATCATCCATCCATCCATCCATCCATTCATCCACCCATCCATCCATCCACTTATCCATCCATCCATCCATTCATCCACCCATCCATCCATCCACTTATTCATCCATCCTTCCATCCACCCGCCATGGTTCTCCATAGACCTCTCTTTAAGCTATTTGCTGACCCTGCTGGCTCCTCATCCATTCGCCTCCTCCAGCACACACCCGATCCTTGCCTTCAACGTAGAAAGCTTAATGAGCGCATTCAGTTGTAGCTGTGAAACAATGAGATGGTAACTTGGCAGTAACGAAGCCTTGCACACACGGGAGGGAAGAGCTGTTTCTCGGTGAAGTGGCGCTGTGTGGGAGAGCCTGGAAATGGGCCCAGGCTCCAGACCCCGCCGATGGGGCTGGGGTGGAACAGCGCCGTGGAGAAGAGGACGCTCTGGCATGAAACAGCCCCGCCCACCGCCCCCTGAAGGAGATGGAGACTCGCAAGGAGGTTCAGGGTGTGGGTCTGTGTCTACAAAGGTGACACAATTCTGAGTCTGAAGGCAGCCCTCACTGCCTCAGGTCCTGTGGACGCCTCGTTTTCTCGGCTTTCCATCTTGCCTTGTGTTCCCCCGGAGAGAGGGGGCCGTTGTAAGAGAGGAGCGGCTGCACAGAAGAGGCATTTTCGCCGGACAGACGCGCTGTGTGTCTGAAGATCTCATGCTGCGCACAGAAGACCTGCCGGGCGCTGAGCGTCTGCGCACAATGGCGGCCACTGTGCCCATGAAAGGCCCCTGTGCTCGGGTGGCCCCGTCCCCCGCCCGCGCCCCGCTGAGTGGGCCCTTGAGCCTCTGCCCTTTGCAGCTTGTGGTCCTGTCCCGGCGACGCGGGAGCTATTGTCACAGCCAAGCAATCCCGCTCTCCCTTCGGCGTGGGAAGCTGTAAACCGCATTTTCTTAACCTCCCACGCCTCCGCCTCTCGCCGCCGCTGGAAGTGATCTTTACAGGATAAATGCCGGCTCCTCAGTGCCCTGCGGGGCAATTGCTCGGGTCTTGGAAGGGATGGGCGAGCGGCGGGGAGAGGAGGAGATCCCGCACAGCAAGTCACCTTGGAAAGCCACTGGCCTGCCAGGCCCCCTCCCTGTGGCCATAAAGGCCCATCTGGGAGCAGGTCCTCCCTGCCCAGCCGCCGGGGGACCCCGAAGTCCTCCACAGCAGAGCCCCCTACCCCAACGGGCCCAACCGCTGTGGGTGGGCGGGGTCCCCACACTTGGCACAAGTCAGACTCGCCTTCTCTTATCTACATAAAACCCCTCCGGCGGTGCCCGCATGCAGGGTACAGTTCCCAGTCTCGCCCCCTTTAAAAACGTGTTATAAATTATCTCAGGGGCGCGCTGCGTTCAAAACCACGCGGCTGGCAGCCGGGGGCACGCACCGCCCGGTGGACGGCACAGCCCGCCCTGCGTCCTGCCGTCGGGCGCCGCCCGGATTCCCAGCGAATGCCCCATTTTAGCTTCTTTTTCGTTTTAAGGTGGTTTTTAATGAAAAGAACAATTTTAATGTGCCAGTCACCCCTCAGTGGGGCTGGGAGAAGTTTTTACAGACAAAGAAAGACAATGAGGAGGCAGGGGGTCCCTGCAGCTGGGCTGCTGTTGGGCCGTCCCACGCGCTGGTCAGAGGCCGGAGTCTCCCTCCTCCGGGGACAGGCCTGGGCAGGGCGGCCTCCGGTCCCCTCGCCCTGCGGGAGGTTGGGGCCCCGCACATGATCTTTAGGTCAAGATGGGGGCTGGTTATGCACATGGTGAGGCGCTGGGCATTGCCCGGCGGTGAGTGTGAGCTCTGCTCGGAGGGGAGGAGCCCCTGCCCAGAACAGACTGAGGGGCCCGGAGCCAGGAGGACCCGCCTCACCCGCCAGCGCGCACAGGGCCGCGGGCAGCCGCTATCCGGGCCAGGGGCGCACGCTGGCGCTGAGGCCTGGCTGCTCCATGAGCTCGGGAGCCGGGACGGGATTTCGCTGTGTGTGCGCCTTGCTCTTCCTCTGCCTCCCACTGGAGGCTGGAGAGGGAGAGAGGGTGAGCCAGCGGAGAGCACGGGGCCTGAGAGAGGCGGTGGCGCTTGGAGAGGCTGACACAGGAGGACAGGGAGGACGGAAAGGCCTCTGGGGCAGTGGGGGGGGGGGGGGGGGGAGGCTGCAAGTGGGCCCACTCCGGCCGATGGCCGGCTCCAAGGCAGAGGCTCTGGCCGCAAGCAAGTTTCCTCAACCCGCACAGCCATGGCCCGGAGGGGTGGGCTCAGCGCCGCCTGGAGCCACGCTCCGGCCTGCGTGCTGGTTCCTTTGCAGGAAATGGAGCCGAAAGACAGCCAGCAGGAGCGGGTTCCGCCTGATCCTCTCCCCGACACCCACACCCACACCCACACCAGCCAGCGCCCCACTTCTCCCGTCCCCCGGAGCCGGCCTCGGCCCCTGAGCGCCCGGCCTGCCTGGGACCGGCACGCGGGCTGCTGTTGGCTTCCCTGCGGCTGGAGGGGCGCGGAGCACTTCCCAGTGCGCCCGACTCTCTTCCATCTTTAATGAGCGCGTGTTTGCTTTATCCGTCTCCGCCAGCTGCCTCTCCGCGTCCGCGTGAGCTCACACTATAAGTGTGGGGTAGTCAGTGCATTAATCTCTCCCTCGGTCACTGATTACCCAGGTGTTGTACCCGGGAAGTTCATTTGCATCAGCACTTAGGTATGTGCTTGCCTACGTTTTATTTTTGTTTTATAATGCTACTTCTGACAGTGGAATGTCTTCAAGCATATCTTCACACACATGATTTTACCTGTGCATGAATGTGATCTTATGCATCTTTTTAAAAAGTTTATCGGTTTTGTTTTGTTTTGTTTTGTTTTTGCTTTCTTCCCATCTCTTCCCTTCTCTCTCTCTTCGCCCGGCCAAAGGTCCCAAGGTGTTTCTTTTCTTACGTATTTGTATTTCTTACGTATACATGTAGACATGTGCGTGCGCTCGCGCACACACACACACACACACACACAGATGCACACATCACACACAGGTGGTTTTTGTTGCCGTTGTTTTTTAATTGGATCACATTTTACATGCCTTTCTATGTCTTGTTTTTCATACTCAGCAATACCTACCAAAAATCGCTGAACTCGCCTGGTATAGCGCTAACTCGTTCTTTTACATGCTTGTGTCGTATCTCATGATGTGTCTGACATAACTCATGAAGTCTTCTTCCGTAATTTCTTTTCCGCCGGAAGGTCTCAGTGGCCTCTGCGTGGCGGTGGGAAGGCCCTCGGCGTGGTTTTCTGGACGGCTGGCCGGGGGTTGGTGGGACTCTCTCCCTGTTTTGTTGGCGTGTAGCTCTTCCTGTGCTTCGTGTTAATCATTCCATGTGCCAGGCCTGCCTGGAGGCCGTCCTGTACAGGCGGCACCGCTCTGTTGTTTCTGTTCCGCTCACTTGGAGACACTTCTTGTTTGGAATGATTTAGTTGTGAAGGAGCTGTCAGTGCTGGTCTTCCCTCGCCCCGTTTCCGCCAATGTGACGTCCACATGTGTAACTACGCGCCGTCAGAACTAGGACATCCGCATGGCTGCGGCTGTTAACCGAACCAGAGCTGTTCATGTTCCCCGATTCCTTTTTCTGCCCCAGAATCCAGTCCAAGGCCCCACCTGGCCTTTGGTTGTCACGTCTGCTGCGTCTCCCCAGCGGCATTTCCCGGTCCTCCGTGGCCTCCGTGGCCTCTCCGTGGCCTCCGTGGCCTCCCGCTCCTGACGGGCACCGGCCAGTGGTCCTGCAAAGTGCCTGCAGTTTGTCTGTGGAAGGTTTTCTCAGGATGAGGCTGAGGTTACAGGTTTGGGGGAACTTCTCATCTCATACGGGAGGGCCACCCCGAGCCCCCACCTCCACCCCCACCCCCACCCCCCACATCAGCGTCCCTGGTGACAGTGACAGGAGCCTCGCTCCCTGGGTCTGGGGGTGAGGAAGGGGGGGGGTCAGCCACTGGTCACAGACAGCTCTGCCCCCCCTCTTCCCTCCTGTTCTCCACTCAGCCTGAGCCCCGCCCACACGCAGGGCGGGTGAGCGCCACCTGCTGGAGCGGCGGGTCCGTGCGTTACAAGCCCCGGGCCTCTGTGAAGGTTGAGTGGGGACTCGGAGGTTAGACAGACGCTCTGTCTGTCTCCTCACAGTTCTGCTCGCCGTCCATCGCTCACAGGCAGACCGTGCCTGCCACAGCGGCTCCTGTGGGATTCCAGGGGGATCCTCCATTTCGCTCACCGCTTCTGCGTTTATTAACGCGAGTTCTTCTGTCAGAAAGCGGTCTTCCCTCCCTCCGTTCTCTGCTGTTCGGTGACTATTGGTAATGGTGTGGATCTCACCCCTAGGTAACTATGAGGATGAGTCCTTCGCTTTCATTCTGTTTCTTAAAAACAATGTTGGGGGTTATTACTTTTTTATTCCTCAAACTTGAGAAATGTTCCCCTTTTCAGGGCGTGTGATTGGAATGTTCCTGAGCATTTTGTGAAATGCTGCAACTAAATCTAGACGGAAGCACTGCTTCATGGCCCAAGAATGCTCTGCTCCCGCCCCCCCCTTACTCCTGCGAGACCCCTCCCAGCCTCTCCCCGCCCCACACCTTAGCCCAGGGGTCGGCAAACTCATCAGTCAGCAAAGCCAAGTAGCAGCAGCACAACGACTGACATTCCTTTGGAGAGCCAAAATCTTTAAACTTAAACTTCTCCTAACACCATTTCTTCAAAACAGACTCGCCCAGGCCGTGGTGTTTTGTGGAAGAGCCACCCTCAAGGGGCCAAAGAGCCGCATGTGGCTCAGGAGCCTCAGTTTGCCGACCACGGCGCTAGACCATCTGTTCTGAGCTTACAGATGGGGCCCAGCCTTTCCCACCCGCCGCCCGAGCGCGCGTTCTTCCAAAGGGCAGCGCGGGAGCCGCCTGCGCCTGGGTCCGCTCTGAAATGCACGACGGCCCTGCATGTGGGTGCCTGCGCCGTGTGAGACGGAACAAATATCTTCCCAAAACCACTGAGCCCCTTCCCTTCCGGGGGATGCAGTGGCCCGGGCGTGCTCGGTGAGAGACGGCGGGGCCGGGCCCACACCCCGCCCCCCAGCCCGCAGGCGAGCAGCCTCAGGGAGCGCGTCCTGGGCCGCTCCGGGAACTGTGTCTGCAGCTTCCGGCTGAAAGTCTAATCTCAATGGGAACGTAGCGACTCTGTTTTCAGATTTTATTTTTTTACGAAGCCTCTCCTGTGCACGCTGAGCCAGCGTGGCATCTGCTGTGCCGTCCCTGCTCCTTCGTTCCGGCTGCGTGGACGTGCTCTTCTCTGCGGAGCGGGGCTCCTGTCTTTCTGCAGGGCGGCGCTGCCCACTGAGCTCACCACAGGGGACTCAGAGGGCCAGCAGCACGCCGAGGTCCCCGCGGTGCCTCACCACACACAGGCCTCACCCCGCATCCCCCTCTGAGGTCCCTCATTAAAGCGGCCACAGCGTGGACCAGCAGACCTGCCCCATCACAGCTCTTGGCTCTGGCTAACTCCCTTTAGAATTGTTTAAATATATTTTTATTGATGTCAGAGAGGAAGGGAGAGGGAAAGAGAGACAGAAACATCAATGAGGAGAGAGAAATATTGATCGTCTGCCTCCTGCACGTCCCACACTGGGGATCGAGCACACAACCAGGGCCCTGACCAGGAATCGAACCGTGACCTCCTGGTTCATGGGTCAACGCTCAACCACTGAGCCGCGCCGGCCAGGCTGAGCCAACTCCCTTTAGCTTTCTTATCGACCCCTTTGTTCCTCCTAGCCCGACGAGATATTCTAACTCAGATATTTGCACAATGAAATGCAGTTTTTAGCAAATGCCCTTTATTTACTGCTAAAGGCCCTGAACACAGATTTATGCACGGGGAGGGGCAGAGGGGTCCTCGGCTTGCCTTGGCGACAACCCTCAAGGGGCCCTCGATTGTGAGAGGGCTCAGGCCAGCCTGGGAGACCCCACCGGTGCACGACGGGGACCAAGGAGGGACTGTGGGAGCGCTCCAGGGGGTGTCCGCCCCGTCTCACCCAGTCCTGATCTGCCAGACCCCAGCAGGAAGCTTGCCTACAGGTCAGAGCGTCTGCCCCCTGGTGGTCAGTACATGTCATAGCCACCAGTTGGACCGTTCTTAGGCTTTTACATACAGGTAGACGGTCCCTGACATGCGATGGTGTGACTTGTGATTTTTTTTTGACTTCCTGATGGTGTGAACGTGAGTCACCCTGGGTAGGAACACTATTCAGATTTTGAGTTGTGACCTTTTCCTGGGCTTTGATATGCGATGCAGGACGGTGTCAGTGACCCCCGGCCCCAGGCAGGCCCTGAGGATCGGCAGCCCACACTCCACAGCGCAGCGGTGGGGCGTTCTCAGCCTGTGATGTTCCCCTTGCCGTGGGTTCGAGGGGAGGCCACCCCTTCGCAAGCTGAGCAACGTTGGCGAGGCGCCCTGGGAGCCAGACGTGAAGACACAATAAGACACGCAGCTTTCAGCTCTGAGGTTATTGTATAATTAGCCACTTCATATTACGGGCCTTTGTTTAATAGCCGAGAGCAATCTTTTATCGCTGTAACCTTTCTTCCCTTTGTGGCGGCTTTAATGAAAACTTTTCTAATATGTCTCTACTTTTCTTTCGGAGCAGAGCGCATATAATTTATTCTCTTTCAATATCACTCCAGGGTTATAATTAAAAGCATGGATTCCTCTTCTGTGACCCTCAGAGTCTGCTGAATGGTTGAATCTTTTTTAATTTTTTTGAAGCGCACTGAGTGACCCTCCGCCGTACATTTTGAGTTCTAATAGCACCTTGCACATAATTTATTTATTACTTCCATTGTAGCGTGTCCGTCTCAGTCAGCACCCATCCCTTTCATCCCCGCCTCCGCCCCGAGGTCTGGTCACCCAGCCCGACCAAAGCGGAGAGGGGGCTGGGAGCCGCCCCTGCAGGCCTTCCTCTCCCCCCCTACCCCCCCTCCCCCGCCTCTGCTGTTCCCATCGCTGTAGTTTGTCGCTCTAACAATGTGGGGGGCGTGGAGCCGTGCAGCATGCGGCCCCTCACATCGGCCGTCCTGACCCGGCGTCAGGCCTGGTGCACCGAGCTGCCTTCTTGCTGCTTACGTCACATCTGCCGGTGCTGGTGGCAACGCTTAGCTCTCTGTCTGGTAAGGGTCGTTTGCCCGCGTAGGCCCTCGTCTTTGCTGGTTCCCTTCCCGCGTGATGCAGGACGTCACGGCTACGTTGGACATGTCCTGCCAGACCCTCCGCAGCCACGTCCCCCACGCACGGCTCTGCTTGTGCAGGTGCAGTGAGAGAGCACCGTCTGGCCTCAGGGCTGGAGCCAGCCCAGTGAGCCGTTGCCATGGACGCTGAGCGCAACCCCGCCCCCCAAATATGGCAGCTGAGAAGCCTCCCTGACCCTCTCGCCGGCTCTGACTGCCCTGCCTCCTCCGGCTTCAAGGGCCTTTGTGATCGCCGGCGGGCGTGGCAGGGGCTGAGCATCAGCCTGTGAACCAGGAGGTCGTGGCTTGGTTCCCGGTCAGGGCACAGGCCCAGGTTGAGGGCTCGATCCCCTGTGTGGGTGGATCTCATCATTGATGTTTCTATCTCCCCCTCTCCCTTCCTCTCTGAAGTAAATAAAAAAATAAAATAATAGAGTAAAAGAACCGTACGATCCGTGGACCCGCCCAGGAACGCGAGATCTGCCCCATCTGGAGACGCTCAGCTGCGTCTCACTGCCGGGTCCCTCGGCCACGTAACAGCGTGTTCACGGTTCCGGGGGAGGCCGTGGCCGGCTTTGGGGGCCACTGTCCTGCCGGCCTGAAGGGGGTTCACACGCTGGCCCGGGGCTAAGAGCTGGGCCGCGAGGACCCCAGGCGTTCACCTGTGTGGCCTCCCTCCCAGAAGGTGCGGCTTCTCCGGCACAGCCTCCTCTTTCCCTGCCCGAGGCTCTGGGGTGGGCGTGGCTCTGGTGGGCGTGGCTCTGGCAGAGGGTAGGCGTGGCTCTGGCAGAGGGTGGGCGTGGCTCTGGCGGGGTGGGCGTGGCTCTGGCGGGGTGAGTGTGGCTCTGACGATGGATGGGCGTGGTTCTGGCAGCGGGTGGGCGTGGCTCTGTGGTTCAGCGCAGACTGCCTGGCTCTGGCTCGGCTCCTGGTGGTCCTTGGGGCTGGGGGCTGGTGCCCCGCGGGTGGCCGCCCTAAGAGGCCCAGATCAGGCGGTGAGGACCCGAGGGCCGGGACGAGCCCGCGGCCCCCGGAGCCGGCTCTGAGCGCCAGGGGCAGGCGCCACCGCTCTGTTTGTCCCGGGCTGAGCCGCAGGCCCTGGCCGTGGCGGGAAGGGGCTGGGCGGAGTCGCTGGCACCCCTTTCTCCATCCTGCCCCGTTTTTCTCCTTTTTCTTTCGAGGTGTCCAGGCTCCGTGAGCGATGGTCCCTGCCCGTACCCTGTCGGGTTAATAATGGCTCCACTATCCCCCTCCGTTCCCCAACGGCCTCTGTTACTGATGGTGTGCGGGGCAGGTCACCGCCCGGCGAGCCCACGGCAGACACATCCACCCCACACGAGCCATTACCCGCTTTTCCCGGAAGGCCCGAGTCAGAGTTCGGAGAAAAGCATGATTTTCTCTCTCCGGAGGGAAAACTGCTGTGCTAATCTCCACGCCGACCCCGGGCCAGTCCTGCCTCCCGGGCGGCGCGGGCCCGGCTGGCGGAGGCCGTTCCTCACGCAGCCAGAGCGCCGCGCTGGGCCCCGGCACAGGGAAGGGAGCCCTGGGCCCCACACGGGAGCCCCCAGCCCTGGGCCTGTCCAGCTCTGGCCGCTGTGGCAGGTGCCCGCCTGGTGCGGTCACATGGGGGAGGCCATCAGACCGCCCGGCCACAGCGCTGCCCCTCACCGCGCCTCCAGCTCCCCCAGAGCCGCAGGAGCCGCTGCCTCAGCCACCGGGAACCAGACGAGGGTCCCGGAAAAGGGGGAGGGGGGGAGAGACATGGATACGGAGAGGGACAGAGAGAGATATGAGAACAGAGGCCAAGGCCCAGACACCCACTGTGGCTCAGGTTTGCCGAGCACTGGCCTGGCATCCCGCCTGGTGGGCTGGCAGAGGGGAGGTGCACAGTTAGGGGCGGGGCCTGCGGAGAAAGGACTGCCTGGGGGGGGTGAGGGGGGCGTGGAGGGAAGTGAATTCGGTTCTTGATTCTTCAGCTTCCTTTGAAAAGTTACTCTCCTCTCCCAGCCTCAGTTTCCTGCCTGTAAAATGGGCACGACAGCAGTAGCTCACCACCATGCCACCCAGTTTCTAGAAATTGTTTCATGCGATTCCGGTGCCAATGCTGAGAGAGGGGAGCCGTTATCCTCCCCAAACAGAGGAGGGCTAAGCAGGTGCTCTGAGCGCACAGCAGGGGCGTCAGGGCGGCCCCCCACGCAGGGACCACCATCCTGTCCTGTCCTGCCCACCCCTCTCCAGCAGGCCGGAGGCGGCACAGCGCACGGGGCTCGGAGCACAGGGCTCGCCACGTCAGTCCTGTCCCACGGCGAGGAGGTGGAGAGGGGGTAGGCAGGGCCCATCCGGGTGTGAGCAGAGTGGAGCGGGTGTGCACCCTCCCGGCACCCTCACAGGGACAGCTGCTGCCGAGGAGCCGGCGGCGCGGGGCTGACTCCGGCCGCGGAGGCACGGAGGGCGGTCCCCGTCGCCGGAGGAAGAGCCGGCTGACCGTGGGCGCGGGTGTGGACGGCGTCAGAGCCGGGAGGGAGAATCTGAGGCCACGTTCTCAAACCTCCAACCAGCAGGGAGGACGCGGAGCTGAGCTGCCGGGTGGGATTCGGGCGCCGGTGCCTCCACCTGGTCTGTCCCGCTCCCGGGCCGAGGTAGAGCTGTGGTCTCACCGCCTTCGGGGGGCGAGGAGCCCGGTACAGGGGCCCCTGCCGGGCTTCATGTCCGCTCAGAGCCGCCCTGCGCACAGGCATCGCGGCGCCTGTGGGTGCGGACGTGTGCCAGCCGGGGTCCGGCGGAACCGGAGCGGCCCTGCCTGCCCCCTCAGGCCGGCTCCCGGTGTCCTCCCTGGTAGCCAGGTGACGGCACGGCCACCAAAAGGACCCTTTTAAAATGGAAGGGAGCCGAAACCAGTGTGGCTCAGTGGATAGAGCGTCAGCCTGCGGACTGAAGGGTCCCAGGTTTGATTCCGGTCAAGGGCATGGACCTTGGTTGCGGGCACGCCGCCTGGAACCCCGTTAACCGAGAGGCCGGGACCCCGAGGCGGCGGCAGCCCGGCCTCAGACCCCCGTTCCAGCTCTGATCAAACAGAGCAGCTGTAAGTGGGTTTCTTCCTCCGGGGCTCAGAAACGGCTGCTCTGCACGTTTCTGCCCTGGTTTTTTAAATGTTCTTGAATATCCACTGAAACGAATCCAAAGTTGCTTCAGTACTCGCAGGAGGAAACCACAGACCCAATTACACGTTCCCAGTGGAGCAGCCACATCATTATGTCACCAAACCTTCCACTGGATTCCCATCCTCCTCTGTTCATCCGTGTGTACATGACCGGCCACCGTCCTGGCTTGTGTTAAAAGTGTCAAAGATCAGAATACTTCCTGATAATCAAAGAAATGTGCCTCTTCCAAAAGCCAGGCGTGGGCAGCACGGGGGGCGGGGGGGTGGGGGGGGGCTGGAGGCTCCCCACGGAGACCTTGGGTGCCCCCCAAGTGCCCGCTGTGGGCCCACTGCCACTCCTAAGGGAATGTCATTCCAGCAGTTCCTGTTGTTCTCGGGGTTTATAAATTCTCCAGATCCAGGCCCCAGGGGGCATGGCCGTGTGCACCTGGCCCTGGGTGTGTCCCTCCGCCTGAGCCAGGCCTGGGACTCAGGTGGCTGATGAACTTGGTTCTGTTTCCGTGGCATCGGCTGAACACGTGCCCTGACTTCCCTTCCTGGTCTGGGTGCTCACCGGGCTGCTTCCGCCCACCATGAGCCCGGTGCGTGTGGAACTGGTGCCGGGGTCATACCTCTGAGAGCAGCTGCTGTGTCTGGCATGGAGCTCACCATGGATCTCCCAGCCGGACGCCCCCACCCCCTGCCACAGGCAGAGCCCCCTTCCCTGGGCCTCGTCCCTCAGTGCCCACGGCCGAAGGCCCAGCACCTCCTCTGCGGTCCGTCTTCTCTGAAGTGGGGACCCTCCCTCTGCTCACGGTCTCAGGAAAGCGGCGGGAGGACCGGGTGAGAAACCAGGAGCCTGGAGAGGCCCCTCGGAACCAGTCCTCCCGCCCTGGGCAAGCCGGGGGCCTGCTGGGGGGACGTTGACAGCACCCCGGGGAGCCCGCGCCTCCGGGCAGGGGGGCCGGCCGGTGACTGCTTCCTGCCGCCTCCCGCCCGCGTCCCTGAGCTGAGCCACGTCTGTCCACGATGGACTCAGTCTTCTTCTATTTTTCCTGTTTTCTTTATCACCAAACCGTTGAGTTAGAAGTCACAGTGATAAGATCTCCTTCTGAACATTGGAATTAAGATGGGAGACTAAGAAAGGTTCACAGAAAACCATGCGGGCGTGTATTTTAATAAAGTCAAAGGCAGGAACTCTCTCCGGCTTTCTGTCACAGCCTCCGGGGAGCCGTGTGATTGGAGTTAGTGTGTGGAGTCAGGCAGTGACGCCGGGCGCACCCCGGGCTCGCTGTGGGAGCTGTCATGCTCACGTTTCCGGGAGCGGAGCAGCTGCCCTCATGGTGGGGCGCCCGGCGCTCCCTGTGAGAAGGGCACTGAGGCCGGAGGGACGCTTGTTTATTGCGGAGAGTATTTCACAGCACACAAGTCAAAACAAAACGTCTCAGCTCCCCACCGAGCGCTCCCCAGTTCACACAGCATGTTACACACACATGTCAAAGCACGTGTGTAATACTGTCCCTATGCACAGAGCATGCCGGCTCACCACTGTTCACATGGTATGTCACATACACACATGTTAAAGCATGTGTGTAATGCTGTTCCTATGCACAGAGGATGCCGGCTCACCACTGTTCACATGCATGTTACACACACGTGTTGAAGCATGTGTGTAATACTATCTCTATGCACAGAGGATGCTGGTTCACACAGCATGTTACACACACATGCTGAGACACGTGTGTAACACTGTTCCTATGCACAGAGCATGCCGGCTCACCACTGTTCACATGGCATGTCACACACACACATGTTGAAGCATGTGTGTAACACTGTCCCTATGCACAGAGGATGCTGGTTCACACAGCATGTTACACACACATGCTGAGACACGTGTGTAACACTGTCCCTATGCACAGAGCATGCGGACGCCTTTATTGCATGCGGTGGATGGCACTGCCGGTGCTGCTTGGAGTCCTGTCAGGAAGCTCTCACTTCTGGTAACAGAAACCCGGCCGTAAGCAAGTTCGCCCGGAACGAAGGACGCTGGCACGTGGCACAGGAAGTCAGGGGCGGGAAGAGGAGCGGGGTGGCCCATGGCGCCGTCAGGGGTCAAGGTCAAGGACCCAGGCGCTGCCTGTTCTCACTGTGCTGCCGCTGGCATCAGCTTCAGGCCAAGGCCGCGCCCCTGGCGGACGTGCCATCGTCCCCGCGGGACGGCCCGCGTCCTTGTCCGTGGGCGGAGGGGGGCCAGGGAGCCGGGTCCCCGGGGAGCGGAGGGCCTGCCCTTCCGTCAGGGGTGCCGCCCAGAAGAGGAGGTCCCCGGGCACCGGCAGGGGCACAGGCTGCAGGGGCTTCTGTGAGCCCCTGGCCGGAGGGAGGGACACCATGATTGGCCG
This sequence comes from Pipistrellus pipistrellus, assembly GCA_903992545.1. NCBI lineage: Eukaryota > Metazoa > Chordata > Mammalia > Chiroptera > Vespertilionidae > Pipistrellus > Pipistrellus pipistrellus. Next base: position 94,635,202 of record LR862361.1, read on the forward strand.
GACGCGGGCCGGTCCGCGCTGCACTGCGGCTGGGAAACGGGAGGCTTGGAGCAGGCGGTGGGCAGAGTGCCCGCCTCGGGAGCCCCCGTTCTCACTGAGCTCTGAGCGGGCGGAGGGCCCAGCCCGCCCCCCGGTGTCTGAGCAGGGGCAGGGACCCCCGTCCTCTGAGGGTCAGGTGGGACTGGTGCTGGCACCGGGGAGCGCAGGTCTGCGGGGAGAGGGCTCGGGGCGCTGCCTTTCCCGTGTCCCTGCGGGGACGGCGCGGCCACAGCCGCCAGAATCTGAGGTGAAGCCGCCGTGGGCAGACATCTTCGTTGTCGTTGAAATCGGGTTTTTAACAGGAGAGGGGGTCAGGGAGACCGGTACCTCTCCTGGGGGTGGATCCTTACTAACCTAACTAGAGGCCCGAGGCACTAAAATCCGTACAGTAGGCCTTCCTTCCCCTGCTTCCAGCACCGGCTCCCGCTGGCACCGGGAGCCGGGAGCGGGCTGGCTCCCCTCCGCCCGGCTCCATCGGGAAGGACTCCGGAAGACATCGGTCTAATTAGCATGTTGCCCTTTTATTGTTACAGATGTCCTCGAAGTCCGGCATTTTTGTTGTATGTTTATGGCAGGAGATAAGTTTTCCTCATGAGTTCTTACTTAAACTGGCACAGAAATGAAAAACTAAAAGAAAAGAGCTTAAAGATGTAAACGATAATAAGTGAAAATTTTAGTATTATTATTCTTAATGCACTTTTTTATTTTTCAGTTCCCTTGAAGCAATGCCATGTAATATTCAGAGTGATGAGCGTTTTTGGAGAATCATTCTGAGAAGTAATAGGCATACTTGAAATCACGCTGGCACAAATCAGATGTTAAAGCAAAAAGTTACCGTTTTTAAATTGTTCTATTAAATGGGTAACTTCATGTGTAATAAATATTCGCTTTTAACGTGAGGTGCCAGGGTAACCTATACTAATGCGAAATGGAATAATTTTTATGGTTCTCTAAAGGAATCTATAAAGGAGTCATAAATATTACCGTAAAACTTTAAAAAGTGTTTTTATGGGACTAAAAATTGAAAACTTCCTAATAGGGAAATTTTCTTAAATGAGAAATGAGGTAAGTTGATCATAGAGACCTCAAAAGGTAATATATCCAGCAGAAAGCCTGAACAAGCAATAACTCCGTAAGATAATTTTATACGATGAACAAAAACCAAGGACTTTTTTTTAACAAGCTTTCCAAAAGGAAAAGAGGGTTTCGCTAAAATTCCTCCTGAGAGGGGTGTATGTATTTATAATACATTTTTATTGATTTCAGAGAGGAAGGGAGAGAGAGAGAAACATCAATGATGAGAGAGAATCATTAATGGGCTGCCTCCTGCACACCCCTACCAGGGATCGAGCCCACACCCGGGCCTGTGCCCTGACCGGGAATCGCCTGTGACCTCCTAGTTCATAGGTTGATGCTCAGCCACTGAGCCACGCCGGCCGCGCTTTCTCTTGGTGTAAATAGGTAACCTGGTGAGCGTCTGTGTGTGGTGCGGGGGGCAAAGCACTGTGCACATGTGAGAGGACCTAGTCCCCCCTCCAGTATTGCTCCCTTGCTGTGCTGCCTTGGACAAACAACTTAACCTCTCTGAGCCTCGGTGTTCTCATTTCTGATGAGAGGGTGAGCGGGTCACAGGTGTCTCCGATCCTTTCACGGTTGGATGTAGAAGGTTCTGGGGTGAGACAGGAGGCTTGCCCTCTAGGATGGGGGTGCAGGGGCAGGGCACGGGTCCTGGAGTTGTGGTTCTGGGAGAGCCGTGCCCACTGCAGCTTTCCCTCCCCTCCGTCTGGCAGGGTGCCCAGAGGCCCGGAGGCCGCCTGCAGGTCGACAATCACCGTCTGCTCCTGTGCGGGGTCCGGGCCTGGGGGTCAGACCCCACGTGAAGGCTTTGGTCAAACAGCCCCCAAGGGAGAAAGGCCAGCTTTTCTGGCATTCTTCTGGCTTGGTGTGTTTGTTTTATAATGTATTTTTAATTGATTTCAGAGAGGAGGGAGGAGATGGGGGAGAAAGAGAAACATCAAAGATGAGAGAGAATCACTGAGTGGCTGCCTCCTGCACACCCACTACTGGAGTTCAAGCCCACCACCTGGGCACGTGCCCTGACTGGGAGTGGAACCGTGACCGCCTGGTTCAGAGGTCGATGCTCAACCAGGAGCCTCGCCGGCCGGGCCGGTTGTCCTGTTGTGAGCTCCAGGGAGCCTCTGCGTCCTCACACAGCCTGGACACGTACGTCCCAGACAGTGTCTTCCTCCCAGCTGGGCTGGGACAGAGGTGGGCTGAGTGCCGGGGGCTCGGACCCCGCAGGAGCGGCCAGCTGGGCCCAGAGGCCTCGCCCGTGTCCCTAACGTCGGGCTGCGGGTGGGTGTCTGCCTTCCCGGGCCTATTACCTTCAAGCCCCTCGGGACGTCCCATACAGGGCCTCCTGGGGCGCGTGTCTTACTGGTAAGCGTTGCTCAGGGCCTGACGCTGTCCCTTCTCTGGCAGAGCCATCACGCTGGAGAATCAGCTGGTGATCCTGGCGGCGACCGCCGGCGACACGGGGGCGTACTACGTGCAGGCCGTCAACGAGAGGAGCGGCGAGAACAGGACCAGCCCGCCGGTCCACCTGAGCGTGGCCCGTGAGTGCACCCGGGGCCTTCCGAACGGGTTCAGCGAGCAGCCGCTGTCGGGGGGGCGCTCCTTCTGCTGGGTCTCCTGCCAGGGCCGGGGGCGGGGGCGACTGACACTGACCGAGGCCCTGGCTGCTGTCCCTGGCGTGAGAGGCAGGAGCTGAGCACGGACCTCGTCTTTCTAAACGCAAGGCCTTGTGTGTCTGGAGGAGGAGGACATACCTGGGCTTTCGTTCGCTGTCATGGGGACTGTCTCAGCACACAGCTCCTCTGGCTCAGAGGAGCAGAGTGGGTGAATCGTATCGGAGACCGGATTGGGCACAGGTTATGTTCCTCCCGTTTAATAGTAAAACCCTTGAGAAAATATTTACACGAATATAATCATGATCGAATTAGCAGTATTTCTTAAGCACCATTAGCTGATCGTTTGTTGTACCTGATTTAACTGAATCGGGCGGAGAATGCTCGCAAATCGCAGTTGCGTGTTCCGCCTCCGTGAGCACGTGTTCGTGTGAGGAAGCGGAGTTCAAAAGCGTGGCCTCCGAAAGGCTCCAGAGCCCTGCTACAGAGGGCGTGGAAGGGGGTGACCCCCAGCGAGCCCCGGAACCAGGAGGCAGGAGTGGGGGGCACAGCACTGCAGCACAGGCTGCTCAGGGGGGCATCGGGGATGACGCTGTGGAGGAGGAGCAGTCAGGAAGGGGCCGTGGCAAACTGCACACTATGGCGTCACGGAGTCCGGAGGCATGGAACGGGCCGGTCTGCCCTCCGGGCCTCGTCGTTCTCACGAGCACCGCGGAGGGCTGGCTCCCTGGAAGGGGCTTCCGCACGTGGGACAGGGCCGGTGTGTGCTGCCTGTGGTCCTTGAGGGTCACGAGGCTTGCAGGAGAGTTGGCTGAGGGGCGTTGGTGGCAGGCCCTGGGGCAGCGCCTCCCGTGTCCGCGTTCCTGGCAGGGCTCCCGGTGGCCGGCCGCCGCCGTCGGGCGGACAGATCCCTCGGAAGGACCGAGTCCGAGCTCCAGGCGTGGACGGAGCTCTGCCCTGGGCTGAGCGGAGGCCCCAGGCCAGGCCGTGCCGTCCACTGCGACCGGAAGGACCCTCCCTAGGAGCAACGGGGGTGATTTATCAAGGCTTTTCCCATATCGATCAGAAAGGGTGAAATTGCATTATCACATAGATTGTAATTACTCTAATGATTTTCAGGTTTGACCATTATCCCGTCCAGCAGATTGGATCCAGCACTAAGTGGGAATATGCAGAGCAGGGCAGCCATAGATCAGACAGGTGGAGCTGTGAGTCAGAACCAGGGCGTTGGCTCGGTGTGTGGGACGCACAGACACTCTGTGACGGTGCGAACACCATCGAGTCCGGAGGCAGCCGGCACCCAGGCCTCCCTACCGAGGCGGCGGCTCTGCGAGGCCGGCGGGCAGGTTGCCATGCTAACGCGGCGCCCTGCGGGAGATAATTGGAATATGCAAATTCTTTCAATAATTTCAGTTTCTGCTCCAACCAAGAAGTATATTGGAAGCAGCTCATAAATATTATAATTAACTCCCTTGCATTTCATCCCCGTGTATATTTTTATCTTTTCACTGGCACCAGGTGGAATGTGTAGAAAGAGACAGGTGAGGAGGTTGCGAACTTATTTCACATCTCAGGAGAAAGCCCTGCCTTTCGGTCCCTTCCGCGGCCTCTGCTTTTTTACCGGCGGGGAACCTGTGAGGAGTGAGGGGCTGAGGAAACAGCCTCATTTTCATTCTTAGGAGACCCTGCTGTGGGCATCCTGGATCCAGCAGTTGTGTATTTCTCGCTGAAAGTTCTGTTTGAAAACCTCTGAAGTCCAGAAGTCCTCATAAGTTCGCAGAAAACCCCAAACATGACTTGCTCCCTTCCCGAGAGGCAGGGCTCTGCCAGCGCGGCTGCGGGCGGCCCTGGCCGCCAGGGTCCGGGTCCGGAGACACGGAGGGCCCGTCTCCGCCGCTGCTCCCGCTGGTTCCCTTTGGTGCTGAATCCAGCACTAGGTGCGGGGGGTGCAGACTCAGACACCCTGGCTTCCGGGCTGGGCGACAGGAAGAGCCACCAAACAAGATGGATGACTACTTAAAACCCGCCGGCCAGCGTTTCTGAGGAACCACAGATCTCACAGGCAGTTCTCAGTTAACGAAGATAAATCGCCCTCGGGTGGGGAGCTGGCAGCAGGGAGCCGGGCGGTGGTGACCTGGTCGGGCTTAAAGTCCTGGGAATGAAATCCAGGGGCTTTGTCTATAATTAACTTCCCGCTGCCTGGCGAGGCCCCTCTCGTTTCCTGTCACCGTCCCTGCAGGGCCGGGCGCGTGGCAGTGCAGTGGCCCCCACGGCCCGCGAGGTGCCGGGCGCCTCGTGAGTGACGGGCTGTCCCGGCCACGGCGGAATCCTGCACGTGGCCCAGCACCTGCGGCCTGGAGCGTCCAACCCTCACGCTCAGCTGCTGAGGTTCTGGCTGCCCTGGAGGCTGGTGGGAAGGAAACAAACGATGAAGAGGATTTAGATAAAAATAAAGGAAGTGTTCATTTATTTATGTATTTTTGCTGATTTCACGGAGAAAGGAAGAGGGGGACAGAGATAAGATCACCGATGAGATGGAACCGTGGATCGGCTGCCTCCTGCACGCTCCCCACTGGGGATGGAGCGCCCAGCACGGGCCTGTGCCCAGACTGGGAATCGAACCGTGACCTGCTGGTTCATGGGTCGATGCTTAACCACCGAAGCATGCCAGGCAAGTTTCCAAACACGTGACGGTGAGGCGTGAGATGCTGACTTTTCAAACCCTCCAGCCGGCATTCCTGAAGAATCTGAAGAGATTCCAGCCAATCGCCCTTTAGAGCCGCCTGCCGCTCTGTGGGCGTGGCCCAGGCCGCACTGCCGAGCACCCGCTCTGTGCCTGGAGATGAGGCCGGGGGCGCGCCCTTCCCCGCCCCCCGAGTGTCTCGGCCTGTTCGCTTCGGAGTGTCCTGTGCCTGTGCCGGGAGCCGCCGGTGTTAGGGGCACACGAGGGGACTGTGGGACTGTCGCATGAATTTCTCATGCTGGCCCCCCGCTCAGATGCTCTGGAAGGAGGACCCTGCCACCCGGGCGGGGCTGAGGGGGCCACCATCTTTGAGGGCAAGGCAGTCAATTAGCATATGCCCTCCTTACTGGCTGTGGGTGCCACGATCTTTGCAAAGATGTGAGGGTCAATTAGCATATTCCCTCTTTATTATCATATAGACCCAACCCAGAATTTTTTAACATTTAGAGTTTTAGGATCACAGGAATTTGAAAAAAAAAAAAAATGAAATATCTGTCCTTTCTTGTAGAGAGAAGTAGTAACAGTGATGAAAAACTTTCAAGGATAATGTATGTTGCAGTAAATAAAATTCTGCAGGAGGAAAAGGAATAAAGGGAAATATCCAGGAATTACAAAGGAGATTTTTATTGGAATGACAGTGGGTAGCAAATGGTACCCAAGTCCCTTTGGATGCATTTAAAAGAGCGATCTAAAGTTTTATTTAAAATACACTAGAAATTAAAAGTAAGTGCTGAAATGCAGGCTTAAAATATATGAGGGGTGTATAGTGTTCAGAATTGTTTTATGGGCGACAAGAGACAAAAATACATAAAGCCCGTGTGCGTGAGAGGGCGGCGAGGGGTGCGCGGAGTGGGGGATGCCCTAGGACAGGGAGGCGGGGAGCGGGAGGAGACCAGGCCGCCCAGGGCAGACCGCCGTTTGGAAGAGGCCGGGCCAGCGTATGGGACGAGCTTTAGGAGAAGTGACAGGAGATAAAGGGGACGTGGGACGCTGTTTTCTACCGGGCGCCATGGAAACCACCCGCCACGGCCGGTCAGAGGCCCCGGTGGCCGTCACGCGTAGACGCGGCCAGGTCAGAGCTCCGGAGACGCGTCATGGGGAGCTCGCCAGGGGTGGCTTCGGCACCGGGGAGGGAAGCGGCTCTCGGGCTCCGGTGCCTGGCTCTCAGTGACTGTCTCCCAGTGGGGCTCAGGGACCAGCGTCACCCGGACCGACCAGACTCTCTGGGCACGGGGCCCAGGAACGGCTGCGGCACGTCGGGGTGGGGGGCTCCACAGAGACTCCCGGGGGCTCGGGGCCTCCGGACACGCCGGGAGGGTGACCCCTGCCCTGTGAGCCGGAGGAGCCGCGCCCAGACGCCCTCAGCCTCCTGCCCCTGGCGGCACCCCTTCCGCGCGGCCCTGGTGTCTGTGCCCGCCGGGTCTGCGGGCCTGGCGGGCAGCGCCTCACCTCCCCCGGCCGCAGGCCGTTCCCGGGCGTCCAGAGGCTGTCTGTGTGGGGGAGGTCAGGTCAGGAGTGGCTGTCCAGTGGACCCGGTGTGCCCTCCCCAGCGGCTCCGTCCTGGGCCCAGCAGGAGGTGGTGCCGAGGCCCTGGCAGAGGAGACCACAGGGGTCGGTGCCGCCTGTGGAGGCCGGGCCTGCAGTGGCCGTGCCCTCTGCCGCGGGGAGCGGCGTCATTGAGGACACATCCTGCTCTCCCGGGTGTCAGGGCCCGTGTCGGCCCTGAGCTCTGAGCGCCCAGGCCCCAGCCCCCCGCGAGCCAGGGCTGGTGACGGACCAGCCACGAGGGCGCGGGTGGTGATGGCCCGTGGAGGCCCGGCCAGACGGAGACACAGGAGTGAGTTACAGGAAAGGTGGCAGCCCCCGTGCCCCTCCTCTGCTCGCACCCCTCCTCCCTCGGGGTGGGGGCCGGGGCGGCCACGGACAGGAGTGGGGCCTGCAGCCCGCCCCCGCTCTGCAGCAGAGCCTGCCCCGCGCTCCGGCTCCCCTCACTCCGGCCGCGTGGACGCCCCGCTCCGACGGCCCTCCGGGCCTCGATGGGACGTGATTTATTAACTTTGTCTCCGGCTGGTTTTTAAAAAGCTCTCATTGTGGAGAAAACGCCGAAATCCCGTCACCTGCGCTCTGGGCGGGCGCTTTCTCCTCCGAATTAACTGAAGTCAGTCTGCTTCCGGCCGCAACACCCCTCATTAGCTTTAACTCACCGTTCGGCGTCTGGTGTTTATGCCGGTGCTTTTGATGAAAATTAATTAGTTTCTCTTCGCGCTGAGGCGGCGTTATCGCGGGCACACAGACATGGCTGCACAGAGGCTCCTCCTGGGCAGGCGCCTCCGAGAGCCCCGCCCCGCACGAGGCCGGGCAGGCGCTGGGCCTCAGTTTCCCTCTGTGGCAGGCGGGGCGTGAACCAGGTCTGTGAGCCCAACAAACCAGCAGGCTTTCGGAGAACAGAGACAGCAAGGCCGTGCACCGGGGTCGCATACACAGTGTGCTGGTTAAACACTCCTCAGCCCCCGGGCCCGGTACGGACGCAATCAAATGCTGACGCACAGGCCGAGGGGCGGGGGCCGCCCACAGGCATGGGGCGCGGGAAAGGCGAGTGGCCCCAGGTGCACCCAGGCTCATTCCTGAGCCCCGGGGCACCCTGGGGCCTGCCAGCCTGAGGGCCTGGGGCCTGCCAGCCTGGGGACCTGGGGCCTGCCAGCCTGGGGGCCTGGGGCCTGCCAGCCTGGGGGCCTGGGGCCTGCCAGCCTGGGGGCCTGGGGTCTGCCAGCCTGGGGGGCCTGGGGTCTGCCAGCCTGGGGGGCCTGGGGCCTGCCAGCCTGGGGGCCTGGGGTCTGCCAGCCTGGGGGGCCTGGGGTCTGCCAGCCTGGGGGGATTCCTGGGGTCTGCCAGCCTGAGGGCCTGGGGTCTGCCAGCCTGAGGGCCTGGGGTCTGCCAGCCTGAGGGCCTGGGGTCTGCCAGCCTGGGGAGATTCCTGGGGTCTGCCAGCCTGAGGGTCTGGGGTCTGCCAGCCTGGGGGGATTCCTGGGGTCTGCCAGCCTGGGGGGCCTGGGGCCTGCCAGCCTGGGGGCCTGGGGTCTGCCAGCCTGGGGGGCCTGGGGTCTGCCAGCCTGGGGGGCCTGGGGTCTGCCAGCCTGGGGGGCCTGGGGTCTGCCAGCCTGAGGGCCTGGGGTCTGCCAGCCTGAGGGCCTGGGGTCTGCCAGCCTGGGGGGATTCCTGGGGTCTGCAGCCTGGGGGGATTCCTGGGGTCTGCCAGCCTGAGGGTCTGGGGTCTGCCAGCCTGGGGGGATTCCTGGGGTCTGCCAGCCTGGGGGGGGGAGGACCCTGAGTCTGCCAGCCTGGCCCCCAGAACGATTGAGCTGGGAGCACACCTTTGCTGCTCCTCCCCGGATGCACTTTGACCCCCGTAGCAGCAGAGAAGTCACTGGACTAAAGAGCACCACGGCTTAGGTTACAGCAGTGTTTCCCAACCTTCTCTCATGATGAGAATCACCTGGTGGAGTTGTTAAAGCACAGATTCCTGAATCCCAACTAAGAAGTGCTAAACTAGAATTTTTGAGAACATATAGGTAAAATTGCATACCTAACTTAGTGCTCTGTATATAACATCTGTCTTAGAGCACTAGTTAAGTATACAATTTTACCTATATGTTCCCAAAAATTCTAGTTTAGCACTTCTTAGTTGGGATTCAGGAATCTGTGTTTTAACAACTCCACCAGGTGATTCTCATCATGAGAGAAGGTTGGGAAACACTGGGTTACAGGTTCCGCCGAGGAGACTCAGAGGGAGCACTGTACCGTGGTTAGAGCCCGAGGCGGAGGGACAGGCTGCCCGGCCGCCCGCAGGAGGGACGCGCTGTCTGCCGGGTTAGAGGCAGTCAGGCCCCGATGTGCCGATACACGAGAGGCGCTTCCGGGAAGTGTGCGCTCCCTATGGGGACCCCTTCCCGGCAGAGCCGCCTCCGCTGGTCAGTCTGAGACTTCCTGTCCCGGACCGCTGGGGGCGGGACCCGGACACACACGGAGCGGTATCCCGGAGGGGTTTTTCCCTCAGTTTTCACCAGTCACCCTGACATACCTTCCTGCAGCATCCATGCATGCAGCCATCTATACACGTGCACGCATGTGTACACACACGTCCACACACATGCACACTTATACATGGCGTTTGAGATGTGTTATTTCCAGTAAACATAAGCTCTGTTAAAACAAATAACTCTATATTATTGCATGACGGACTTTGAGGACACGGTCGGTCAGCATACCCTAAGTATGTTACATGTTCCGTAAATGACTGTTAAACATGTGAACGTTTCCTTGGAAACGCATCCCTGCGTGAGCCGGGCCGGGCCGTTTGCGTCTGCTCCGGATGGAGGCGCTCCGGCCCTCTCTCCGCCTGGTGCTGGGGCTCGTGCTCGCCGGCCGGCCCCCAGGATGCGGCCCGGGAGGCTGCCCTCACTTCCGGAGGAGGGAGGGCGGTGGGGGAAGGGACGTGGGGGTCCCTGGAGGTCAGGGGCGTCTTAGGTCAGGTGACCAGTCCCGCTTCTGGTCACCTTAGTCTTGGGCCAGGAGGGAGCATGGAGGGTGAGGATCCGGAAACGGGTTCCCTTCGGGCCGCCCGGCTCGGAGCGTCGCTGGGCCGTCCCGCTGGGCCAGGCCGCCGTGTCCGCTGCAGGGCCCCCGCCACCCACCCCGACGGTCAGCGATGGCTGCGTTTCCCTCCGAGGCTGACGCTGCTTCCTGGAGCTCGACTCCTTCCCACCGGCCAGGCCGCTCAGGCTGTTTCTCCTGCCGCTTCCCGCAGCCTTTCCCGGATGCACCCTCCCCCGCTCCCTGTGAACAAACCCTGCAGCCTGGGCCGCCCTCGCTCCCCAGCTCCCGCCTGCACATCTCCAGGGGCTCCGATGCCCAGCTCTGAGCTCCTCGACGGCCCCTCCCGCTGACCTTGCCTCGCAGGTCAGGCACGCGGCCCAGCGCAGAGCTGGGAGCGGAATTGATCGTCTCGGAGGCCAAGAAATTAAACCTCCTGGGTATCGGTAGGAAAATTGGCTGATTAGCCCATGAAAGACCATTCTGAGGAAATGTATTTAAACATTTGATGTGCCATCCATTGATTAAAAGGGTAATTTGGACTTCAGAGGATCCCGCACGAGGAGATTACGGGTTTGGAAGGTCTTTTGAACCTGATCCTGAAGAGTGAATTTCAATTTGGAGCGGGATGCGGACGGCTCTCTGATGGATGCTTCTGACAGCGGGGCGTCCGGTAATGGATGGGACGGCGGGGCTGGCGGCCATTACCTAAATTACACCCCGCGGGCCGCGGGTCATTTGTTTCTCTCCTTGTACCGATCTCGTAACTTTCAGAAATCATGAAGGATCTTTCCCCTGCGCCGTCCCAGGCCACAGGGCGAGGCCCCGACACGGCCGCTCTGAGGGGCGCTCGATGCCCGGAGAGGCCCTTGCCCGGGGCGGGCAGAGGCCGTGGGGCTGCTGATGTTGTCTGGCGGGTGGGAATCGGAGGGCGGATCCCACTCCGCTGGCTGCCCACAGAAGCCAGGGGGCAGGCGGCCCGCAGGGGGAGCAGCCACCCGGGACGGGCGCCGCCTTCGAGTCTGGCCGCTTCCCCTCGGGCCCCGGGCCCCTCCCTCCCGCCTCCGGAGCCCGTCCCCCGCCAGATCCATGCGAGGCCGGTGTGCGCCGGCGCCGGAGTGCGGAGGGTGCTCCCTGTAGTCACTGCTGTCTGATCTCAGCATTAGTCAGTAAGTGCAGTGACACATACTGTCCGAATCAATCCGTGATGCTCTTGTTTTATTAAAAATAAGACATTTTTAGCCGAAACCGGTTTGGCTCAGTGGTAGAGCGTCGGTCTGCGGACTGAAAGGTCCCAGGTTCAATTCCGGTCAGGGGCATGTACGTTGGTTGCGGGCACATCCCGGTAGGGGGTGTGCAAGAGGCAGCTGGTCGATGTTTCTCTTTCATAGACGTTTCTAGCTCTCTATCTCTCTCCCTTCCTCTCTGTAAAAAATCAATAAAATATATATTTAAAAAATAAATAAATAAATAAATAAAAATAAGACATCTTTGCCCAGCCGGTGTGGGTCAGTGGTTGAGCATCAACCTAGGAACCAGGAGGTCACGGTTCGATTCCTGGTCAGGGCACGTGGCGGGGTTATGGGCCAGATCCCCAGGAGGGGGCGTGCAGGAGGCAGCCATCAGTGATCCTCTCTCATCACTGATGTTTCTATCTCTCTCTCCCTCCTCCTTCCTCTCTGAGATTGGGGGGGGGGGGGGGGGAGAGAAAAAAAAACATTTTAAGAAGAAAAAGAAAAATAAGGCTTTTTATAAAATTTATAAGAATTCAGTGCTTTGATCAAAAATGATGAACCAACTGAGAACCCCCATGTGGGCATTATCAGTAACTCAGAATTATACAGTACATGCTGGAAACTCCGCTTGTTAGAGCGAAATTACCATTTATTAAAATGCGTTCAGAGCGGCTCAGGGCAGGCGGCCGCGCTGTCTACCAGGAGTGATGCGCTTCGGGAGACAAAGCCTCTCCGGAGATCGAGGCCGTCCTCCTTATTAATGGAATAACTCGGCGATATTACCATTTTAATGAAGGAATTATTCTATTTCATATTTATTAGGAAACCGATATTTAATTTCTGCTTCATGTTCCTAACGTTATAAGCGCTTAACACGTTTTAAATCTCAATTAGAGCGAAGGTGCACTCACGTTTCCGCAGAGCCGGCAGCGCAGTCCGTCTCTGTGTCCCTGTCACCAGCGCTCCCTTTAGGGGAGCCGCGTTTTAAAATACCGACCCCACAGGAATCGCGGTTTAGATAAGTAACGACTGGGACGTGAGACCTTGCGCTCATACAGGTGTTGTGAGGGTGTGTGCTTTTTAAAATATATGTTATTGGTGTCAGAGAGGAAGAGAGAGGAACATCAGTGATGAGAGAGAACCATGGATGGGCTGCCTCCTGCACGCCCCTTACTGGGGATCGAGCCCGAAAGCCGGGCACGTGCCCTGATCGGGAATCAAACCCTCACCTGGTTCATAGGTGACGCTCAGCCACTGAGCCACACCGGCCGGACAAGGATGTGCCTTTCAAAAAGCCCCATCCCGGGGTGAGCTCGCGGCCGGCGGGCACGTGGTGCGTGGGTTACGGGGGCCGGGCCCTCACCGTCCGCCAGGCCTGCTCCCTCCCAGGCAGCCGCTGTGAGCGAGAACGGCCTCCGGAGAGGGGCTGGGCGTTGAAGCAAAAGGCTGAACAGCTCCCGCCGCCCCTGGAGGGAGGGAAAGGAGACCCCAGTGTGCGGTGAAGGAGCAGATCCAGAAACCAATGGGCCTGGCATGGTTTGCAGTAAGAGGAAAGGCACAAGCTCTGTGTGCCCGGCCGCCCCGTGTGTCCTGCTGCCCCGTGTGTCCATGCGCTCCGTGTGTCCATGCGCTCCGTGTGCCCGGCCGCCGGGTGTGCCCGGCCGCTCCGTGTGCCCGGCCGCCCCGTGTGTCCTGCTGCCCCGTGTGTCCATGCGCTCCGTGTGCCCGGCCGCCCCGTGTGTCCATGCGCTCCGTGTGCCTGGCCGCCCGGTGTGCCCCGGCATCTCCGTGTGCCCGGCCGCCCGGTGTGCCCGGCCGCTCCGTGTGCCCGGCCGCCCGGTGTGCCCGGCACGTGGCCCTGTGCCGAGGACCAGCGTCCTTCCCACCGGCTTGCCGGCCGTGTCTGGTTTATGGACACCTCCCCTCACCGCCCTCCGCTGTCTGCATCACAGCGTCTCCCAGGCGCGCTGGCGGGGGGATCTCAGGCTTCGGGGTCGGGAGCTGTGGCTTCGCTCCCAGGAGCTTCGGCGGAGCCCCTGCTGCGTGGCCCCAAGAAGAAGCGGGTCCCTCATTGAGCACAAACAGGCGAGCGGGAGAGCCTCCTCAGCCCGGAGAGGGCGCCTGCCCCCTGTGCTCCTTCCAAACCGCCGGGCCCCGGCGGCCACCCCCTTCTGAGCCGCCTCTGCGGCTGCTGGTCATGAAGATCGGTTCGGATGACACCCCGGATCAATTAAGGCTTTAATCAGCGCCAGCGAACTCCTCGGGCGGGGACTGATTCACCGCCTCCACCAGGGCGAACCGCGGCTGGAAAACAACAGTTACGGGAGGCCGCTGTCCGCCCTGATTGCTGAGTGAGGAGTGTTCGCCTGTCCCCGTGCGGCTGTCTCTGGGGAGCACGGACCCTGGGGCTGGCACCGGGCCCGCCCCGGCCACGGGCGCCCTGCGAAGGCCGAGGGAGGGGCTGCCCGGCGTCCGGAGCCCGGCGTCCGGCCTGACGCGCAGCTCCAGCCGAGGCTCCTGGCTCTCCTTCCCAGGCAGCAGTTTGAGGGCGAGTCCCAGCTCCCCGCTGAAGGCCATGGGGGGGGGGGGGGTCCTGCACACGTCTCTTCACCCACAGCCCCTGCGCTCTGACGGCATTCCAGAAACAGCGCCCTGTGGGCCGGCTCGGGGCCTGGATGCAGGGAGAGCACCGGGGTGGGGAGCACGGAGGAGGGGGGTGGGGAGCACGGAGAGGGGGGTGGGGAGCACGGAGAGGGGTGGCCCCACAGCGCGCGGCTCGGGCCCAGCGTCCTGCCGTGGCCGTGGATCCCGGAAGGGGCTCGGGAGAGGGACGCGGCCTGGCCTCCTCCCCGCGGACGGGCTAGCCCCTGGGGCGCAGACCGGCGGCGTGGTGGGCGGTCCCTCTCCAGGGCTGAGGCCAGTGGGAAAGCCCCTTTTCCAGTAACGACATCGGAGCTGAGGCCAGTGGGGACGCGTGTGGGGACGTGTGTCCTTCCGTGTTCCGACAGGCACGGCCTCGGCCAGCCCGGGAGGCGCGCCTCCAGCCGGTGAGGAATGGCCTCCGGGTGGAAGGCAGGCTTCCCGGCACGGTAAGGAGCTAGAACGTGACTGTCCGCTGTCGGGGTGTCTAACAGCGCAGCTCCTTTTTGATTAGAACGTTTTTTACACCGTGGCGTGGACCGCGGGCTGTTTCCCAGCCCTGAGAGCGGCGTCAGCGGCTTTCCCGGAGAGAACAGCGCCCGGCTCGCTCTCCCGGGGGCTCCTTCCCTTCGGGGGCTCCTGGCGGCCCGGCCCCCGAGACAGGAGAGCCCACGGGTCACACAGACCGTCCGAGGCGTCCTCTGGGCGGAGTATTCATTTGTTTGGGGGGTTGAATGTTTACAGGACGTGAATCCGCAGTCTGTTGCCGTGATGACGGATTGCCCAAAATTGATGAGTCCGCCTTCCAAATGGAAAGGAAATGTAATCAAGTAGCCTGCCATCACCCAGCGGCACCGCGATCGTTTACCGCGTATTAATGAGCAATAAGCAAACCTGCCACCGATCATCGATTCAGAGACCTGTGCCGCTCAGTCGTCGATTCCGGCGGCTGGCGGATCCGAGCGCGGTTTCCGGGGGCGGCGCCGTGACGCCCGCACCCGCCCCGCCATCAGGAGCTCCGCCATCGGTCAGAGTGAATGCCACTGATCAGCATGGCCCGGGGCCCCTCCTCCCCACACCCCCCTCGGAGCCCTCACCCCAGGCCGTTTGGCCTCCAGCCGGCTCCCTCCCCGCCTGCGCCTCCGCCCTCACTGCCACATCCCTCCCGCTGCTCTCCGAGCTCCCGGAGAAACGGGCTCTCTCTGCTGGAGACACAGTGCGGGATAGCCGGGTTCGGGGGCCTGGCACACAGTAGGGCCTCAGCAGAGGGGCTGCCGTTACCACGCGTAGCAGCCTGACTCCAGGCACGTGGTCAGGGCCTCCGGGAGCTCGCGCGGCCGGCCGGGTTGATCAGAGCGTGTAATGGAGACGTTCCTTTTCCAGCTGTAAATCCTCAGGTGATTTCCGCTGTTGATAGAAGCACGAAGTAAGGGCGTTCAGGGAAAAGAATGACAAAGGCACGGGAAGTCCCCGCAGTCCTGTCACACGGAGGTAGGCCATCAGCTTTCAGAGCGGCCCCTGCACACCTCGCTCGGGGAAACGCCAGTGTGTGCACGCGTGGCGTCACACGGGCCATGACCCCGTGAGCCTCCTCGTCACCTGGCTGCTCCCCACAGGCGTGGTCCGTGCCGGTGAATAGCCGTCAGAGGATGCCGCTCTGTGATTTTCCAATCAAACAAATCTGGGCTGGTGCCCACCGTGGACACCTGGGGCTCTTCCAGGGAGCGGCCGAGCCGTGTCTCTTTCCGGGCGTACGTCGTGGTTTTCTGAGAGCAGTCCGGGCGGTGGGCTGCTGCGCAGAGCGAGCCCCGCTTCGGACAGTGAGATCCACGCCCTCCCGCTGGGGAGGCAGGCAGTCACTCCCCAGCGAGGCCCTCCGAGCCCAGAGCTCACACCCAGGCGTTTCAGAGCAAAATGAACGACGTCTGTGCTCTCTGATAGCCGAGCACTTTCTCCCCAAAATCACACAGCACCTTTTTTTTTTTAATTTCAGAGGAAGGAGAGGGGGAGAGAAGCAGAAACCTCGGTGAAGAGAGAGAACCATCGATCGGCTGCCTCCTGCGTGCCCCACCCCGGGGACTGAGCCCACAGCCTGGGAGGTGCCCTGACTGGGAATCCACCTCAACCCTGAGCCTGCCAGCCAGGAAAATGGTATCTTTTTTAAATCTCTTCTTCGTAAAGGTAAAAACTATTATTTTAAAAGTGAAAGCTTTAAACAGCACACTAAGTCCTTTTGTCATGGCAACTGTTCCGCTGTGTAGCCGAGTCACAGCCGGGCCTACGAGGCGGAGTGGCAGTGAGGGCTGAGGCGCAGGCAGGGAGGGAGCCGGCCGGCACCTGCGGTCCCTCCCCCACCACCCTCCCCCTCCACCCCCCCACCCCTTCCCTCACCCCTCCTCCCCCTCCCCCACCCTCCACCCCTTCCCCTACCCCTACACCCCCTCCTCCACCTCTCTCCTCCTCTCCCCACCCCTCCTCCCCCTCCCCCTCCCCACCCGCCCTCCCCCTCCCCCCTGCCTCCGGCATGGAAACAGTCGCCACTGCTATTCCCAGGGGAATTCCTCCCTCACATCAGGGCTCTGCTGTGTCCTTGAACTTCTTTAATGACAGTGCCACACACACAGGCACATATAGAAACCTCAGGGGAGTGAATGACCACAAAGTAACACACTGTGTCATGGCCACCCAGGTCAGGACCAAAACACCTCTGAGACAGTTTCTAATACAGATGATCAGAGAGAGAGAGAGAGAGGGAGGGGGGGGGTGTCACTGTGGCCACCCCGGGCCTGCCGCTCCTACGCGGCCAGTACTGCCCCTGGAGACGGTCCCCATCGCTCTGCGCCCCGGCCCCTCGGGCACTCTCCTCAGTTCTCTGGTGTCCGCGCTCCGGAAACTCCGACCATCTTGCTCTGACCGCGAAACCAAACCGGGAACTGCAAGGGCGAAGGCTGTGGTCGGGAGGCCCCGGTGATCGCAGCCGCAGGCGGGACTCGCTGTGCCTGGAAGGCGGTGGCGCCGGGCAGGACACGGAGTCCCGGTGCCGAGCCAAAGCCCCCGCCGGCGCCGTGCCCTCCGCCAGGGCCGGGCCTCGGGGTCCGAGGAGAGACGCCGTGGCCTGCCCCGCCGCTGCGGCGCAGGACGGCGGGCTGGGACCTCACCGGCCCGCGGGCGCTGTGGCCACTGACCTTCCTTCCTGTGGCTACGGCGCCCTCCCCTCCTCCCTGCCGTGGGAGGGTGACGGCCGGTGAGGGCGATTAAACCGTGTGCGCGCCGGTAACCTCTGCCCGCCGCCCCGGCAATGCCGCCGCCGCCGCGGGTCCGTCCTGGCAGCCGGCGTATGCCGCACGCCGCCCCTTCCTGCGGCCTCTCAATCACCCAGATAAAGAGCCGGAGAGCAGCTCGGCTGAATTAATCCTCTCGATGGCTTTATAATTCCCCTTCGATCCCCGCTCCCGCCGCAATCAGGAGGAGGAATGCGCCCGGCCCGGCTGCCGGGCAGGTCAGCCCGCGGCCCTGGAGGGAGGGGTCACTGCGTGTGTGTGTGGGGGGGGGGGGGGGGGGTCTGTGTGTGTGTGTGTGGGGGGGTCTGTGTGTGTGTGTGGGGGGGGGGGGGTCTCTGTGTGTGTGGGGGGGGGGTCTGTGTGTGTGTGTGGGGGGGGGTCACTGTGTGTGTGTGGGGGGGTGTCAGTGTGTGTGTGTGGGGGGGGTCACTGTGGGGGGGTCACTGTGTGGGGGGTCACTGTGTGTGGGGGTCACTGTGGGGGGGTCACTGTGTGGGGGGGGTCACTGTGTGGGGGGGGTCACTGTGTGGGGAGGTCACTGTGTGGGGAGGGGTCACTGTGTGTGGGGGGGGTGTCACTGGGTGTGGGGTGTCACTGTGTGTGGGGGGGGTCACTGTGGGGGGGTCACTGTGTGGGGAGGTCACTGTGGGGGGGTCACTGTGTGGGGAGGTCACTGTGTGTGGGGGGGTCACTGTGTGTGTGGGGAGGGGTCACTGTGTGTGTGTGGGGGGGGGTCACTGTGTGTGGGGGGTCACTGTGTGTGGGGGGTGTCACTGTGGGGGGGGTCACTGTGGGGGGGGTCACTGTGGGGGGGTCACTGTGTGGGGGGGTCACTGTGTGGGGGTGTCACTGTGGGGGGGGTCACTGTGTGGGGGGTCACTGTGTGGGGGGGTCACTGTGGGGGGGTCACTGTGTGTGTGCGGGGGGTCACTGTGGGAGGGGTCACTGTGTGGGGTGGGGTCACTGTGTGGGGGGGGGTCACTGTGGGGGGGGTCACTGTGGGGGGGGTCACTGTGTGGGGGGGTCACTGTGGGGGGGTCACTGTGTGGGGGGGTCACTGTGTGTGGGGGGGTCACTGTGGGGGGGGAGGGGGGGTGATGCCTGATGAGGGGAGCTCGCTGCACTCCGGGCAAGAACAGCAGGAGCCGGGACTGCAGGGCGGGCGGGCCTCCGTTTCTGGCAAAATAAAGAAGGATTTTAAATATGAATTCTCTAAGAAATAAATGCCCCGCAGTGGGGGCTGCCGGCCAGCTCCACGGAGAGCCGCGGGCGGGGAGCCGCGGGCGGGGAGCCGAGGAGGGCGCTGGGGGGCAGGTCCCGTGCAGGAGGCCGAGCAGCAGCGGGCACAGGCCCCACGCTCGCCCCCGCGCCGCCCAGAGGGCCGCCCCCTCACACCCGAGCGCAGCTGCGCACAGATGGGGGACCGCGTTCCAAACAAGGCACAGGCTGACCTTGGGAACGGAGAGAATGGCCCCCACCCTTCTCTCAGGCTGTGGCCTTCCCCCTCTCTAACCTGACCCAGCCTCGGACCCTGCCCTGGGCTCTGAGCGTGGACTCCAGGAGCGCCCGCTTTGGGTTCCGCGGGTCTGGCATTCAGGATCCTGCCCGCCGGGAGCCACACGGGCGGCGCTGTCCGTCGCAGGAAGCGCGGACACGGGCCGGTTTGTAACGAGAGCATCTCGGGCGAGGGTCACGGCTTTTCAGGACGTGGGCCCACTGGGGTCACTGTTTGCAGAGGAACCGTGTTTCTTATGGAGCGGCCGTGGCCGTGGCCGTGGCCGTGGCGGGCTCTGTGGGAAGCACGTCGCTAGCCGCTCGTGGGAGCAGTTAGGATGCGCCACCTGCGTCCGTGATCCTGGAAGGCAGACCTGGTCCTGCTCGCCGCCGGGCTCCCGGTGCCGGCAGCACCGCGCTCAGCCGGACCGCTCCGGCGCTGGCCCTCCCCCCGTTCCCACACGGCAGCTCGGTGCGGCTGCGGGCCACGGGGGATCCTAGGGAAATGGGGGCGTAGGAGCCACATGGAGCCACTGCGTGACGGGTGGAGCCAGACTCCTTCCCTCGGGTCTGCAGTGCCCGCCCGCCGGGGGCCGCATCCCCACGGGGAAAGCAGCCCCCGGGTGGCCAGTGGGCAGGGCCCCGCGTTTCTGTTTTCTGCGCGGAGGTTGCTCCTGGGATGCCTTTGGGGAGATGTTTCTCAGTGTGAGGCCTGCACAGCCTCTGCGGGCGGCTCTGCTCAGCCTGAGGGGAGCGCGGAGGTCCGCCCCTGGCAGAGCCTGATGAAGGTGCGTCTGAAAGAGCCGGGTCTGGTGACACTGAGCCTGTCTTCCATCTTCTCCGCATTAATCCAAGGGAGGGGGTGTATATACATGCTCACGTGTGTGCATATATGGACCTGTGTGTGTGTGTGTGTGTGTGTGTGTGTGTGTCTTTGTTACTGAGATGCCTCATAGCAAAAACGAGCTTCAGGCCTCTCCCCGAGGGTAACCGGCGAGCGGGCGCCGGCTCGGCCGGCTGTGAGGGCCTCAGTCCTGCAGGCCCTTCCCGCCCCGAGAAGTGGGCTCCGCCGGGGCCGGAGCCAGGAGCCTGAGGCCTCCCCTGCGGCCCTGCCCAGGTCCCCACTGTTGCTCGCCGCCCCAGTCCCGCCGCCATCCTCTGGGCTACCCGGGCTCGGGCCTTCCCCCGGCCTCTCCTCCGCTGTCTCCCTGCTGCTCCGCCTCCAGCCTCCTCCCTGTGCGCAGGCTCCACGTGGTCTCGGGCAGACACGATCCGTCACCCTTACAAGTCACCCAGCTGTTCCCCGGCAGCTCAGTCCTCCCTCCGCAGGGCGCCTCGCCGCGCTGAGGGACCTGCAGTTCCCGCCCGCCCAAACCCCTCGCCTAGGGCGCCCCCCTGTGTCCGGGCGGAAAAGGTGTCGGGTGCGTTTGAACTGAACCCGCTGGGCATCTTCCCTGTGTGGTGTGTTTGCTGAGGTCACCGTGCCAGGCAGCGGCCTTGGGCACGGGCCTGCCCTGACTCCTCACAGCCCCGGGCACGGCCTGCCCCATCCTCACAGCCCCGGGCACGGCCTGCCCCATCCTCACAGCCCCGGGCACGGCCTGCCCCATCCTCACAGCCCCGGGCACGGCCTGCCCCATCCTCACAGCCCCGGGCACGGCCTGCCCCATCCTCACAGCCCCGGGCACGGCCTGCCCCATCCTCACAGCCCCGGGCACGGCCTGCCCCATCCCCACAGCCCCGGGCACGGCCTGCCCCATCCTCACAGCCCCGGGCACGGGCCTGCCCCATCCTCACAGCCCCGGGCACGGCCTGCCCCATCCTCACAGCCCCGGGCACGGCCTGCCGCATCCTCACAGCCCCGGGCACGGCCTGCCCCATCCTCACAGCCCCGGGCACGGCCTGCCGCATCCTCACAGCTCCAGGCACGGGACTGCCGCATCCTCACAGCCCCGGGCACAGCCTTGGGCACCAGCCTGCCCCATCCTCACAGCCCCGGGCACGGCCTGCCGCATCCTCACAGCTCCAGGCACGGGCCTGCCGCATCCTCACAGCCCCGGGCACGGCCTTGGGCACCGGCCTGCCGCATCCTCACAGCCCCGGGCACGGCCTTGGGCACCGGCCTGCCCCATCCTCACAGCCCCGGGCACGGGCCTGCCCCATCCTCACAGCCCCAGGCACGGCCTGCCGCATCCCCACAGCCCTGGGCACAGCCTGCCCCATCCTCACAGCCCCGGGCAGCTCCACACCCTGCAGGCCTCAGACTCTGCGCCTTCCTGACCTTCTCGTTGTCTTTCCCATCCTCCCAACAGGCCGCCGTGAGCACCTGTGAGTGCCAGCCCTGGGTGCTGGGGACGCGGCCTCGCCTGGCTGTGACTGCCTGGCACCTGCTGTCATCGCTGTCAGCTCACGGACGAGGCTTAATTGTTTGGTTAATCCGGCCGCCTCACTCCCGCCATTGCACGCTGCCAGCCTCCATTAGTGCAGAGGCACTGAGCTCCCTCCCTCCTCCCAGCGCTCACAGCCGTCAGGAGTGACAGGTGCCAGGTCTCCCAGCGCCCCCTGGAGGCCCGGCCTGGACTGTGTGGCCTGCACGCGTTTCGTTTTGAGTCCTCCCACCTCCACCCGTGTCCTGTGAAACAAGGACGTCAGTGCGGTGGCTTCTGTAGGAGGCTGAAGGTCAGGCGTAACATGTGACCCGGGAAGGGGGGCAGCCGGTCAGAGGGTTATAGCCAGGCCAGTGCCGGGTGGCCAGTGCCGTGGGGACCCCGGGGCCTGTGCAGTGCACGCAAGGACCCCGGGGAGAGGGTAGCAGGGTGACAGCTGGGCACAGCAAAGCCGGTCCTCCGGGGTCTGGCCCCTGTGGGTGGAGGCAGAGCAGGCGGCATACCAGGGAGAGCCGTCAGGTGACCCCACCCGGACACTGGCCGCCGGAGGGTGGCCGAAGGTGAGGCTGAGGGGTGGGCAGCGCCCACGGCATCTGCACAGGAGGCCACGTGCTCTCAGTGGGCACCTGGTGCAGCCGGAGCTGGTGCACGGCCAGTGCAGCCCACGTGCTCCGGCCACACCTGTCAGTCACTGGGGTTCTCTCCTCGGGAGCCCCTTCCTCCTGGGCCCGATGGTGAACTTGAGCTCCACTCGGGGCTGCTCCGTGAGCGCGCTCCCGGCCGCTGAGTGGGGTGTCTTTTCCGCCGACCCCCCTCCAGCCCCATAGAGGGCTCCGGAGGAGGCTGCTGCAGCCCCTGGGGAAGCGGAGAGGCGGGGGCAGGTCTCTGCAGGAGTGATGGGGCTTTTAAATATGATTTTATTAATGTCAGAGGGGAAGGGAGAGGGAGAGAGAGAGAAGCATCAGAGATGAGAGGGAATCATGGATCGGCTGCCGCCTGCACACCCCACACTGGGATTAAGCCCGCAACCCAGGCATGTGCCCTGACCGGGGATGGAACCGTGACCTCCTGGTTCACAGGTCAGCGCTCAACCCCTGAGCCTCGCCGGCCAGGCATAGGGTGATGTATCGTTCTCTCTGACTTTCGTCAGAAGGGCACCAGGTGCTGCCGCTGTCATGGCAGCCACGGTCACAGTGTCTCAGCACCGCGTGGGTCTCGTTCTCAGCCACGCAGCCCCTGGCCCATGTGGTGACTCGGGTCCCGTGGCTGTGGCCGGGTGGCCAGGCGCCGTGGCAGGTCACGGATCCACTAGACCCCTGGGCTTTTCTCCAGGCGTCCCCCAAATGAAGGTGCCGCTTCTCGCTCCACAGGCCCGCCCGGCCCGCCCCACGGCCCCGTCAGTGACCAGTGCCGGGCGTGGCCCCGGGGGGGGAGAGAGAATGAAGAAGTCACATGGAGCCCCCTTCCCGGCGCCCCCCTCTCCGAGAGGCTGGGAGACTGCCTCGGGCTGCGGTGTCAGTGGCTCATTAACTCAATTCCTCAGAAACGCTCCGAGCAAGGTTGTTGCTGCTAATCAGACATGTCTGCTGGTTATTTAGCAAACAGAGGAGCCGCTGTCACTCCCGCGGCGGCCGACCCGCGAGCAGACGCTCCGTCTCAGGCGGCGTGGGGGTGACCGGGAGGGAGCAGCAGCCGGTGACCGTCAGCGCCGTCCCCATCGCCGCTCGGAGCCGTCCCTGCAGTGTGCCGGTTTATTTTAATGACCTTCCCCCCCTCCACCCCGGCAACGGCGGCGAGGCCTGCAGGCCCCCATCCCGCACGTTCCCCGACACCGTCTGACTGGCTCACGGGCGAACGTGGCCGCTGTGGGGTTCTTGCCCCTCACCACTCAGGACCCGCTGCTTTCTGGGCGGGGAGGGGGAGGGCAGCAGCCCGGAATGGTCGGCGTCTGGCACTCTCCCCCCTCGCTGGGCCGCACTGAGCCCGCTGCCTGAGGAGGAGGCCCCGGTGGAGGGAGTCACTCCTGCCAGCCGTCGGGCTGCCCCCCCGTGGCCATCGGGGGCACCTGTGGCGACAATTCCTCGTTCCGCGTCATCTGATCCGGGGCTGCTTTTATAAAATATATTTTTATTGATTTCAGAGAGGAAGGGAGGGGGAGAGAGAGAGAAACATCAGTGAGGAGAGAGAAGCATTGACCGGCTGCCTCCTGCACACCCCCTACTGGGGCTCGAGCCCACAACCCCGGCATGTGCCCTTGACTGGAATCGAGCCCGGGACCTTTCAGTCCACAGGCCGACGCTCTGTCCACTGAGCCAAACCAGCGAGGGCCGGGACTGTTTTTAGAGCCTTGCCCATCTGGCTCTGGCCTTGGGGACAAATTGACAAAGGCTTCTGGGATTTACGGGGGCTTTTGAGGACCCAAGAGAAAGCGTACAGCTGAAGTCCTGAGGAAGAAATCATTAAGAAATTGTTAAAAAATAATAATAATAACAATATGAAGTTATATGAAAAAACAGCAAAGTTTCAAAATGTAATAGAGACCTGAAATGCATAAACACGTCACAATATATTTACATTCTGTACATGAATGTAAGAACCCAAAGAAATGCAAAAAGGTCCCTGTAAATAACCCGTTCTTGGTTTGCTCCCTTGAAAATCAGACTGCCCCCCTGTCCGCTCGGGGCGCAGCTGCGCTTCTGGGCGCGGTTCCTGCGTCGTCAGCGCTTCCGGTGGCTGGCGGCCCGGCTCCCCGCGGCCTCCGGCAGCCGCGTCCATCCCTCACCGGAGCCTGGGAGCCTCTGCTCGGCCTTCCAGCCCGGAGGGCGGAGGAGTCTGCCATCAGGGCTGCTCCGGTGCAGGGCAGCCCCAGGGCAGGCGGGACCCACACCGTCCGCAAAGCTTCCGCTGGGCAGACACACTGCCCGCTCCTCTGGGGAGCGAAGACAGGGGCGGGTGCAGGCCGGCAATGCTGAGAGGGAGCAGTCTCCCCCAGAGCGGCCCCCTGACGGCGCGGGAATTCACCAGGCGACTGCCTGGAGGTCTCCACCGCCCTCTGACACGGCCACCCGTGTCTCCACTGCCATTTAAAGCAGGACTGATCCGCTCAGCATTGTGTCCCAACATCAGACCAACAAAGGCTTTTTTAATTGACCTCTTAGTTACCCGTAAAAATGAACAGTTAATCCTGCTCAAGGCACGACACAAGACGCGGCCATCTGGGCTGAGACGCTTTTGGAAGAGACGAAGGCCTTGGTGCCGCAGAGAGCCGCATTGGAGCCTTCGCCGGGCCCTGGCTCCTGAGGCGGCAGGCTCCCTGGGAACGCCCTCCCACCCGCGGGGACGGCGCGGGAGCCGGAGCGCGGGGTCACGCAGCGAGGACACGGCCTGGAGCGTGCCCTGCCGTCCTTCCCGGCCGCCCGGCCGCCGGCCTCCCTGAGACACACCACGGGGAGGGGGAGAGGCAGTCCCGCAGCAGCGGCTCCGGGCCCGTCGGCACACCCGCGGCCGGAGCGTCCCGTCCTTCCCGGAGCTCAGCCTCCGCCCTGGGAGTGGGACCGGCTCTGGAGAATCCGCATCATAAATAACCCCGAGGCGTTAATGGACTCCGGCGGCATTAAAGTCAGGGCGCTCACAGGACGTGATTTACTGATCGCCGCGACTTAAATCAGAGCCGTTGGAAACGTGCACGTGTGCGTGGCTCCTGCCAAATGCCAGGTCCCCCACCCCACCCGGCCTCCTGGGCCCGGGCCTCTCCCTGCCCCGAAGCCGGGGACTGGGAGGCCGTGCGTGCCACGGCTGCCCACCACCTCCTGGCCCGCCTGCCAGCCTGGTGCCCGCCACGGCACCTGAGCCTCGGAGAGCCGCCCGGAGCACGGACCCGCACCTCGGCCAGGCCTCGGGCCCCGGGGGCGGGCGGCTCACTGAGCAGGGGCTGGGGACCGGCAGGCAGTGACTGCCCCACCCACTGATTGCCTCGTCTGTTCCTCTGAGACCCCCCGCTCTTCCTTGGCATATGGCCAGAGTTTCGGTGATGGGGGGACCGGCACAGAGTACCCCACACGGTGGGGCAATCGTTGTCGCCGCCGCAGACAGAGAGGAGAAAGGCAGGCAGGCCTGGCACCCAGCCAGGCAGCTGCTGGTCACCACAGAGGGACCCCGTGCTCCCTGACCGGAGCCCCATGAGGCTGAGCCCGCCCTTCTGTGTGTGGCTTATGCTATTGGTGCTTCCACCCCGTGGCCAGCACTGGAGGCGGGCCCAGGACACTCCCAGCGGGCGTGGCCGTGTCCCGGGCTGGCCCTGAGGGCTCAGGGGAGACTGCTGAGCAGACCTCCAGGAGGGGGAGCGGCCGGGATGGACAGAGGACAAGATGACCACCCCTCTGCACACGCTTGAGGCTGTAACGCCTCCTGAGCTCTGGGTGGGCGCGGCCCGGATTCCTGGTACCTGGGTTTCCGTTCTCAGTCCTGACAGTCCTTTCCGATGCGCACGGCACCCTCTCCGCGGGCCCAGGGCCGGATGCGCTCCGGCTCCGGGTTCCATGGAGCTTTGTCCCGGCCCGAGGGAACTGTGTGCTGGCAGAGGACTCACTGCAGGGTTCCAGTCCCTCACATGGCTGAGTGCTGTTTCGCGGCCCCAGGCATCTGGCACCGGCTCTGCGCGCTCAGAGGGGGGCGGGTCACTGTTGTGGGTGGGGGGTGGGGTCCATAAATCCCCATCAGGGCGGGTTGATGACGACATCACTCGGTTGTCCGTCCTTGTGCGGATTCTAACTGCTCAGAGCGAGGTTTGAAATGAGCCAGGTCCCCCCTCGCCGGGCGCCATGCGGGCTCTCACCCGGCACCGCTCTCCGCGGCCTGGCCTCCGGCTGCAGCCTCAGGTTCCGGCTCCTGCGGAGGCCGGTGAGGGGCTGGCCGCCATGCCCCGCGTGGGGGCCCGGACGCCCGGGCCTCGGTGGCTCGTGGGGCTGCACTGCCTGCTCGTCCCCTTTCCCGGCCCCCCTCTGCCCTCCAGCCGTGTGGTTCTCACACAGACCGCAGCGGCTCACGTCCACAGCGCTGGCTGGAGGGCGCCCTGGGCCTCGGCTCTGTCCGCACACCGGCCTCCTCTCTGCCTTTGGCCCACGAGCTTGGCCCTCCGGGGCCCGGAGCTCAGAGGCGCTGGGATCTGCCTGCCCCTCTCCCCCGCTGGGGGCTCCTGGACGCAGTGATCGGGCACGGCGTCTCCTCGCCCCCAGGGTCACCCTGGGCTGCCACGTCCAGGTCTGAGTCTCCGCCGCACATGCTCCGTCTGGTCCTCTGGCTGCTTGGGAAACAGATCTGACTCCTTACTCTTCCATGGCTGGAAGCAGAGTCCTCGCCAACTGCTGTTTGGATAAAAGTCTGATTGCATTAAACACACAAAGGGCAGGCCTGCGTGCCTCGCCTGAGTGCCACCCTGCGTGGTGTGCTGTGTCGGTTTGCTGTCTTTACCCGGCAGGTCAGTGCCATGAGTGACAGAATTACCTTCCACAGCGCGTCCCCGGCCAGCGGCCCTCACTGCCCACGCCCTCCCTCGGTGCCCCTCCGGGCGAGGCCGCCTTCAGAGGCCATTTCCTGCCTCTTCTTTCTCCACTTTTATCTGAGAGCCTTTCCCCTGCGGAGAGGTGAGGGGGTAACTGCGTGTCTCTTCACCCAGGTCCACCGATGGCTGCCATGCGGCCACTTCTGCGTCCTCTCTGTCTCTGCCTCTCTGTGTGTGTGTGTGTCTCTCTCTCTCTCTCTCTCTCTCACACACACACACACACACACACACACACACACTCGGTCGCAGGCTGGAGCCTCTGTCCGCTGTGGACCAGAGCGCCTCCGGCGGATCCTCACGGGAAAGGCCCCGGATCGGCACTCCTTCCAGTGGAGCCGCCGGGGCCCTCGTCGCCGTGGGGGCTGCACAGCCTCCTCCCGCGCCGTCCTCCCCGACGTGAGGCCCGCCTGTGCTCGCCTCCGCTGATGCTGTGAAAAGCCCGGCCGGCCGGCTGAGAATGTGCATCACCTGCCTTTCTGAGGGCCCTCCTCGGGGGGCGGGGTAAGCTCTCGTCCCCGCAGAGCCGCTGAGGCTGTCTTCTCATTTGGGTGATTCTGCTGAAGTGGTGTCTGTCTGTCTAACGGCGGCCACAGGTGTCTCTAAACGTAAAGTGTGTTCTGCTCGGTAATTCGTTACCATCTGTGTGGTGGTACCTGGATCTGAGTCCTGTTCTGTTTCCCAGACCCCTGCCTCACCCCACATCAAACCCGACCCTCACACACCGCAGCCTGGGGGTGAGTGACAATCTGACACACACCGCAGCCTGGGGGTGAGGCACAATCTGACACACACCGCAGCCTGGGGGTGAGTGACGGTCGGATGTGTGTGGGGGTCTGGGGGTGGGGACAGTCGGATGTGTGGGGGTCTGGGGGTGGGGACAGTCAGATGTGTGGGGTCTGGGGGTGAGGACAGTCGGATGTGTGGGGGTCTGGGGGTGGGGACAGTCGGATGTGTGGGGTCTGGGGGTGGGGACAGTCGGATGTGTGGGGTCTGGGGGTGGGGACAGTCGGATGTGAGGGGTCTGGGGGTGGGGACAGTCGGATGTGAGGGGTCTGGGGGTGGGGACAGTCGGATGTGAGGGGGTCTGGGGTGAGGGACAGTCAGATGTGTGGGGGTCTGGGGGTGAGGGACAGTCGGATGTGTGGGGTCTGGGGGTGGGGACAGTCGGATGTGTGGGGGTCTGGGGGTGGGGACAGTCGGATGTGAGGGGGTCTGGGGTGAGGGACAGTCGGATGTGAGGGGTCTGGGGGTGGGGACAGTCGGATGTGAGGGGTCTGGGGGTGGGGACAGTCGGATGTGTGAGGGTCTGGGGGTGGGGACAGTCGAATGTGTGAGGGTCTGGGGGTGGGGACAGTCGGATGTGTGGGGGTCTGGGGGTGGGGACAGTCGGATGTGAGGGGTCTGGGGGTGGGGACAGTCGGATGTGTGGGGGTCTGGGGGTGGGGACAGTCGGATGTGAGGGGTCTGGGGGTGGGGACAGTCGGATGTGAGGGGTCTGGGGGTGGGGACAGTCGGATGTGTGGGGGTCTGGGGGTGGGGACAGTCGGATGTGAGGGGTCTGGGGGTGGGGACAGTCGGATGTGTGGGGGTCTGGGGGTGGGGACAGTCGGATGTGTGGGGTCTGGGGGTGGGGACAGTCGGATGTGAGGGGTCTGGGGGTGGGGACAGTCGGATGTGTGAGGGGGTCTGGGGTGAGGGACAGTCAGATGTGTGGGGTCTGGGGGTGGGGACAGTCGGATGTGAGGGGTCTGGGGGTGGGGACAGTCGGATGTGTGAGGGTCTGGGGGTGGGGACAGTCGGATGTGTGAGGGTCTGGGGGTGGGGACAGTCGGATGTGTGGGGGTCTGGGGGTGGGGACAGTCGGATGTGAGGGGTCTGGGGGTGGGGACAGTCGGATGTGAAGGCCTGACTGATGGCTGGTCTCTCCCGCCCCGGACGCTGTTACCCCGTTTCCGGCGGTCGCTGTATTTCTCAGTGAGGAATGTGCTGCCAGCCATGGCCCTTCTGTGGGTGAGATCCTGCCTGCACCGCCTCTTCCAGAGGTGGTTTATGGCCTCCTGCTTACAAATGGCCGTGTTTCTGAACCCACGGAGTCGAGTCTTTTATCAGCTCAGATCCGTCCCTTTTCCCCGAGCGCTGGCCTGGCTCTGCCGGCTCCTCGGCGCCTGTTTGACCGTGGCTGTGGGATCTGGTGTGAGTGGCAGTCTGGCCGTGACACCTGCTCGGCCTTGGTGACCTCGCCCGCTGTGTCCTGGCCCCGGTTTGGGACGGTCCTGGCCTCTCCGGTCAGTGGTTTCACTTCCGCTCTCGCCTGATGTCTGTCCTCACCTTTGTTCCGTTCCAGGGACCGTTTCACTGCAGGCGTGCTGTTTGCTACTTTTAAACCTGCCCCCCCCCCCCTCATTCTGTTCCTCTGTGAGAATCTTAAACTTTTTCATTTCATAGTCTCTCTCAATTACTTCATTGTCTCAAGTTCTGGGGCATAAAGCTTGGTTTTGAATATCCTGGCTCTTCCTGTGTGTGTGTGTGTGTGTGTGCCTGAGTGAATGTGTGTGCCTGCGTGTGTGTATGTGAATGTGTATGTGAATGTGAGTGTGTGTATGTGTGTGTGAATGTGTGAGTGTGTATGTGTGTATGTGTATGAGTGTGTGTGTGAGTGCGTGTGTGTGTGAATGTGTGAGTGTGTGAGTGTGTGTATGTGTGTGTGAGTGTGTGATTGTGTGTGTGTGTGATTGTGTGTGTGTGAGTGTGTGTGTGTGTGTGTGTGTGAATGTGTGATTGTGTGTGAGGGTGTGTGTGTGTGAATGTGTGAGTGTGTGTGTGTATGTGTGATTGTGTGTGTGAATGTGTGAGTGTGTGTGTGAGTGTGTGTGAGTGTGTGTGTGTGTGTGTGAGTGTGTGTGAATGTGTGAGTGTGTGTGTGAGTGTGTGTGTGTGTGAATGTGTGATTGTGTGTGAGTGTGTGTGTGTGTGAGTGTGTGTGAATGTGTGATTGTGTGTGTGTGAGTGTGTGATTGTGTGTGAGTGTGTGTGTGTGTGTATGAGTGTGTGTGAGTGTGTGTGTGTGTGTGGCGGGGTGAGGTGTGCCGGGCCCAGGGAGCCCCTCTCTCCTGCGTGGCCTCTGCCAGGCTGGGTGCCCGGCAGCGCTCAGTGACCTTTATGCCCCGCCCGTGGCTCTCCCAGGGGCCGGGTCAGGAGGCATCAGAGGGGCCGCCCCTGTGCCTGGGCAGCGTCTCCCACGCGTGGAGCGCGTGTGGGCGGGGTGGCCAGGGCGGCCACGGGCGGAGCTTGTGATGTTTCCAGAAAGAAGCAGTCACAGTGTGGGGGCACCAGTTTGGCCTGTGCTCCGGGAGCTCGGCCCCGCCCGGGTCACCTGCCGGAAACACGGGGTGGCTCAGCCCTGGGCCGCTCGGCTGGTGATGGCCGTCCGAGCCGGCACCTGCCGGGGCTCACGCGGGCGCCGCGGCGGGCTCCTCCGCCCACACGCGGCCGTCCCGGGTGGCCCTTGCCGCCGCGCTCCCCGGCTTTGTGGGGCCGCTGTGGGGACAGTGTGGCCCCCGGGGAGTTCTCTCTGACGGGGACACGGACAGAGCCCCTGGCATGCGCACATTCTGCAGCCCCGGGCGGCTCCTTGGCCTGCCACATGCCGTGGGCCCGGGGCGGCGGCAGAGGCAGGCCAGGGTCGGGCGGGTCAGAGGCCGCCCTCCGCACCCCCCGGACAGCAGAGGGCGGGGGGGGGTCCCCCGGGAACCGGAGGGGTGTCTGGGAAGTGTCTGCCAGAGCGTTGATCCGCCGCCGCCTTGTGCTCCCTGCGCCTCAGCCCGGCTTCTGGGAGCCGCAGCTGGCAGGGCGCTGAGCTCGGACCCGCCTGCTGCGGCCTCACCGTGTGCCCCGGGCAGCAGCCGCTGCCAGCCTGAGGGACCGCGGCCTCGGGGACCCGTGGGGTCGTTGATTAGGACCCGCTGCGTGTCAAGCGGCACGAGGCACCAGCTACACCCACGCTCGCATCTCACACAGTCTCCACCCCGGGAGGCACAGCCCTTCCCCGGAGACAAGCAAAGCGCCCAGAGACACGGGCGGTGCTGCTGACCACAGAAGCCCAGGGCCTGGTCTGCCCCGATGGCCGGGCTGACCACAGCAAGCCCAGGGCCTGGTCTGCCCTGATGGCCAGGCTGACCACTCAAGCTCGGGGCCTGGGTCTGCCCTGGTGGCCGGGCTGACCACAGAAGCCCAGGGCCTGGTCTGCCCTGATGGCCGGGCTGACCACAGCAAGCCAGGGCCTGGTCTGCCCCAATGGCCGGGCTGACCACAGCAAGCCAGGGCCTGGTCTGTCCTGATGGCCGGGCTGACCACAGAAGCCCAGGGCCTGGTCTGCCCTGATGGCCGGACTGACCACAGCAAGCCAGGGCCTGGTCTGCCCCAATGGCCGGGCTGACCACAGCAAGCCAGGGCCTGGTCTGTCCTGATGGCCGGGCTGACCACAGAGGCCCAGGGCCTGGTCTGCCCTGATGGCCGGGCTGACCACAGAAGCCCAGGCCCTGGGTCTGCCCTGATGACCTGGTCACAGAGGGCCCCATGGACCCAGGGGAGGGTCAGTTCCGGGGAAGGAGATGACAGGCAGGCAAACCGTCAGGATGAAAGGATGGGTAAGAGGACAGTGACAGGGCTGAGCGGGCAGGGGAGCCGTGCAGAGCAGGAAACGTGTCCCGGGACACGGGGACCGTGTGCGTGGCCGGTGTGCTCGGAGGAGGTGGGGTGGGTCCTGGCAGCAAAGGGAAAGGCCGGTGGCGCCCGGGGACTCGGGCTGTGTCCTCGGGCCGCGGCCACACTCGGTGCAGACCGGGAGCGGTGCAGGGCGGGGCTGGCCGCAGCGTGTGGCCGATGAAGGACTCTGCGGAGGGAGTGAGACGCCGGGGGCGGAGCTGAGTGAGCGGGGAGAGAAGGGGCCTGTGCGTGTGGGGAGATGGCAGGGTCAGCTCGGGCTCCTCCGGCTCCGTGTGTCCGGTCTGAGTGGCCAGGTGGGTGGCGGTGACCGTCGGCGTACACAGGGGCAGACTCAGCTGGGAAAGGCAGGGAAAAGACAGGATAGTGAATTCTGCTTGATACACGAGTTGTCGATGCCAAGATGGAAACTTCCAGAGGCAAAGGGGCACTTCAGCTGCCAGGCTGGAGCAACCCTGTATTCAGCCACATTTGTAGCTTGGCACCCGCCATGGTGGGCATACGTGCCCCAAGGAAATTGGCAAACACTTCGGATGGGGGGGGGGGTTGTTGCTACGTGTTGATCAGAAAGCCACAGGTGTCACAGGCGTGCGCCGCCCCGGGCCCTGGGAAGGGGCGTGGCCGTGGCTGCCACACGGCGTGTCTGTGGCCGCGGGCACAGCGGACACCGGCTCCCTTAGCGCTGCAGGCGCTGCCCCCGTGCGGCCTGGCCTCGCTGTGCCTGGGGCGCTGGCCGCGCCTTCCCGGACTCGGGCGGTGTCCGGTTCCTTCCGTGGCGCTCGGACGGCTCCTGGACGCGGCTCCGGGCCCGTGTGGGAGGCCGTTCCCAGCTTTTGTGCTGTTTTGTCAGAAGATGCAGATTCCTCTGCTCCTGGCAGGGAGTTTCCAGCTGTTAATTTGATTAATGCTTCCCATCTCCTCTGTTTCCGTCTCGTGGATCCTCAGCCCGCAGACGGGCGCTCGGACCGGCCCTCCGCGCGGCTCCTGGTCCTCACAGCTCATTAGCCGCCCCCGGCTCCCGGACACACGCTCAGCCCGGCCCGGAGCGGTCTGTCCTCGCACCCCGGCCCGCGGGCTCCGCTGCGCTGTCAGCGCCGACGTCTGTGTCCTCTGCCTCCGACCGTCCCTGTCCTGCTCCGAGGACGCCCTGCCTCCCGCGAGCTCGCCATGGACGCAGGTGTCCCCGGTGCTCTGTCTGTCTCAGGGGTCCCTCTGTGGACCTGGCTGGGGCTCCTATCGGGGTCCCTGGGCGTCACTCCCTCAGCGACGTGCAGACGCGGAGAGGGACTGCGGCGGCCTCCGGGGGAGAGCTGTTCGCCCCCCCGGGAATTCCCTTCCTCTTCGCTGCACCCTGCGGGGGCGGGCTCTGCTCCCACCAGCACCCGCTGCGCCCGACGTTCTCAAAGTGGGGTGCCCGGCAGCGGGGCTGGCTTCACCGGGACCCGGCGGAAGTGCGGATGTGCTGAGTCAGGAGCCCCACCCCCGGTCGGTCTGATGCCCATCAGAGTGAGGCCTGCCCGCCGGCCTGCAGCAGACGGCTCTGACCCTGTGAGTCCACCCACAGCCCCGGTGCCACCTCTGTGCCCCGGTCCGGGGTGTCTACAGGCTGTCAGCCCTGCAGCCAGCCCCCTGCCTGCCCTGGGCCCTGCTGCTCTGACCTAAGGCCCTGGCTGACCCCCCACCCTGCCCTGGCACCCAGCCCTGCCCTGACCCTGGCCCAGCCCTGGCCCTGCCCTGGGCCCTGCTGCTCTGACCTAAGGCCCTGGCTGACCCCCACCCTTGCCCTGGCCCCCCGCCTGCCCTGGCCCCAGCCCCGCCTGGCCTGGCTGCAGCTGCAGCCCCTGGCTTCCCTTTGCCTTTTCTTCTGCTCGCGGAGGATTTCAGGCCGGAAGCCTTGCCACCTGGGCCATTCGCCATCGCTACTCAGAGTCCTCTTGTTCTGTCCGCGGGAGGGGGTGGTGGTGTGCGGGGGGGGTGGGGGGGGCTGCCTAGGGGTGAGGGGATGGGAGAGGCGGGGCTCCTGGGGCCGGTAGCTCAGTGTGATGACCGCGGGGCTGAGGGGGGCGGGAGGTGTGGGCGTCAGATGGCGATGCTCTAGGGAGGCTCCTGGGGCGTCGTGGCTGGGCTGGGCAGGATGGCGGCTCTGGACGGGGGGAGGGGACGCAGGCGGACACCAGGCTGGCAGGGCTCACGTACAAAGTGCCTGGCACTGCCGGCAGCATCATACCGCCTGGCACGCACTCAGACCAGACAGGCGCCCAGGCTCCTCCCGGGCCTCAGGCTGCACTCGAACCCGGGCCGGCGTGTTCAGGACGCGTCTTCGGACCCGAGGCCGGAGGGCAGCCTGCTGGGCGCACGTCCTCGGCCCGCCCTCCGGGAGCCGGCGCTCATTCTCACGGTGACGTCTGCGCCGAAGGCGATAATGGGTTTCCTCACCCTCACCTGCCCTGCGCCACCGCCCTCCGGCTCCCACTGCGTGCTCTCCTGTCCCCGTGTGTGCGCGACGGCGCAGGCGGGCTCCACAGGACAGCACCCACGTCCGCTCCCACCCCGAGCCTCATGCCTAAGGACACCCTCGTCACCGCCCCCTGGGGGTGGGGGACAGCGGCCGGGTCTCCGTGCCCCAGGCCCGCTGCAGGCCCGGCTGCTCCCTGGGCTGGCCCACCTCCCGCTGGATGCACACGGCCCTCGGGGCGTGCTTCCGCGCCCGGGTGTCACAGGGTAAGTTATAGAGCTTCCCAGCCCCTGTGCCTCGCCGGGAAGGGGTGAGGGGCGGGGTCTGAGACCAGCGCTGTGGGGTATTAGAGCCACTTCAGGGGGCGGGGGGGCAGGGGCACCTGTGCCGAGTCCCAGCCGCCCTCTCCATCCCCCAGCCCCGGCCAAGCAGGCCTGAGGGCCCAGGGTGTGGGGTGGACACCGCGGCTGGGCTGGCCGGCGGACCTGTGGGTGGTTCCTCTTCCCGTGAGGCCCCCGTGGCCGTGGGGACGCCGAGCAGGAGGACGGGAGCCTGGAGCAGCAGCGTGTGCGGCCCCGCGTGTGTGCCCGGAGCGGTGGGTGCTCAGTAAGGCGGTGTGCTCCTCGTCTCTCCCGTCTGCCTCTGGGCTGGCCACAGGGAAATGTCCTCCGCTGCTCTGATTGCAGGTCTGCCCCTGAGGGCATGAGCGTCACTGGCCACGGCTGCCCAAGAGGCAGGACGGCGTGGCGGCCAGGTTCACGTGCGTCCCAGGCAGCCTCGGCCTCTGCGTGTCCGGTCCCTACGAGGGCAAGACAAGGGCCTCCGTCTCCGTGGGGTCGAGAGCAGGCGGAGGGAACTGAGCGTAGACACGTCTGCCCCGTGGCCGCCCCTGGGGCTCAGCCGGGCCCTCAGGACCGTGTCCTGGGCTTCGGCGATGGGCTCCTGACCGCCCGCCAGCCGCTCCCGGCGGCTCCGTGTTGGCGGCAGCCAGGCGGCTGGCGTCTCGGATTCCACCGCTCGGCTGAAGGAGGCTCTTCCTGAGCTGGCTGCCGTCGCCTCGCACGTAAACGGGGATAAGGACGTTGGCATTTGAGATCCTTTTAAAAATGTGTGCTGCTCACAAGGAATCCCAGGGCTGATTGAGACCGGATTTTATTTCACTCAGTAAATATTGGGCTTTTGCGTTCCTGTCCTTTTTTTTTTTTTTTTACTAGATTTCAGAGAGGAAGGGAGAGGGAGAGAGATGGAAATATCAATGATGAGAGAGTCATTGATTGGCTGCCTCCTGGGAATCGGGCCACAAACTGGGCATGTGCCCTTGACCAGAATGGAACCTGGGACCCTTCAGTCCAAAGGCCGATGCTCTATCCACTGAGCCAAACCAGCTAGGGCAGTGATCGGCAAACTCATCAGTCCACAGAGCCAAATGTCAACAGGACAACGATTGAAATTTCTTTGGAGAGCCAAGTTTTTTAAACTTAAACTCCTTCTAATGCCACTTCTTCAACATAGACTCGCCCAGGCCGTGGTATTTTGTGGAAGAGCTACACTCAAGGGGCCAAAGAGCCGCATGTGGCCCGAGAGCCGCAGTTTACGGACCACGGAGCCAGGGTGTTTCTACCCCGTGTTTATTTAGGGTTTGTGTGCCAGAAGCTGTGTGACGGCCCTTACACGTTATTCCATTTCGTTTTGGTGGCAGCGTGACCCCGTCTCGGCCCCAGTGAGAGGCCGGTGAGGAGCTTGCCCTGGTCGGGAAGCTGGCGAGCCGCAGCCAGGACCGCACGCAAGGCCCTCGGCTCACGCCGGTGCTCCCGTGACCCTCCCTGAAGGGTGTGCGATGTCCCCGCTGACGGCCAGGCCCCTGGGTCCCGTGAGAGGAGCCTGCTGGGCAGTAAACGCGCCGCCTCTCGCCTCCCGGGGACTGGGCTGTGCCATCTGTGTGTTTGCCGGGACCTCGCTCAGTCCGAGGCTTTGGCAGGAAAACTGGTCACGCCCGAGGTCTCCTGCGTTAAAAGGTGGCCGTCCCTCCCCACGGGCTGCAGCGTGACCCTTAGCCGTGAGCCGGGCCTCGTGTCCCCGCGGCGGGCGCCGCCCGGAGGAGAGCGCTGGGGTCAGCCGCTGGCCGCGGCAGGAGCGGCACCTTCAGAACAGGGTCACCGAGCGGCGATGGCTCGTCTCAGTCAGGAAGCACTGACAGCAATAACAACCTGACTTCCGAAGACAGAGGAGGCAGGCAGACTTCTCGGCGAACAGAAATGACGGCCGTTATCTACCGTAGCCAGAACCGGCGGGCTGCCGCGCGGGTTGGTGGGAAGGCGAGTGGGTTTTTGGTCCGAATTCTCTAGATACTTGAGCGAGTCTTTTATTTCTACAGTAGGAACCTCCCTGGAGCCAGCTAATAATATTAATTTGTTTAAAATGCCTCCGTTCTACAGCTTAATTAAAAAGCTTTTACAAGTGGGTTTTACACTTGCACATTTTACCTACACGCGCAGATATTACGTGGAGCTGATGATGGAGCTTTGTAATCAGAGGCACCGCTGCCAGGCGCCGCGAGCAGGCGGGTCAGGAGCGGGCGCAGGGGCCTGGGCGTGGAGCTGGCGTCCGCGGCCGCGGGGGCGCCTCCCTCGCAGACCGGCCCGGCGAGCAGCAGCCACGGCGGGGACGGAAGAAACGGGACTCCCACCGGGCACCCGCCTGGGGCCGGGCCACACTGCACGCGGGCAGGGCCTTCACCTGGGCCTTGGGGCCAGAGGTACTGCCCTCTGCAAACAGGACCCTGCCCGGGGCCAGCGGCCTGTCCAGGCCCCACAGTGACCCACGGGCGAGCCGAGGTGGACGCGCAGGGTGGCTCCCTGTGCCTCGCGTCCCTCGGCGGACGGGTAAGACTCACCTGGCTGCACCCAGCCCCCTGCCCACCTGACACTTTCCCAGCGTCACCAGGAGACACGCCGGTTCCCGTCCTTCGTGACACCAGCCCACAGGCGCCGTCCTCCACACCCCGCGGCCCCAGACTGCGGGGGGCGGGCAGGGGCACTGCTCCCGGCCAGACCGTGATCTGGGCACTGCTGGGTGAGTGCGTCCTTAGCTGTCCTCAGGGTCAAGGCTCCACCAGGTTCCGGCGTTTCTATGGGGACAATGTCCCCGTGGGTCAGACGCCGGTCAGTGCCCAGCCCCAGCCTCCGGGCCCGCAGCGCCCTCCACGGTTTGCTGTGTCCCCAAACCTCTGTGGCCGGGTGCTTTCCCGCGTCCCGCGCTCAGCAGCGCGCTCCAGACGTGTCCCTCCGCCCGTGCGGACGTGTCCATCGGCCTTTCCTCCAGGAGCGCCGTGCCGGCTGCTGGGGGGGGGGGGGGGGGGTTGCTGGCGTTCTCAGAGCAGCGGAGCGGTGCGGACCCTTCTGCAGAGCGGCCGGCAGGTGTGCTTGGTGGCGTGCACAGTCCTGCATGGCTGTGTGGGGTGGACGGCTCAGAGGCGGGGCAGCAGGTCTGCCCCTGAAGTTGTACAGTCTCCGGGTGTCGGGCTGCACAGAAACCCTCTGATTCCTCCTGAGGCCCTCCTCCCCCTCCTCCTCCCCCTCCTCCTCCCCCTCCTCCTCCTCCTGTGACTGCCCAGGACCTTACCTCCTCCCGCCTCCAGGCGGGCCGCCTCCTGCTGAGCCGTGTTCATGCGGAATCGGTGTGTTCAGTGTTTCTTTGACCCAATTGAGAAACAGGTGGATGTAATCGTAATTGAAAAACAAGCCACGCCGCACAGAACCAGCTTCTCAAATCGAATGAGCATGCACTTCGCCCAGCAGGCGTGTTGCACACGCAGGGTCTGCTCCAGGAGGTCTGGGATCAGCCCAGGCTCTGCCCACCCCCCAGGCCCAGGAGCCGGCCGCTCCCCGGGGGGAGCGGGGGAGCAGCGCTGGCGAATGCGGCCCCGTGTGGGAGGGTGCATGAGGGCTGGCCCCGTGCAGAGAGAGTGCGGGAGGGCTGGCCCCGTGCGGAGAGAGTGCGGGAGGGCTGGCCCCGTGCGGGAGGGTGCGTGAGGGCTGGCCCCGTGCGGAGAGAGTGCGGGAGGGCTGGCCCCGTGCAGAGAGAGTGCGGGAGGGCTGGCCCCGTGCGGGAGGGTGCGTGAGGGCTGGCCCCGTGCGGAGAGAGTGCGGGAGGGCTGGCCCCGTGCGGGAGGGTGCGTGAGGGCTGGCCCCGTGCGGAGAGGGTGCGTGAGGGCTGGCCCCGTGCGGAGAGGGTGCGTGAGGGCTGGCCCCGTGCGGAGAGAGTGCGGGAGGGCTGGCCCCGTGCAGAGAGAGTGCGGGAGGGCTGGCCCCGTGCGGGAGGGTGCGTGAGGGCTGGCCCCGTGCGGAGAGAGTGCGGGGGGGCTGGCCCCGGGCGGGAGGGTGCGTGAGGGCTGGCCCCGTGCGGAGAGGGTGCGTGAGGGCTGGCCCCGTGCGGAGAGGGTGCGTGAGGGCTGGCCCCGTGCGGAGAGGGTGCGTGAGGGCTGGCCCCGTGCGGAGAGGGTGCGGGAGGGCTGGCCCCGTGCGGAGAGAGTGCGGGAGGGCTGGCCCCGTGCGGAGAGAGTGCGGGAGGGCTGGCCCCGTGCGGGAGGGTGCGTGAGGGCTGGCCCCGTGCGGAGAGAGTGCGGGAGGGCTGGCCCCGTGCGGGAGGGTGCGTGAGGGCTGGCCCCGTGCGGAGAGGGTGCGTGAGGGCTGGCCCCGTGCGGGAGGGTGCATGAGGGCTGGCCCCGTGCGGAGAGAGTGCGGGAGGGCTGGCCCCGTGCGGGAGGGTGCGTGAGGGCTGGCCCCGTGCGGAGAGGGTACGTGAGGGCTGGCCCCGTGCAGAGAGGGTGCGGGAGGGCTGGCCCCGTGCAGAGAGGGTGCGGGAGGGCTGGCCCCGTGCAGAGAGGGTGCGTGAGAGCTGGGCTGCCGGCCCTGCCGGGAACTGGCCAGCGGTAAAGTCATGGCTCCCCCGGACCTGCTGGCCTAGAACCTGCACTGAGCAGGCTGTGCAGTGGCCCGGGGTGCACACAGGTGTGGGAGGCACCAGCTTAGAAGATGCAGCTGAAAGGTCCCGAGAGCATCTGTACGCCCGAACGGGGTTCGCCAGCGCTCCGGAAACCGGAAACACTGATGTCAGATCAGGCTGACGGCTGAGTGGCTGAGATGCGTTAGCCAGAAAAGACCCTCGGAGGAACGTAAATTGTGTGTTCAATTTATAAATGCACGGAACGCGTGCGTGTTCATCACGGTGGAGAGCGCTGTATGGATAGCCACGTCACAGACAAGCCCCGTTAGAACAGAACAGCCTGTGTAACAGAATTGTTTCACTTAGTTCTTATTTATGTAAATAACAGCGCACAAGCACGCGTACGCCTGTCTCATCCCTGCCTTTCCCGTCCCAAAGGAACGCCGAGCACTGGCTGCCCTCGAGGCCAGTGGGTCGGGAGCTGCCCCGTGTCCGTGTGCAGAGCTGTCGGCACCAGCGGGCCCCGGCAATGCTGTCCGTAGAGACTGGAAGGCTTTCCCACGCAGTAGCCAGCACTCTCACACGGGGGCGCTGTGTCCGCCCACACAGGGTCTCATTGTCACCCTAAGAAGTGTTTCCCAAACTTCTGACATAGGTGCACCCCTTCTATAATTTTCGCAACGCTGAGTACCCCTCGTACTCAGGAGAACGTAGAATTAGGTGCAGCTAAGCACAGTGCAGTGCATATCCCCCCAAACTCCGGTGCAGCGTGTACCCCAAACTCTTCCCGTACCCCTGGGGGGACGCGCACCACACTGGCAAACACTGCCGCGCCTGGCACCTGGCTCTGCTGGCCGGGCCAGAGGCGGCCCCTCTTTTCGGAGGAGGAACTTGGGGGGGAAATGCTTGCCTCCTGTCCAGGCGTATGGGCTTGGGTCTTGGCTCCTTGTACGCCCTCTGCACCCCTTGGTGAGCTCCCGGCGTCCCCAGGCCGGTGGGTCCGATGCCGGCCACCAGGGGAGTGCTGTCTGCCCCCCCACCCCCCGCCCCTCGCCCCCTCGGCGTGAGCGTAGCGGGCGCTTCACGGCCGCAGAGGAGCTGGTCCCGGGCCAGCAGAGGCTGCGTCACACAGTCACACAGTCACACAGTCACACAGTCACACAGTCACACTCACTAGCTAGACGGCACCCTCCACAGAGGCTGTGGGACAGGGCCGTGGGAGGGCCATTATGACTCCAGGCTTCCCATGGTTCTCTACACGCTCTCCTTTCCTGCTGCCTCACAGGAAGCCACGCCCGTGCTGCTTCAAAACCGCAGCATCGCCTGGCGGCGTGGCCCAGTGGTGAGCGCCCGCCCAGGGACCAGGAGGTCAGGGTTCGATTCCCCGTCAGGTCACAGGCCTGGGCTGCTGCTCCATCAACAGCTGGTCAATGCTGTTTCTCATCGATGTTCCTAGCGCTCTTTCCCTCTCCCCTCCTCTCTCTCGGAAACCAGCGGGAACATGTAATGAGTAAAGGAATGACAGCCGTCTGCGGAGATGTGCGTGTGCGCTCGGCACCCGCCGTGGGGTCCGCTGTGCACAGTCCGGTTTGCTGAGTCGGCGGCTGCACTTTGTCTGAGCCCCCTGCCCGCCTCCT
This sequence comes from Pipistrellus pipistrellus, assembly GCA_903992545.1. Taxonomy (NCBI): domain Eukaryota; kingdom Metazoa; phylum Chordata; class Mammalia; order Chiroptera; family Vespertilionidae; genus Pipistrellus; species Pipistrellus pipistrellus. The sequence continues at coordinate 94,675,616 of LR862361.1, forward strand.
CACACCGAGCTCCCGCGGGGGTGAGGACGGATTCTACCCACCTGCCGCCCCTGTGCGGGCGCTCCGTCCTGCCGGCAGCACCCCGCCCTGCGCGGTGGGGGCGCGTGTCCTGGGAGGGACCGCCGGCGCCGAGCTCATTTATATTCACAGTTTCTGCCTGATGTGCTCTTCCCTCTGTCATCAACCCGAGATTTATTGTTGGTGCTGATTTTAGAGCAAAATATAAAGGAGATTGAGTTGGCGATTTTTAAGGAGCCGGCTTCGCCGCGGCGGGGAGGGAATCAGTTGGTTTAAACAGATAACCCGGGGTCAGAGAGAAAATGTCTGTTCCAGCCGAGGACTCATTCCCGCCCTGCGGGCCCGCGGCATCCTTTAACGGAGCTCCGCGGGCAGGAGAGAGATTTCTCTCTCAGATCCCTGATCTGTTTGTGGCTCTGCTGTGACCCCGGGGTGAGTCTCATAAAGCAGCTTCTGACAGAGGGGGGTTACGCTCCTCTCTCTTCCCTCTCCTGCCTGGGCCCTGGCTCCTCTGCGGCCGTGTTCGCTGTGTTCCTCGCCCACAACAGTGGCCACCGCGTCCCCAGGGATGGACGGGGAGGAAGAGGCGCCCGAGTGGGAGTGAGAGAGGCCAAGGGGAAAGGCAGAACCCCACTGCACTGTGGCCTGTGCATTCAGACGGGGCGTGGCCTGTGTCAGAGGGGCGTGGCCTATGTGCTCAGAGGGGCGTGGCATGTGTGCTCAGAGGGGCGTGGCGTGTACATTCAGAGGGGGCGTGGCATGTGTGCTCAGAGGGGCGTGGCCTTGTGTTTAGATGGGCGTGACCTGTGTGCTCAGAGGGGCGTGGCCTGTGTGCTCGTAGGGGCGTGGCCTGTGTGTTCAGAGGAGGCATGGCCTGTGTGCTCAGGTGGGTGTGGCCTGTGTGCTCGGAGGGGCGTGGCCTGTGTGCTCAGAGGAGCGTGGCCTGTGTGCTCAGGTGGGTGTGGCCTGTGTGCTCAGGTGGGTGTGGCCTGTGTGCTCGGAGGGGCGTGGCCTGTGTGCTCAGAGGAGCGTGGCCTGTGTGCTCAGGTGGGTGTGGCCTGTGTGCTCAGGTGGGTGTGGCCTGTGTGCTCGGAGGGGCGTGGCCTGTGTGCTCAGAGGGGCGTGGCCTGTGTGCTCAGGTGGGTGTGGCCTGTGTGCTCAGGTGGGTGTGGCCTGTGTGCTCAGAGGGGTGTGGCCTGTGTGCTCAGAGGGGCGTGGCCTGTGTGCTCAGAGGGGCGTGGCCTGTGTGCTCAGAGGGGCGTGGCCTTGTGTTTAGATGGGCGTGACCTGTGTGCTCAGAGGGGCGTGGCCTGTGTGCTCAGGTGGGTGTGGCCTGTGTGCTCAGAGGGGTGTGGCCTGTGTGCTCAGAGGGGGTGTGGCACTGCTCTGCAGCCAGTGTGCTGAGCCCTAGGACCAGCTGCTGGTCCAACATGGACAGCCGTGGGGTCCCTCACGAGGCCGCTGTATTGGTCCCGCCCTCCTCTGCTGGCCGGACGCCATGCTGTTCCTCCCAGCGGCCTCCGTGGAGCCTCTGGGTGTTGTGTGTGCCCCTCGGCCCAGAGCCCTCAGCTCGGGGGGCCCCGCCGTCCTCGCCGCTGGCCTCGGCCGGGGGTGGGCACACTTGCCCGCTGTGCTGGGCTCCACGCCCAGATGTGCATGCTCGTCACAGCTGTTCGGGCACTTGTTATTGGCTCCAAAAGGGGCGCGGCCGTGCCTCGGACAGTCCTCCCCCCCAGCCTCCTGCTTCCCCCACGCTGGGTCATCCCCCCTCCCCTCCCCCCTCCCTACCTCCCCCCACCCTTGCGCCCTGGCACAGTGACTTTGGAGCCATCCGGAAGACAACCTGGCCGATGGCCAGTCCTCTCACCCAGCCCGCCGGCCGCTCCGGTGACCGGGAGGCAGTGGCCTCTGCGCGGGGCCGGGACCGTCACCCTCCATGCCCGCCCCGCGCCCGGAGCCGCCGCCGCCCGTGGTTACCGCGCCCCCAGGTGGACGCACCCGCCCCGGCCGCCATTTGTCACATCCCCCCGCCCGCCCGGGGAGGCCGGCGGGAATACAGTCTCTGCGACGTCCCATTCGCCTCCAACGCACGCGTTCTCAAATGTGTTATAAACGAGAGGAAAAGAAGCCGCGGGACTGTTTGTCAGCCTGCCGCGTTATCCTATCACCGTCTCCTGTCGACGGAAAGGTCCAGAAGAGGAGGAGATAAAAAACGGGGCGCGTGTGGAGGTGACGCTGAGAGGGACGCTGCCACCCCTCCCTGACGTCAGCAGAGCGCTCTGTGAACGGCCGGGGGCTTCCTGTTTGGCAGCAGGATGTGTCTGATCGGTGGAGAATTGCTGTTTCTGTCCATTTTCCCGTAAAGTGCCTGTTCAAAGGGCCCCGTTCCATCTGGGAAGGCACCTAGGGAGCCGGGGGGGGGCGGGGGGGGGTGGCCCCGTCTGCCCGCGGCCCTCACACCTCCCGCTGGGGCAGGTGTCTGTCCACCAGGAAGCATCACCCCCCCCCCCGGGCTGCACGAGGCCAGCACCCACCCGCCCGCATCGGTGGTGCGGGGAGGGCGCAGGCTCTGCTCGCCGGGCTACGGAGCAGGGCGCCTGGCTCCGGGAGGTCAGGGGTCAGAGGCCGGCCAGCACCCGGCACCTCCACGGGGGCGCAGGCGTGAGTGGCCCACCATCCTGCGTGCGGAGGCGGGGCTGCGGGGCTGCGGGGCTGAGCACAAGGTGGCCCGGTCCTGCCAAGCCCACCTGTGTCCCTGCTGTGACTCCCGCCCTCACGATGCCCTCTCCGCGGGGAATGGTGTCTCTGATGTCCGTTCCCCCGCTGGCCCCGCAGCCCAGCCCTGCGGGGGCCGGAGCCTCTTCTGCTGGAGACTCCGCGTCTCCCAGGGACTTCTGATCAACTGCAGCCGGACACCTGCTCTCTGAGCCTCCGGCCAGGCCTGGCGGGGGGGGGGGGGGGTGGACAGCCCCCCCCGCACCCCCCTCCTCTGCAGCCCCTCCCCCCGCCTCTGCCGTCCCAGGCCCTGCCTCCCCGGAGCGCTGGGGTGTTCGTTGCTGCCTCTGCCCAAATCTCTTCCCCCTCCATCTGTCCCCCTCCTGCCCCCAGCCCCCCTCCCCCGGGGGATGATCAGCTGCAGAGCCTCGGTCCCGGAACCTCTGGGGAGGGGCGCTCCAGGACATGTGGGTTCCTGGGAGGAGGGGGGGGAGAGGAGGGGGAGGAGGAGGAGACACGGTGGGAAAGCAGGATTCTGAACTTCGGGCGCCAACGCTCCTGTAAAACGCTCCAAGCCCGCTCTCACCCTGAGTCCTGTGGCCCTGGGCCCGGTTTCTGAGCAGATCACCGGTGCCGGACTGCTGTGTTCGGAAGGGCTGGCATCTAGAGGGTCCCGTTCACACCAGGTCCGGTGCCTGCGGGGTTGGTAACACCGCCCTCCCTCTTCCCACTGTGTCTTCTTCCTGGAAATCACTCCCAGTCCGGGGGCCTGTGGAGTTTGGACGCCGTGTGATGTGGAGAGGGAGCAGAGGCCGTGTTTCCGGCGGGGGTGGGAGTGGCTGGTTATTGCGGAAAATGGGTGGGAACGGCGCCATCGGGGAGATCTGTGGAGGCGTAAGTCCGGGGCCGTAAGTCCGGGGCCGGCGGGACGAAGGGCCTGCTCCTCTCGGCTGCCTCGGCGTCCTCCCCGCGCTCCCTCCCATAGGGAGGGCCCTGAGCCCGCACTCATGTTGGTGCGTGGGGCACAGAGCAGTGACCGCTCCGAGCAGTCACGGGGGCCTTGTCTCCGATCGCCACTCGTGTCCCACATGTCCCTGCAGGATGGCACTGGCCGTGGGCCCGTCCCTCAGGGTCAGCGTGCCTTCGGGGCTGAGCGGCCAGGGGACCGGCCCCCCGGGCAGTGCGGAGCAGCGGTCAGCGCCGCCTCTGCTGCCTCGGCCCCTCCGCTCCCCCTCCCCGCACCGCACATCGCAGCCACTCAGACACAGCTCCGGTCAGGGCTCCTCCGCGGCCGCTCACAGGTGCCGGCAGCACCTAACGGGCCGGCGTGCAGCTCTGTCCTCGCCCCATCGCCACTGCGCAGGTCCTGCGCATGTCCGTCCCTGCCCGGTCCCCGGAGGCCCCGCCCCAGGAGCTGCAGGGCGCGGGGGGCACCTGAGACACGGCGTCACGCCCGTGTGCTCGGTGCAGAGACCTTTACAGAGCGCACCTGCTGCTCCGCTGCCCTCTAAGCCCTAGCGGAAAGCTCTCGCTCGCAGTCCTCTCCGGGTGTTCGATTCCCAGGCTCCCGTCTCCGCCCTCACATTGCCATTCCCGTCCCAGAAATGTGGCTCCGTCTTCATTTCCCTAAACACACAGCCGGCAGCGGCCGGAGCACTTAATGTGGATATTACCGGGGAAAGTGGCAAAACGTGCCATCTCTTCCCCTGTCAGGAGGAGACCAGCCGCTCACGGGGGCAGTCGGGGAACTGGGGGGGGGGGAAAGCGGGGGGAGGGTGGTTCGGGGGGGGGGGTGGTTCGTGGCACTCCGGGGGGGTGGTTCGGGGCGCTCCGGGGGGCGGGTGGTTCGGGGCATCTCCAGGGGGGGTTCGGGGGGGGGGGTTGGGGCGCTCCTGGGGGTGGTTCGGGGCGCTCCGGGAGGGGGGAGGGGGTTCAGGGCGGTCGGGGGGGAGTTTGGGGCGCTCGGGGGGGGTTCGAGGGGGGTTCGGGGCGCTCTGGGGGGGGGGGTTAGGGCGCTCCGGGGGGCAGGTGGTTCGGGGCGCTCGGGGGGGGGGGTTCGGTGGGGGGTGGGTTCGGGCGCTCCTGGGGGGGTTCTGGGCGCTCCGGGAGGGGGGGCGGGGATTCAGGGCGGTGGGGGGGGGAGTTGGGGTGCTCGGGGGGGTTCGGGGGGGGTTCAGGGCGCTCCGGGGGGGGGTTCGGGCGCTCCGGGGGGCAGGTGGTTCGGGGCCCTCGGGGGCGGGGGGTTCGGTGGGGGGGGGTTCGGGGCGGGGGCGCTCCAGGGCGGGGCTGGGCCGAGTGACCGGCGGACGCTCCGTCCGGGCCGTGCAGGGCGCTCTGCTGACAGCACCCGGCGGGGAGCAGGCGCGGACGGGTTGTGGAGGAGCAGACTGGAAAGCAGAGGGCGGACTCGGTGACTCCAGAGGCAAAGCCGTAACCAGTGGGAGGCGCGTGAAGCAGCGGCTTCGGGGAAGCTCCAGGGCTGGAGCCCGGTCCCACCCGCGGTCCGCAGCCACCGCGCCGGCCCCAGCCCGACCCCCCAGGACGGGGGTGAGGTCATGGGCTGGGGCCTCCTCAGGGGCGCCCACCGGAGCCGCGGTCTCTCGGTCGGTGCCACCTCGCCCGTGCTCAGGAGCCCGCGGCCTGTGCTTTGTCGCCACAGGGGACAGCGCTGCGCCCGACGCCACGGCCCCCGCCATCGTGGTCGCCCCCGGCAACCGCAGCGTGCCGGCCGGGGCCAGCGAGGCCACCCTGGAGTGCGTGGCCAACGCCAGGTACGTGCCGGCCACCGGCCCTCACCGCAGGGGCGGCGCCGAGACCCTCGCCGGGTGCTAGCTCCGCTGGCTGTGAGCACAGCTGGGGGGCGGGGGCAGCCAGGCCCGGCCTCTGCTCACAGAACGTCCTTCTCTGGAGCGGGGCCGGGAGGGCTCCTCGGGGGCTGGCTGAGGAGGGAGGCCGCCCTCTCTAGCCCCAGGTGTCCGAGCTCCAGGACCGAGCTCCAGGGCCACAGCCCCCGTGGCCACAGCCCCCCGTGGCCACACCCCCCGTGGTCTCAGCACCCCCGTGGCCACAGCCCCCCGTGGCCACAGCCCCAGCAGCTTTCACCTCCGCCTCCTCCCGGAGCAGACGGGCCGTTAGCCTCAGGGCGCTGCTGCCGCACTGCGGTCCGCTCCCCAGCCCGAGCGGAGCGAGAGGGAGCGGGGCGTCCGGACCGGTTCCCCGCCCTCCGTCCCCCCCGCAGGGCGGCCTGTCGGCTCCGGCCGGGCCCAGCGTGGCCGCCCTCCCGCCTCACCGCCCCTCACGACGCCCTGCTCCCCAGGCCCCTGGAGCGGCTGCGAGTGCGCTGGAGCAGGAACGGGGTGGCCCTCACCGGCGGGCTCCGCAGCTTCGGGAGGCGCCTGGCCATCAGCACCCCCACGTCCGCCGACACCGGCGAGTACGTCTGCGAGGCGGCGCTGGCCGGGAGCACGGCCGAGCCCGCCCGAGCCAAGGCCTTCCTCTTCATCACAGGTAACCCTCCTCCCCATCACAGTAACTCCTCCCCATCATCCCTCCTCCCCATCATCCCTCCTCCCCATCACATAACCCTCCTCCCCATCACAGTAACTCCTCCCCATCACAGTAACTCCTCCGCATCATCCCTCCTCCCCATCATCCCTCCTCCCCATCAACCCTCCTCCCCATCACAGTAACCCTCCTCCCCATCATCCCTCCTCCCCATCAACCCTCCTCCCCATCACAGCTAACCCTCATGACCCCAACCCAGCTGACCCCTCATGACCCTGACCCGACTGACCTCTTATGACCCCAACCCAGCTGAACCCTCATGACCCCAACCCAGCTGAGCCCTCGTGACCCTAGTCCAGTGGTGCAGGGAGCCTTCCTCCCACCCGTCTGGGGTGCATCCTCAGCCACAAGGAAAGGGCCTGAGAGGCCTGGGTGCTGGCCGCCTGCTGCTTCTCGCACAGTCCCAGGGGCCGGGCCCCTGGCGTCAGTGTGTGAGCGGGACCCGAACCAGGCCCTCTCTCAAGCGAGACCTGTGGGCACCGCCCACTGAGCCGTCCTGCCCCGGGTATCGCCTCCCCATCCGGGGCCCTGTGGTCTTAGGGCGCGCCCAGGCGCAGGGATGCATTTCCTCCTCCGAGGAGCCACTGCTCCGGGATGGATCCAAGGGCCCCGCCCAGTGCAGGCCCTGCCCTGCGTCCCGCTCACGGAGCACCAGGGAAGACGGCGATGGAGATGGGCCAGGCGCGGGGCCCGCGATGCTGGGGGGGTGCTTACCGAAGAGCGGGGTGTCTGTGGCGACACCCACACCTCCACAGGCGATGACATTGCGTGAAACTAAGTGCGAGGCCCAGCGCACGGAGACGGGCGGGCAGGCCTGCTCCGGGCATCGCGGCGTCACGGCACCGCGGCTGGCGGAGCGGCCGGTCTGAGGGCAGCGGGGAGGAGGCTGAGGAACGGCCCGCAGTGCCTGCTCCCCGTCTCCTGCAGCTGCCGGGACCGCGCCCACTCAGCCGCTGAGTTTCCTCAGGAAAGGAGGACTAATTACCAGGCAGATGTTGACCCCCACTCACCCTGCCGTCACAGGGCAGCAGGCAGGGGCGTGGGCAGCACCTGCGTGCCTCGGGCAGCATGAGCGGCAGCGGCCACTGAAGGAGGAGGAGACGGCGTGTGCACCGAGCCGAGGCAGGCTGGTCGTGTGTCTGGGCGGTCCCCGGTGCCCTGGGTCCGCACGAGCACACGCACACGGAGCAGAGTTCTGGCCCTCTCCCCCCAGGCGCAGACTGTCCGCTCGAATGAGCCGGGGAATTGCAAGATTGATACCTACCTGCCCCCCAAGGACACGTGGCCTTCTCTCCGTCGTCGTCTCTTTAAAACGCCACGTTTTGTGCCTCTGGGTTCTCCGTTAGCTCTGCCCGCTCGGAGGGGCCGCCAGGCTGTGTCCCCTTCGGCACGCTGCAGTCACGGCGAGGACGACCTGGGGCGGGCGGCCCAGCATTCATTATCGCCCGGAGCCGGCTCGCCGCGGCCTTTGTCGTCAGGATAATGAGATCGCTGCCTCCGAACACTCCGCGCGCGGGGCCGGGCGGCGGCCGCGTTTCTGCGGAATAAACTGAGAAAAAAATTGCAATGGACTCTCCACGGAAATTCATTGTTTCGTGCACCCACTGCTTCTGGTGGTTTCTGTGTTGTTTTGGTTGAACAGGTCAGCGCAGTGTTCAGAGATATGCGAGTGGCGAAGGGCTCGCCGCTGAAGATGGATGCGAGGCCCCCTCTCCGTGCTCTCAGCTGTGCTCGCCGTCCGCTGAGCGGTAAATCTGTGTTTTGGAGGAAGCCGCTGAGACCTGAGAGAGTGTGCTACCAGGCCGCCCTGTCCCCCGGCGCCGGCCGAGCCTGGCGCGGACCCGGCACCCTGGGAGCTGTGTTTAGATTAGAAACGGGAGCAGACCGGCCTGTAAACACTGGCCGTAAATCCGCCTTTATGAGCCCCCGGGACAGTCCCGCTGAAGCCGGGATTAGGACGGTGCATGATTCAAGGCCACGAGCGGAAGAGTAGCCGCAGCCCTCAGTGGTAATTTGCCGCCTCAGACCTGAGACCGTAAATCGCCTCTGGCCCCCGCTCACCGCGCTCAGAGTGTGTGCGCTCACTGGTAACAGATGAAGTTTTCAAAAACAGTGCTTTAATGCATTTTTTAAATGTTCTTTTATTGATTTCAGAGAGGAAGGGAGAGCGAGAGACAGCAACGTCCATGATGAGAGAGAATCACTGATCGGCTGCCTCCTGCACGCCCCACACTGGGGATGGAGCCTGCGCCCCCGGCAGGGGCCCTGACCGGGAACCAGACCCTGACCTGCCGGTTCATAGGCAGACGCTCCGACACTAAGCCACTCCGGCCGACAAACAGTTTTTGACAAGCGTCGCGCCTAGAGGCCCGGGGCTCTGACGGCCGCCTTGCTGAGCAGCTCCTGTGTCTTTTGTCTAAAGAGCCGCCGTTCTTCACTGCGGAGCCCGCCAGCCGGATTGTGGTGCCCGTGGAGGAGACCGTGGACATGGCGTGTGAAGCCATGGGTGAGTGTGGGGGCTGCTGGGGGGCCCCTGCCTTCTCCAGGGCGCGGTCATTGGAGGGACACATTGAGCGCAATGACGGAAATGGGCTCTGCAGGACCCACTGCTGTGCGTGTGGCCCTGGGGAGGTGTGTGACCCTGGGGAGGTGTGTGACCCTGGGGAGGTGTTTAATCTGGGAGGTGTTTGACCTTGGGAAGGTGTTTGACCCTGGGGAGGTGTTTGATCTGGGGGGTGTTTGACCTTGGGGAAGTGTTTGACCTTGGGGAGGTGTTTGATCTGGGAGGTGTTTGACCTTGGGGGGTGTTTGGGGAGGTGTGTGACCCTGGGGAGGTGTTTGACCTTGGAAAGGTATTTGTCCTTTGGAATATGCTTGATCTGGGAAGGTTTTTGACCTTGGGACAGTGTTTGATCCTGGGGAAGTAGTTGACCTTGGGAAGGTATTTGACTTTGGTGATGTGTTTGACCCTGGAAGGTGTTTGACCCTGGGGAGGTGTTTGATCTGGGAAGGTATCTGACCCTGGGGAGGCGTGTGACCCTGGGGGGGTGTGTGACCCTGGGGGGGGGGTGACCCTGGGGGGGGTGTGACCCTGGGGAGGTGTGTGACCCTGGGGAGGTGTGTGACCTGCTCCCTCACCGGCAGAGCGGGGAAGGGACTGTTGACACAGGAGGCAGAGGCGCCTGCTGTGGGCTGTGCTCCCGCCCCCGCGGGCAGGAAGCTCCTTCCCGTCCACAGCGATGCGGACCGCAGCTCGGGCTCTGGAGACAGATGTGCAGACCCTCCGGACAGCACATCTCTGTGTGTCCGCCGCCTCCGCACGGGGCCGCCTGTTCCTGTGAGTCAGCCCGGACTACGGCCTCACTGCCCCATTCCCACCGCAGGCAGGGAGCCCGCTGGCCGAGCCGGGCGCGCTGGGCACTGCGTTGGCAGAGGCTGCGCCGGTGCTGGGGGCGGTCAGCAAACGAGGGGGACCTTCTCAGTTACTGTCCGGCCCCCTTAGGAGCCGTCTTTCCCCCTGGGACTGGGAGGGGCGTTCCCAGGCCTCTGTAAGTCGCCGGGAGATGGTCACCTCGCTGTTCACGTGGACAGGGCCCGGGAGGCAAGGCCCAGCCACGTACGGGGCCGAGGCGACGCGGTGCGGTGCCTCCTTAAAACCGTGGCCAGCGTCTGGCGCGAAGGGGTCGTCATACCCACCGGACAGGTGACCCCCAGGGCCACATGGAGGCGGATGCACCCGAATCCGTGGGCCCCAGGGCGAGGGCTCTGCCCGGCCCCCGGCTGTGCGAGAGCTGAGCCGGGACGTGGACCCACACGTGTGCTCGTTTCTGAGGAGGACGGGCGTCCCTGGGCGCAGTGCCGAGGGCCGGAGGGTCAGCGCGGCCCCTCCTCCGGCACCGGGTGTGCGGCAGCCGGTCCTGCCGAGCCTGTGGGGAGCCCGAGGCCGGGGGCAGGGCCTGCCCGCTCCTGTCCCTCCGCCCCGCCCCCTGAGCCGGGAGGGGAGGGCGAGGCGGAACGCGGATCCTACACGGAGTTACGTCCCAGGCGGTGGTCGCACTGTCCCCTCTGGAGCAAACCCAGCTCTGTCAGGGATGGCTCTGGGAGGGAAACCATGCAGTTGGCGCTGCAGTGCGTGGGGTAAGACCCTGCTTTTGACCTGAAACTGCCCCAGACGAGAAGCCCTCCCCGCCCCTCCGTGCCCCCCGCCATCTCCCAGAGAGTGACCGTCGGAAGCGCTGCCCCTGACGGGGAGGCTCCTGGCCCGGCTCCCGTGGCGAGCGGCGTGGGAAGGGCAGGCACAGACACGTGAGCGGGCCCTCCCGTGGCGTGGCCGGCGTGGAACTACCGCGTCCTTTCATTCTGAGGCCGGCTCCGCTCGGGAGAGCTGCCTCCCGGAACCGCCGTGATGAGGTTTTACACGCGTCGTTATGCTTTTACCTTGAAATGGATCCTTTTTAATTTCCTGGTTTAATAAAAAGTGACAGGAAACATAATTAAGGAAAGCACAGGATCCGAGGATACATCATCTTGAAGTATTCCACGACATTAGCTTTATTTATGAGGAGGCGTCTTTTATCCCAGCGTCTGACGTCGGGGGCCCTGAGTGTGCCCTGCGCCCCGCGCGGACGTGCTTTCTCTAAGCCACGCGTACAGCGAGGGAAACCGAGGCACAGGCCGCGGGGTGTGGAAGCGGCCCCGCTGCTCCCGCACTTTTCCTCGGAGGTGCCGCCCCGCTCCGGGCTGCGGTCCCGGGCTCAGGGCTGCCCTCTGGCAGCCTCTCCGGGTGCAGCGCCGGGCGTGGGAAGGGTCCCTCCCTCCCCCGATGCCGCGCTGGGTCCATTGCTTCATGTCAGGTGAGAAGAGGATCAGCTGAAGTGCCTGTTAAAACATGGCCGCTCCTGCCCGGCTGGCATGGCTCAGTGGCTGAGAGCCGACCTAGGAACCAGGAGGGCACAGTTCGATTCCCGGTCAGGGCACATGCCCAGGTTGCGGGCTGGATCCCCAGTGGGGGGCGTGCAGGAGGCAGCCGATCCATGATTCTCTCTCATCGCTGTTTCTCTCTCTCCCTCTCCCTTCCTCTCTGAAGTCAATAAAAATGTATTTTAAATGAAATGCTGCTGTTCCTGGCCGAAACCGGTTTGGCTCAGTGGATAGAGCTTCGGCCTGTGGACTCCATGGTCCCAGGTTCGATTCCGGTCAAGGGCATGTACCCTGGTTGTGGGCACATCCCCAGTAGGAGGTGTGCAGGAGGCAGCTGGTCGATGTTTCTCTCTCATCGATGTTTCTAACTCTCTATCCCTCTCCCTTCCTCTGTGAAAAACCAATAAAATGTATTTTTTTTTAAATGCTGCGGTTCCTTCCTCCTGTAAGAGATTTCTGAGATTTCCCTTGTGACGCTGGCTCTTGCCCCACCAGGGGCGCCGCTGCCCAGGCTGCGGTGGTACAAGGACGCCGTGCCGCTGGCCCAGCTCCGGGACCCGCGCTACCGGCTGCTGCCCGGCGGCCTGCGCATCGAGCGTCTGCGGCCCCGCGACTCCGGCATCTTCCAGTGCTTCGCCAGCAACGAAGGCGGCGAGGTGCAGACCGCCACCTACCTGGACGTCACCAGTGAGTACCGCCACCAGGGCCCGCGTGGCACTCAGAGGGGTCACCCGCTCGGCCCTCGGGGTGATGGCGGGGCGGGTGCCCAGGTGCCCCCAGCACCCAAGCCCCTCGCCACCTCGGCAGACGCAGAGCGTGAATGCCTGGCTGTGGGGAATGGGAGGGTGCCCTGCTCTCAGCAGGAAGCGGGGCCCCAACACATGAGCCCCTGCACCAGGAGGCAGGAAACCCGCTTTTCTGCACGGTGAGTGAGCAGCTCCTTCCTGCTCTTTTCCTTGAGATAATTTTCCCCTTTTTAAATATCATTCTCGGTTGTGGCTTTATGGAGCGATTACAGCTCTTCGGTGAGCTTCCTCTTTACCCGCTGACAGGCGTATGGGCCCTGGGACAGCTGATGGCAGGGAGGCTTCCCTGTGTCTGTGCTTCGCTCCTTAATCCCCCCCCCCCCAAGCTGTGATACCACACACACACACCCCGCCCCCGCTGTGACACTATCCGCAGTCGGAGGGGGATTCCGTCCGGCTCTGGTTTCTCCCCGGGCCTGTACGTCTCCCCCGTAAGACAGCGTGGACCTGGTGACGAGGGAACTGCACGGGCACGTTCGCCCTTTCGGGGGGAAAGCTGGTCTCTTTGGGGAGAGCCTTGGAGGAAGCGGTCAGTGCCGGTGTGTGCCGCCCGGGGTGTGCCGCCCGGGGTGTGCCGCCCGGGGTGTGCCGCCGGGTGTGTGCCGCCCGGGGTGTGCTGCCCGGTGTATCCGCCCGGGGTGTGCCGCCCGGGGTGTGCCGCCCGGGGTGTGCCGCCGGGTGTGTGCCGCCCGGGGTGTGCTGCCCGGTGTATCCGCCCAGTGTGTGCCGCCCGGGGTGTGCCGCCCGGGTGTGCCGCCCTGGGGTGTGCCCGCCCGGTGTATCCGCCCCGGGGTGTGCCGCCCGGGGTGTGCCGCCCGGGGTGTGCCGCCCGGTGTGTGCCGCCCGGGGTGTGCTGCCCGGTGTATCCGCCCGGGGTGTGCCGCCCGGGGTGTGCCGCCCGGGGTGTGCCGCCCGGGGTGTGCCGCCCGGTGTATCCGCCCGGTGTATCCGCCCGGGGTGTGCCGCCCGGGGTGTGCCGCCCGGTGTATCCGCCCGGGGTGTGCCGCCCGGGGTGTGCCGCCCGGGGTGTGCCGCCCGGGGTGTGCCGCCCGGGGTGTGCCGCCGGGTGGGGCCCACAGAGGCGGGCAGAACCTAAGCCTGATGCTGGGCTGTGCCCAGAGTGGAGTTTATCGTCCAGTCTGGATCGTAGGAAACTAAAATCCCTCAGACAGTAGAAATAACATCGGGCGCAGAGCCGGAAACGAGTTTGATGCATTAGGATTACTTAAAGCAGGCCTGGCAGCGTGGGCCAGGGTGGGGCAGGCCGGACTGGCACTCTTTCTAAAACGGCAGACGGAAAGTCGGTTCAGCTTGGAGGGGCATGGTCGCAGCCACAGTGACCAGCTCTGCTGGAGCAGGACAGCAGCACAGACAGCTCAGAGCAGGTGGGCGTGGCCGTGTTCCAATAAAGCTTTATTGATAAAAGCAGCACAGACAGCACAGAGCAGGTGGGTGTTTCAATAAAGTTTTATTGACAAAAGCAGGCACAGGGCTGCATTCGGCCCCTGGGTTGTGGGGGTGAACCTTTTCTCTATTGAGAGACGTGGGAAGTTCTAGTTAATTCCTCAGCCTCGGTGTTGTTATCAAAACGGAACCAACCCAGCCCAATTCACAGGGTTCTTGCAAAGATCAGATTGGAAATTTAAATGAACGTGCTACATACGGTGGTTGCCATGGCAACTGGAGAGCGAACAGAGAAGTGATTATGATTTGTGAGTGTAGGGTGTAGCAAAGGGGGCTTTTTTCAAATTAAAACCTCTAACGGGATGAAAATACACTGCCGCACGATCGATATTGGTGTGTTCGTCTAACAAACACGCCTGAGCATGAGTGTCCCGCCCTCCGCGTCCCCTGCCCGGAGACCGCGTGCGGAGGCGGGTCCCGGGGCAGCTCCAGGGGCGGGGGGGGGGGGGGGGGGCAGGAGCGGGTGCCCTCTCGGGTCCGGTGCAGCCCGTCCCCCCAGCACCCGGCCCTGCGGAAGGCCGGGTGGACAGTCCCTCCGGGGACCGCCCCAGCCCGTCCCTGTCACTCCTCACCAGATGTCGCACCAGCCTTCACCCAGCTCCCGGCGGACACCACGGTCACGGACGGCATGACGGCCACGCTGAGGTGCGAGGTGTCCGGGGCGCCCAGGCCCGCCATCACCTGGAGGAGAGGTAGGCGGTGGGGATCCCCACGGACCGCCACGCCGGGGCCGGACACCGCGGAGGCTCCTGGCTCCGAGGCTCAGCCTGTGCGCAGGCCCCGCTGGCGGGGTCCGGGAGGCCAGAGGTGAAGGGCGGGCCCTGTCTGCCATCAGCTTCCTCCGGCTGGAGGGGGGGAGGGGGAGGTCCTGGCGCACGAGAGCATTTCCAACGTGCACAAGCGTGGACAGGGCTCAGGCAGTCCCCGGGACACGGCAGACGGTCCACATCTCGGTGGCAGGGAGGGTGACCAGAGCCCGAGGACCCGCTGTGGTCGTGTCTGTGGGGAAAAGCCCCTTCGCTCCAGCACCTCCGGAGGTGCCTCTGGCTGTGGCCTGAGCGCGGCCTTTCTGAGCCTGGTCCTGACGGCCGCCCTCTCCGCTCTCCAGGCGGCCACGTGCTGGCCAGCGGCTCCGTGCGCATCCCCCGGTTCCTGCTGCTGGAGTCGGGGGGCCTGCAGATCAGCCCCGTCTCCATCCAGGACGCCGGCACCTACACCTGCTACGCGGCCAACTCGGAGGGAGCCCTCAACGCGTCTGCCACGCTCACCGTGTGGAGTAAGCACCAGCCCGCGGGCCCGCCTCAGCCCGGTCTCCCCGCCTCGGCCCCGTCTCCCCGCCTCAGCCCCGTCTCCCCACCTCGGCCCCGTCTCCCCGCCTCAGCCCCGTCTCCCCACCTCGGCCCCGTCTCCCCACCTCGGCCCCGTCTCCCGCCTCAGCCTGTCTCCCCGCCTCAGCCCGGTCTCCCCACCTCGGCCTCATCTCCCCACCTCAGCCCGTCTCCCCCCGATCTCCCTGCCTCAGCCCTGTCTCCACCCTCGGCCCCATCTCCCAGCCTCAGCCCGTCTCCCCCTGATCTTCCCACCTCAGCCCGGTCTCCCCGCCTCGGCCCCGTCTCCCGCCTCAGCCTGTCTCCCCGCCTCAGCCCATCTCCCCGCCTCAGCCCATCTCCCCGCCTCGGCCCCGTCTCCCGCCTCAGCCCTGTCTCCCCCCACGGCCCCGTCTCCCCGCCTCAGCCCCGTCTCCCCCCTCAGCCCCGTCTCCCCCCCTCAGCCCCGTCTCCCCCCTCAGCCCCCTCTCCCCCCCTCAGCCCCGTCTCCCCCCTCAGCCCCCTCTCCCCCCCTCAGCCCTGTCTCCCCCCTCGGCCCGTCTGCCCGCCGTGTCCTCCGCTCAGCGACCTCCCGGGTCCGGGCTCAGTCCGCCGGAGGAGGGTTGTCACAGCTAATCCCTAGGAAGCTGTTCAGTAACCGGCGTCCGGGTCCGGGGGCAGTTAGGAGTGTCCCAGACCAAAGCGGCTTCGGGGAGGAGAGGTGGGCTCTTTGAGTTGGTGCCGTTGGGACATTGCCCCCAAGAGGCTCCCCTAGCAAATGGGCAGGTGATGCGAGAATCAAAGTCCTAGAGCAGGGGTCTTCAAACTACGGCCCGCGGGCCACATGCGGCCTGCAGAGGAGTCTGATCCTGCCCGCCAGGTTTTTTGGGCAGTGAGCGCAGCCGAGGTGTTACAGTAGGAATTAGTAGTTCATATAGTCCGGCCCTCCAGCTCTCTGAGGGACCGTGATCTGGCCCCCACTTTAAAAAGTTTGAGGACCCCTGTCTAGAGAGAGTATATTTTCTTCTGTTATCATCGTAACCAACTGGGACACTCCTAGCTTATGAACTATCAATGCTCCCTACATATGAGGCATGGAGAGAGAGAGAGAGAGAGAGAGAGAGAGAGAGAGAGAGAGAGGAGGGGAGATGGGGAGAGGGAGAGGGAGAGGGGGAGAGGGGGAGAGAGGAGAGAGGGAGAGGGAGAGAGAGGGAGAGAGAGAGGAGAGGGAGAGGGGGAGATAGAGGGGGAGAGAGAGGGAGAGAGAGGAGAGAGGGGAGAGAGAGAGAGAGAGAGGAGAGAGAGGGAGAGGGAGGGGGGAGGAGCTGGGGGGAGGGAGAGAGAGAGAGAGAGAGAGAGAGCAGGAGGGAGAGCAGAGGGAGAGAGAGAGGGGGGGGGGGGTGTTTCTCCAGCGTTTGACTCCTTATTTACCTGTAACACGGGTTTCGGGAATGCAGAAGTTGTTTTCCGGAGCGTAAGGATCGGCTTACAAGCATTCCT